>BMAV01022948.1:31935-56546 GCA_019973955.1 Trichonephila inaurata madagascariensis
AAATTTCCATCTTATTTTTTGTGTTCAAAGTGCGCATTATACGCCGGGCATAAAAATTATAGCTTTAAAAATAACAAAGAGTTGAGTATAAAAAATATTTACTTCTACATGTATCGAAATACTGTTTATTTAAAAGAAATGACTTGTTTTATGAACTAAAAGAGATAAAGTTCTAGAAGTATACTATTTTTTTCAAAAATTTGGAATAATACCTTGAGTAAATGACTTCAAAACATAAGAGCAATGTATATTAATGTTTCAGATTTCTTCGTTAAAAAGTTGGTGCCTCGTTGTACGGCGAATGTTCCTAAAAACTAAGAAATGCATCTTGAAAGTACGGGTGCGCGTTATACGCCGGATTTTCAAGTAAAAACACGAAGTGATAAATTTTTATACTGTTAAGCATTTAGTTTTCTACAAATGGAAATATACATAACTTCTCTCTATATATTGTGACATAGATTTAAATACACTCAAATAATATTGTGTATCACCAACCAGCATTAGGGATACATAAACTGCATTAGATATCGCATTAAAACAATTCGTCTAAGTATCATTCTAAATGAGAGAAGAGGATACTTTCAACTTATTTTCTTTTAAAGCTGTTTTCGGTTAATGTTAAAAAATAAGACCCGAATTCGGAACACTTTTTCAGATATAAAAGAAATGAAAAATTAATATGATATTCCGGCTTCACTATCCTTTAGAGAGCATAATTTTTTATCATACTTCCCATTTTCAACCGAGTTTATTAATTTTTTCTGGTATAAAATGTGTTTCGCATTTTTTTATCCTATACTGTAATGTTAAATAGGCTTTACCTTCACGTATTAAAACAAAAAAGAAAGTATTCACGGAATATTTTGAAATTTTTAAAAACACTATATTGTTAACACAGATACGAGTTATAATATTGCAAGTTTCCATGGAAATTGGGTCACTTTTTTTTATCTGAAAACGTGCTTCGCGTTTAGTTAGAGCTCTCGTACTTTTACCAAAAACATCCTTAATAATTTTATTTAAATTACTGAAATACCTTTAATTAAAATATTAAAAAGGATTTTGGTTTACTGTTCTTAGGCATTGTATTCCATAAGAAAAAAAATGCTAGTTAAAGGAAGCCTACTACAAAAGTCTGCTTGGTCAGGAGCTTTATGTATTTTCTACACAATATCCAATCTTTAATTAACCCCCTAACTACCAGTCAAAAATTAGTACCACCGTTTTTCGCTTAGGCTCTCGTATACAGTGTTTTGGAGGGAAAAGAAAAGGCATATATGAACAAATTTTCTCTGACACCGTTAAGGTCATTTTATTGCATTCCAAAGCCTTTGAAATAGTTTTAGTGATAGCATCGTGAAGAAAGGAATCGTATTTCGGAAAGACGTATATACATGTTCGGGGCAATTAACCGACAGGTTGAATGAAACGTATATATACGTTCGGGCATTTAATCTACATGTTGTGGGAGACGTATATATACGTTTGGGCATTTAACATACTGGTTGAGATAGACGTATATATAAGTTCAAGGCATTTAACGTACCAGTTGATTTAGACGTGTATATACGATGGTGGCCCTTAAGGGCTTAAGAAACTAACTTAATATGTTACAATATTTTTAATTATTTAGTAATTTTTTCTTACTAGCAAAGAAATAATTTAACTTGGTCATTTAATGCGAATGTTCCCTAGCATTATATTTCTTTTCACAGCAAAATGTATGAAATACTTTTTTGATCCAAAATTAACAATTGAAATTTTTTTTTCAAAAGATAAAGAAAAGAAGTTCTTAAGAAATACCAACCGACCTTAAAATTTTATTTCCAATTTATCACGTAGCATAAAATTAGTACACTCAAACTGTCATCCATTATCATGAAAGAGAACCAAAATGATTAAACTTTTTTTGTCCTCCTTCAGCTTGGAAAAAGATTCTTTAAGTATAAAGAACCCCGCCGGGCAAATGACGATTAAATAATCGTAAAAAAAATGAGCAAATTCATTTGATAGAGACTCAATAACGAAGAGAAATGACCGTTGCTCGAGACGTGTGCTAAAGAGATAACTTTTATGACACAGTACAAGTAGCGTAATTAAAACGCTTTCAAAACCACGAGGTTCATTATGTGAAAAGTAAAGAACATCTCTTGTGATCACTAAAGAAAAGAGGAGGGAGAAAAAAATAGTTTCCGCAAAGGAGGAAAAAAAACTGATCCAAGGGCATATTCTTCTTGCACGAACATTGTTGTTAATGATCATTTAATTATTCTAGAACCTTCGAGACGTGAAAAGATTGAACTTCTTTTATCCATTAATATTCATATGGGACAATGGTTTGGTTATGAAAAAGACCAACGTGTGAAAGATTTTCGTCTTGGCATAAAAAACACATGTTTTAAACCTAAAGTGTCTTCATCCTTTTTTTTCTTTTGTCGTTTGATGTTTCTGAAATGTCTATAATTTTTTTTTATTTCACTAAATTTAACAATTGTTTAATACATTTATTTTATTTATATAGAACTTCAAGCAAAAAAAAAACAAACTCTCAACAAAATATTTCAACATCGATTATCAAGGGAATTCAAAAGTGCATTCTAAAATGTTTCTACCTCTAAAGGAAACCGTCGTGAATAAAATATTATCTATTTCCTTAAGAGAGCCCACAAGGGGGGGGGGGAGTTCACTAGTCTGACCCCCCCATGGCCCTTCATTTTCTTCCCCAATTGATTATAATCTTATGTATATAGTACGTAAAATTTAATTAAGTGTTTGCCATTAATAATTTATTTTATTATTCAATTATGATTATTTATTAAATAATTTATTTTTAAATATTTCTTTCTGTTCCAGAAAATCAACTAAATACTAAATCGAAAGAATAAAAAATTTGTTTGTTTGCGTATTGGGGTATGATACGAGCAGTGGCGTGCACAGGAATTTTTCAAGGGGGAGAGGTTAGAAGGTCCAACATTCCAGCATCATGCTCCAATACGCCATCGAACATATTATTTTGATTTTATTTATTTTCGGGAGCTAAAAACAAACGAAATTAATTATTGAATAAATAATTAGCATTAATTAATAAAATTAATTTTTAATGGTACATAATTAAATTGTACGTACTACATACATGGGATTATAATCAATCGAAAAAAAATGAAGAGATACGGGAGAGGGAGGGTCCAGATCGGGGGACCTTCCTCTTGTGTGCGCCACTGGATACAAGATTGATGGACTTCCTTGAATTCCATTCCCCCCCACCCTTGAAAGATTTTTATGTACTCTACTGTTCAATAGCACATTTATAGCTCTCTCTCTCTCTCTCTCTCTTTTGTTCAAAAATATATATGTATACGAATTTAAACACTGAAATCTTCACTCAAGGATTTTTGAACTGCTTTAAACTAGCAATTTAATGCTACATTTTTATCAAATTCAAATGCCATTTCAACATCCATCTAGATGTTTATGCATATTTTGTTCGAATTAAGGTATCCAACTAATTCCGACAACTTTTTTTTTTTTTTAAGTAATGGAGATTTTTTTGTGGTTAGATTTATTTAGTACATTTTAAGAGAAAAAGGCTAAAATTCAGAAGAGAAAAGTAAATTATTACTACTAAAATGGTAAAAAATGGGTAAAAACTGACAAAAAATTACATTAACGGGGCCCTCTCTGTACACAAATAGTAAATAAACAAATTCTTAGTTTTTCAATTTTGATGTATTACTTTGCTATTCCTTTTTGAAATGACCTTCAGGGTAAGATATATTTTAATTTTTACAAAAACTAGAGCACTATATCTGAGTTATTATATGAAATTGCTTAAAAAAACAGTGATTATATTCACATAAAGTACTGTAAATTTTGTAATAAAACAGTGATTGATAAATCTGAAGGTTAAAACAATTCTCCTTTTATACAAAACGTACATAAAAAATTTCAGCAAATTATTTTCAAAACTTTTTGAACAATCGCTGTCGTCGATTGAGGTTTTCGAAAAAAAAACACGTTTCGAGTGAAACGCATTTTAAAGTTTGACATCTTATGTAAAGTTATGGCATCTGCTTTTACTAAAACACTTGTAGTTTTTGTTCTATTGGATGGAAAACAAAAACCTTGGTATTTTTATGAAGCTAATAAGATAGCATATAAAATAAATTTATAAAAAAAAAATTTGTCCATTTTTTTAAAAAAAAAACAACATGATTTTAAGGTAATTGGATACCTTAATAAAAATCATGTTTTACTCGCTTCTAGAATTATGAGTATTTTTTTTTTACTTTTTTTAAATACAAAATATGTTTAGTAGTATAAGTCAATGTGTGTCAAATCTCACAATGAATAACTTTTATTTACAGGCTAAAATCATATACTAACAATTTTTTTTTTACCTAAACACACAAATCAGCTTACATATTCTATATTTTTCAATCTTATGTTGGAACTTTATTTTTAAAGTAAATATCAACTAAATTGTAATAAATAGAAAAAGAACAAAATAAGAATGTACTTTTATTAATATACAGTTATCGTATAGAATGGCAGAGTATTTTTTTAATTGAAATTTAATTAAAAAAAAATTTACCGAAAAATAAAATAATACAAACAAATTAAAGAATGGGTACTGAACATTGTATATTATTTTTTCTACATGTTATTCACGAACAAGAAGTCTTGTTAAATTAAGTTTGTTTCAATAATAATATTTAACCAATGATTGTAAATACCTTTGAAAAATATTTGAATGTAATTGTTGAGTATTTTAAAAGAGTTATATTTTAAAAATTCTTACTAATTTACTGCATATTATTTGGATACTTAAAAACTGTATTTATATTTTAATTATTGCTATTTAAAATTTCAAGATATTTATAGATTAGTACATTAGATAAAAATATATTTATAATTAATGTTTAATTATAGTGCATTTTACCCCAATCCGAAAAAATGTTTTGGGAATTTTAATGGAATTCCGAAGTGTATATAAGATGACATTTTTTTCTTCTCGTATTTGTTATTAATAAGAACTGAACAAAAACATACAAGTATTCAATTTTTGTCAAGATTTACATATAATTAGATATGATTATCATTTTTAAGACGGGCTTTAGTCCCAAAATTAACAATAGCCCTCGTGTTGCTGTATAGGGCAATGTTTATATAACATCGAACTTTCAACTGCTTTATGGAACATTCTAATAAAATTGTATTAGTACTATATTTGAAAAAAAAAAACTGCACAACAGTTCAATAACATATTCATAGCTTTAATACTATTGTAATGTAGATCGAGGTTCGAGGATTTTATGCAAATCAGTCGCAAAGAACAAGACTTCAGGAGGAATTTATTGCTAACAAAATTGCCATGTCGTCACAATGGTCACAAAGTCGTCAAAATGGTTGCCGAAAATTATGCAACTTGGCTCCATCACCCAGATTTCGCTAAATTTAAATTGAATCACCATTATAATGTATGCAACACGGCGTTGCTTGAGAATATTACAATTTTAACATAAAATAAATACAACATAGAATAATATCATCGTTCATTACACGAAATATGTAACACTATTATCAGTGCAGTAATACAAATTACTTCTAATTATTATTTACTTTAAAATCTTGTAATTGCCATCCTGTATTGATTTTGCTCAAGATTTTAAAAATAAAAACTTATTGTTATTTATTAAATTTCTTATTTTTCAAAGTAGCATTTAATTGTAAGTAGTAATTCCAAGTTGTATGCAGTTATATTTTAAAATAACTTAAATAATTATTCACATTAGTGTTTCTAACCTTAAAAAAATATGATAACAATATATTCTTAAGCTAACAGAAATAACGAATCAGAGAAGAGCACAGATTTCTGCCACCTCCCTCCGGGATGGTTCCTCATTAAATATGTTCCATACTTGGCAATTGAATTGTTTCTCGCTCTCTCGCCGGTAGTATATCCTCAGCTACAGGTGAGAAGCTTTCTTTTAGAACAGCTCTGAGCTGCTGTTATATTTTTGATAGCAACTTTAAATTTTATGGAATTTTCTATTAATTATTCTCTTTTTTCTTATTATTTATGATGAGAGGGTAATATCATTTTATGATAAGGTAACTCGCGCGTATATTTTGAAACCGTGAAGCCCGTCTTAAGCTGTACTCTATTGTTTTGTATTCAGTTAACAATGGAGTAGGTTAGAATTTATTAAAGTCTCACTATATATCAATATAAGGGCTACTAACGACGGAACTCGTAATTTAGCTATGGTCAAGTGACGAGAATAGAATATGAGATGCACCCCCTGTTTTAACTTTCACACCCATTGAAAGACTTCATTAAATATATATCGTGTATCAGCCTCTCTACATAGTGGATCTTTGCGGCCCTAGGCTTCAAAAGCACGTTTCTCCAACCCCGTCCATAAGTTCACTACCACAGCGGTTCTTAAACTGTGGTCCGCGGACACCTGGGGACCGCAGCGCCTCTCTAGGGGATCCGTGTAATCTCTCATATAACGTTCAGATATCCCTCTTTTACAGATTCTGAAAGGTCTAGAGAAAAAAATTGAAAGGTGTTCCATATTAGACTGAATTACAAAACAGTACTCAATGGAAAGACTCTTCTAGGAAGGATGTTGTGGCGTATTGGGGACGAAAACACACAGTCAGGCTAGAGGTATAAATATATACACTTTTAATTACAGAACATCTAAATCACCACCTTACATTCAGAGCACGTTTCTGCTCTCTGCTTCCAACCGGGACCCTAAAAACGGTCCACTCGCATGCGTTTTTCTGGAGGAGTCTATCTCGGAACGTAGGGGAAATGGATTTTAGGAAACCCTTCTATCTCTACTATCTCAGGCAATAACACCATCCGCTCTCCGTCTCCGACGTCATCATCTGGTGTCACAATAATAATCATTACTATGTTCAAAATATTGGGCGGTCCACGATGTCACCCTGATGCATAAAGTAGAACCGCGACGATCGAAAATGTAAGAACCGTTGCACTAACATAACCATTCGACAATCGCAGCTTCAAAACTCAGAGATTATCATGTATCAGAGCGTTAATACATGCACTAGTTTAATTTAAAAATTAGTCAAGTACGAAAATTAATTGGTCGTTAGAACAATGGTCTCTTGGTGGTTAATATATCGCATCACTTACTTCTACTGATTCGGTTGACAAATTATAAGAATAGAAAGATGTAAGCGCAAAAATATTGACTGCCAGTCTTCGAAAGGACTAATGACCGCATTGGTGGTACAGAAACTTATAATCGTATCGCATCATTTCCTTCGAAGAAAATAAAAGAATCATTCGAATCTGCCTCACGACAAATGTTCATTCCGACTTGAGACACGACGATAAAGAAGTTCATTAATAAGCTTGAATCCTTTAAGTGTGATTACTTCCAGTATATTAAACTTAATGACGAAGACGCATCCGATGGCATTGTACTCTTAAAAGGCCTGTTACTTATTCCTTTTTATTTCCGTCTCCGCATTTTTTCCTGAACTTTTCATAGTTTCATTAGATACATTGGTCGAATTATGAACATAATTACATTTTACGTTGTGGGATGCCGAAGATTAATTCGCCGGCCTAAGAAAATGACCTCTTTTTTATTTTTCCTCTGCAGTTTCTTTATTTGGTTTTAAACTGCAAAAGGTGTGTTAAAAAGAAAAGGTTTCCTGACGTTTATTTATATGGACATTTTTTTTAATGTGAATGGGTATTTGGGTGGAAATTTGCGTTAATTGGAATTCATATATTCGGAGCATTTCGGGATAAAGAAATTTATTTCGGTTCTCTGAAGGTGTATTAAATAGATAAGGTAAGAATTAGGATTAATTAGAAATTTAAATTTCAAAGGGAAAACTTTTTTTGGAAATATTTGTGTGTGTGTGTGTGTTTTTTTAATTATGAGGATTTATCATTAAGCATTCATTAATATTCAGATCCAAAACTGACTATTTTTTAGATTTAAAATGTTAAAGTTGATCAATAGCAGTCAGTTTACTACATTTAGATTTAAATGATTTGCTTTCTTTCAACAAATGTAATAAAAGGTTAACAAAGGTAAGTCTTTCTTAAAGGATTTGAATATACACTACTTTCAAAATGAGCATGTATTTAAGAGAAAAGCGGCTTACTCACTCATCGTGAAATCTTCGGAACTATTAAACCTACAGATTTAAAATTTTGCAGGATAGTTCCTGTTGCTTAGTAGAAATCCCTTACGAACCAGTATTGTGAAACTACATCCTCAAGGGGGGCTATGAGATCTATTTAAGGAGGAGTTAAGACAAAAATTCCCATCTTTTAATTATTAGACTGCATATTTGAAATTTGTCAAACATTTCTTTTATAGAGTGAAGATCTACTAAGAGCCATTTTTGTGGAAATTAACCCCAAAAGAGTTTGAGGGAACATTATAAACAGATGTTCCTATTTTAAAACTAAACATCCCATAAACTTGAAATTTGAAAAGCAAGTTTATTTTATTGAGTAAATACCTACCCAAAACCGATTTTAAGAAACTCGATTTGAAATAATACCCGTTTTGAAATAACAAACATATAAATTTGAAATTTTAAAGCCGTGTTTCTTGTTAGATCTAAAAGTTTCCCTCTAATCCATAAAAAGACATTTTCAAATATTGTAAATAAAATAAAATAATAATTTTCCTTCAGCGTTATTTCTTCTTTTTGAAATGGTAGTTGATCAGCCTAAGTATTATACTGCCACTTAAAATGAATGCTTACACTACCTAAAAGCAGAGGAATATACAATAATTATACTGTTATATATATATATGTGAAGTATTGTAGTAGAGTTGGCCGGTGTTGGTTGTTGTCATATCTGATTTAACTAAGACATCTTCCGAATAGCCTTACCCCCTTTATTATGAAGCACACATCAGCATTAAAACCCAATTGCGGGTACATTTTCACATTGAATAGGCAGCGGCATTTTGGAGGACACAACACAAAGAAAAAGAAAGCTGCAGTTATTTATATTCTTACATGATGAAGGCAAGCAGACAAAAAGAGAGCGATTACTCAAGATTTTTGTTTTTAAACCAGCAGTGCAAGCTCGTGACCATTACGTAATAGTAGTTCTGATTGGATAGAATGGGTGGGGCAGGGTTTTCGGACTAGCCGATTACGATTAAGATAACAATGTTAATTTTACACCAAAAACTAAAGTTATTTTAAATATTAGTACAAAGAATTAATAAAAAGGATACTAGAAGGAATTATTACAGATATATATATACCTAAAAACAATGGAATATAATTTCCCTAGTATGCTAAGTGTATAGCTATTTTCTTTCACTTATTTCAAGAGCTATTATGTCTCAAATAGAAGAAATTAGTAAATTCATTTCTATATATTTATATTTTAAGTATTATAGGGTCTGAGGATCATTTCTTTATGCTCAAGCTTCTAAGTAAAATGGGGCAGTTCCATAACGACATTCATATACTTGATCAGGAAAATTGTATTTTCGCATAGTAAGTGAAGGGAAATTGCACTGTACGTGTAATAGACTGTACGTTGTTGTCTTATGCTTTCTGGGTCTAGATTATTCCACACAACTATGTAAATCGATGCTTGAATATGAATTCATTGAGAAAATAACAATGCTCGTTTGTGAACTGACTGGACAAGGATAACAGAGGTTGATGGAATTCGTTTCGTTTCACATTATGTAAATAAGCGGCTTCGTGAACAATATCTGCAACTCGAAGCATTTCTCATTTGTATGTATTAAGGAATGTTAAATGCCGACCTTGTAGTTTGATTTAGTCTGAAACATACATGTATTATAACATAATGAGTTATGATGGATTTAATTTGCTTAAATATATGGACGATCAATACAATTTCTTCTAAGCCGCGATCTGGAAAGTTGCAATGCCCATTGTAAAACCATTTTTCACTCGAAGTCACTGTTCAATTATTTAAGGTATCCGACTACGTTCGGAACCGTGATTTTAAAAAGGCGCATACATGCATAATTTTCATGATATTTAGTGTCACTTACATTAGAATACATGTATAAAATTGTTTTAAGGACATTTTGACAAAAAAAAAGTTTTTTAAATACAATATTTTGGCTAAAAATTAACTTAGAATAAACTTTTTCCAAAATGTTCTCCTTTGGTGAAAAATTCTTCTATCATATTAATATTTTGCCTGTATATAGCTCAGACCTCTGTACAGAGGCTCAACTATGATTTTTGAAAAATTCACATTATTTTCAGAGTTACAACCCATTGAAATAATTATCGGCGTTTTTTTCTTAAAATTTCTCCCTTCTGTTGTCGTAAAACACGGATAAACCCACTTCTAAGTTATATATTTCAAAAATTCTAGTTGAGCCTCTGTACAGAGGTCTAAGTTATATACAGGCAAAATATTATTATAATAGAAGCATTTTTCACGAAAGGAGAACATTTTGAAAAAAGTTTATTCTAAGTTAATTTTTAACCGAAATATTGTATTTAAATAACTTTTTTTGTCAAAATGTCCTTAAAACAATTTTATGCATGTATTCTAATCTAAGTGACACTAAATAACATAAATATTATCCATTTATACGCTTTTGCAAAATCACGATTCCGAACGTAGTCGGATACCTTAAAAAGGGCTAAAGTGATTGCTGATATTGTTGTTCTTTCTTTGTATGGCTTAATTTTAAGTTATGTGAACATTACAGGACGGATTTATAAACACCAAAATAGCATGAAAAATGTTTTGGTATTCAAATGTTTCATGCAGTTCTGCTCTACTGGGATAAATAAGGCATATGCTTTTGAAGGCCTAACTCGCTTAAAAGTTTTTTTTATTTGGCGTTAGATAACTGGTTTTAATATATGAATTGATCAATATGTTAAATATACATATTAACTCTAAACTGTATATCATTCGCTTCTTCGTAAGTCATATTGATTTTTTTTTAAAAAGTTGCATATATTAAAATGTTTAATTATTAAAAGGTAAAAACCCGTATTATGTGATTAACTTTACATAGAATGACAGCATTAAACATTGAATTACTTAATAACTTTCTATAAACAAGAGAATGTAACTACTTAATACTTTCAATAAAAGTGAGAAATATCTTTCACATAATTTTTTTTTCTGTAAATTTACTAAATGCGTGCAAAGGACTATTTTATACTCAAATTACTGTGTTTTTATAGTTACTTCTATCAATGATAAAAAGATATCGAAAAAAAAGACGATTTTTATTATTTTAAAGCAAAGGAAAAAAAAAGAACAAAAAGAACAAGAAGAAGAAAATAAAGAATCTACAGAATGTTCTCTTAAAAAGAAACATTTTATCCCTGCTTCCATTCAAAATTCCATTCACACAATTACACAGATTAATCTTTTTCATTCCTTCTTTTTTTAGAGAATTCCTTTTTCTAAAAGATGTAAAAAAATTGGATGACTTTATTAAGAAATTGAGAAAATTGAAATGGAAATGGAGATTTATGGTTTTTCTTTGAGGCTGCTTATTTATAATATATATCCTCGTATAAGGTTTCAAAAGTTATTCATATTTCAAATACTATTTTAACTTTGAGGGAATGAAGATATAGACCATAAAATGTATCTTTTCCTGTAGCATGCTACCTCAGCAATATTTCTTATATAAAATACTACTAAATAGCTTTACATCATTGATTTAAAAAAAAAGATTCATATTTTTCACTCTACTCCCTTTAAAAAAGTAATTCAATAAAGTAAATTTTTAAAATAAAATATGAATAATGTATAATTTGAAACTGGCTGAAGTACTTTGAATATTATATCGTAAATCTATCAAGAATGAATTTATTATTTGGAATAAATTTTCCTCGAATTTAGCTCTTAAGTGTGTAATTCTTAATAAAACTAATCCGAATGTGAACTAAAACTGGGTAGTGATTTTTTTGATAATAAATCAAGTAACGCGTATTGACAAAACTAAAAAAAAAAAAGATAACGATTTTTTGTGGGTCGTTAATCCGGTAATAAGTGCCTAGCAGTGGCGCACGCAAGGGGTGCCACCAAATCCTGCCACCAAATACCCTCCGGGTACACACGGAGTACGTGCTCATTAAATCAGTGGGTCCGAAAGTCTTGTGTGCTGAATCACGAGTGCAGGGGACTGAAGAATATTTCCCTCCTCTTCAGTTCCATGTCTAAATTGTGAAGGTGGAGATAGGTGGTTTCGCCATCTATCGTCCCTTCGGGGTTTCACCGAGCTAATTCACACTGTCACCTGTATGGTGCTCAAGGCCAAGATTAACGACAGGCTTACTTCTAACCCTTTGCCACGATGAATTTCGTGGACCTCGTTGTGACTACGTCAGACAGGTGGCATTAGCCACAACACAGCAGGTGGTGTCCTAGGTCCATTTTTATGATAAATTTTGATAATAGGCAAGGAAAACACATTCTTTTATATATTTTATTTCATTTTTTTTCCGTTTTTTATTTAGATTTTACTGTATTTTAATAAGTGAACACACCTTATAAGTTATGTCATTTAGATTGTGTAAATGACATCTTTGATTATAAACTATATAATTAATAATGTGTAAATAATAAACTAAATCACAGTTAAGTGTTGTTATAGTATATAAAACTATTGTCATTCGATACATGCATTTTACAGTGTTAATGTTATGTCTAAAGGAAAGTAAATAGCTTTACATAATTAAAAAAATGAAGAAAAAAAAAAGAATACATTCAGGGGATTCAAGCATTATTTGATACGATGAATCAAAGAGAAACACATAAAAAATGAACTAGTATAATAATAAATGTTAAAAAGGAGTCAATATAAGAATTCGAGCAAAAAATTCGAAGAATCTTCCAACGTGCAAGCTCAGTATACACATTGTAATCCAATAAAATGACGCCCTGGGTTATACTGTTGCTGTGATTCTGGAATTGGATGAAAGATTACGTGTGTAACTTTGATCTGTTTACGAATGGAAAAATAAAACTTCGAAAATAGACTAGAGGGTGCGCTATTGCAAAATATCCGATTCCCAGGTGGGACAGGTCATAAAATTGTTTTCTGATAGCTATTTCAGTGTTCCGTTCATTTGGCTGGATGGAATGTCTATGCCCTTGGGATTGGTCCCTTGGAAAAAAGGGGTCATACCTGGAAAATTCTACAAAAGAGATTGATAGATGAAAAGAAGACAAAATTGAGATGTGTAAGATGTAAAGAAAAGTGCCTTAGGATATAAATGGATGACAGGGATGCACCGTGTTTAAGTGTTATCTATACAGTGGAACGTCGTTTATCCAAACCAGGTTTTTTTTGTCAACTTTTGTCAAATTAGAAGGCGAAAAAGTCTACAATGACAACCACAGGGATGAGATTACCGACTTTATCCAATTGATCCCAGGATTTCAAGAATGCGATGAAGATATAGAAACCTGGATGGCAATCGATGCAGAAGACTCAGTGGATTTCAAATGCTAAACGATAACGAGATTGTGACTTCCGTGCAAGCAGAATCCGTACCTATCGACGATGAAACGGATGAAGAAGAACACAACAACAATGAAAGTAGCAAGGGTCTATCAAATGCTAGCACGTTTACTGCGTTAGAGGCAGCTATGGAGTGGTATGAACAACAATCAGAGTGCTGTCCTTCTCAACTACTGCTGCTCAAGAGAATCAGAGACCTAGCAGCAAAAAAACGAAGGTGTACAATGGTACAGCGAAAAATAAGTGATTATTTTCCACAATAAAGGTAAAATTGCGACATTCTGCACCTATTTTTCTTTTTCTTCAAGCACGTTTCCCACATATAATGATTTTCAATATTCGCATAGTGTTCCTGTTTCATATACTGCATGCATCGCATTCGGTGTTCGCTTATCCGAACAATCGCGTATCCGAACGGTGTCCGGTCCCAATTGATTCGGATAAACAACATTCTACTGTATATGTATATCGAGTTGAGTTTGGTTGAGTTTGGTGTTTTATGGCGCAAGAGCCAGTTTTGGCTATACTGAGCCAAAGAATCATAGGTATGTGGTATGGACGGGAAAAAGAAGAAAAGAAGAAATTGGATGACAAGATGGAGGGTCGAAAATAGAGAAGGATCACTCGGGTACCCCGGGGTCGTGTCACCCGTGTTTACCAAAGATAGTAAACCCCTTGGGAAAAGGAAAAGATCACTAGGGTACCTCGGAATTGTGACACCCGTACCCACCTAAAGAAGGTCAGCCCCTTGAGGGGTATGTATATCGATGAAATGCGACTCACACACTTACTGATCGTGAGATCTCCGGAACTATAAGACTTGAAATTTGTCATGTTATTTTTGTTGAGTAGAAATTCGCTAATAACGGATTTCTAGGAAATCGACTTCAAAGGGAGGTTGCGATAAATTATGGGCGCATTAAAGAGAAGAAGAGTCATTTTTTTAAGAATTTAATTTACAGACTTAGTTCTTTGCAAAAACGTTGAGTAGAAACCCCCAAAAATGGGGTTTGAGGAAATCGACTGTGAGTGAGAGAAGTTACAGGGATGTGAATTATGGATATACTTCTTTTTTAGGATGTCCTTTTAAAATCAAAAAGTAAATGATGTATGAATATTTTTCTATACTATCGAAAGCTTAATGCAAGGATTTGAATAGCAATAACCCAAATCGAATATATAGTGTAGCAATGCAATGAAGTACACGGCAAAGAAGGTAGGCAACGGCTAAATTGTAAATATAAAAAAAAATCGGGTGCAATGGTTTGGTTTAAATGAAAAAGTGTAGAATGTGAGTATTTTAAATAAAATTAATTTGAGAAGATGATAATTACGAGAAATGGATAACAAGCAACGAATCAAAAATAAAGAAAACATGTGACTATTTTTTAGTTTTATTCCTTATTAAGAAACTAGTTATATCAATGTACAGAAATGATGCTGTAGAGATACAGCTTATAGTGCTTATCGAAATTAGAAACAGTGAGAGGACCACAAAATCATGAAGTGAATATTGAACTTAGTATATAAAAAAATTTTAAGAATGCTAACATTTTTATAGTTGTAACTTTACTGTTAAAAGTAGTTCTACTTAGAAATAAATATACTTCGAAGAGATAAAATGTTATTTCAAATTTTTGTTTTTAAAATATTTTTGTTCAAATAGAATATTAAGAACCATTCTAGTTTATTTATGCCGGATTTCTATGCTTGATGTTTTAAAATGAACCCATTAAAAAGAAAATACAAATTCAAAAGTTTTTCGAATGCAAAATCGAGATGAAAAAAATTAACGACTGCATTAAAAATATTTTGAACAATGCGATTTTCAGACAATTTAAGTAAAATAGTTCTAATAATTAAAATACAATTTAGGTTTAAAAAAACCTTTCTTTTTGAACATAATGTAGAAGCTAAATTTGTAAATCGTTTTACATCATGTGTGTAAGAAAACACTAATCTGATACTTTTCTATTAGATAATTTACATGTCCGATTGCTTTATCAGAAAATAACATACTTATTTATATTCAATGTTATTTAAATAAAGTTAATCATTAAAATGCCTTATTTTTTAACCAAGCAAAAGTATTTGTGTTAATTATTATCAAATTTAATTTGTAACATTTTATAGCTGGAATTTAAATCAAGAGCTTGTGTCGTTCAATAAATACGAAAACTTTTGTGTAACATACTTTAAGCTGGAAAAATATTTATATCATGGATTTATAACATGCTTCGAAAACTTGACTTATATTCCATGACCATCGTCATTATTTTCCATCAAAGTCTCACCCACTTTATCCTTGTGATTATTATACAAAGTTATTTATTTCAGAATAAGTACAGCGGATGATTGCATGTGGTATCGAGTTTCCAGTTTGCCATAATCTACAAGTTATGCAACACTTTAATTAACCTTAGACGAAAATATTTTAATTAATCACATCACACAGGCAGTCTAAATACCCACTTGACTATCCGCAGGTTTATTAAATGTACTTATTGAAGCGAATCCGATTATATCTGCGCCTTATACTCTATATAAGCATTGAATGAAAAATATATAATAATGTCATTTGTTACTAACAAATGTGAATGTGATGAAAGATAGTTAAGTCAGTAATTAAAAGTCTAATCAGCGAGTAATTACATTATTTCTGATGAATAGGGCCAAAAATTTTGAAAATTAGTTACTACGACATAAATAATTAGAACTTGTTGCTAACACAGATTAATGGTAGAAGTAATGTTGCTATATTAAAGTGGTTGATGATGATATTCTAATTGCATTGCCTTTTGTGTAGGGTGATTATAATTAAAATTTCGCTATCAATTTGCTGGGAAAAACGAACCGAAGATCAAATTGACTTCAAATATGAACCAAATATATAAAATTCTACGTACAAAGCTTACTTTTATCACAAAATATCAGACAGAAATTTACGGTTGCACGTTATATGCTGGGTATAAAAATGATACCTTTAAAAATAAGTAAAGATGTTCATTAAAAAAATTAGTCTTCTACATATATCGAAATACTGTTTGAAGGAAATGACGTACATCACATGAACTTAAAAAGTGGTATTTCTACAAGTATACCATTTCTTCAAAGTGCTATTCACTATTCACTATTCTACAAGTATGCTATTTTTTCAACAAGTATACTATTTTTTCAAAAACCTTTTGAAAAAAGTTTTTTTTTTCAAAATAAATGAATTCAAAACGTAAGAGCAATGCATACGTAAATTTCAGGTTTCTTTGTAAAATAAGCATGTTATACCGCAAACCTTCCTAAAAATTTTAAAAAAATGAAAAATGCAGCTTAAAAATATAGGTGCGCGTTATACACTGGATTTTACGGTACTTAAAAAGAAGCGAAACGGTTTGGCTTAAGGAAAATATGTCCCAAAGTGTATCAATAGATAGCGATGCAAGAGTCAGCAAAAGTGGATTCGTCTACAAGTGGCATTTTGAATCGAACTTCGACGACTTTGGTGCGAGTTTAACATCAAACAAATTGTACTGTCCGATGGACATCATACGGTTGTTGCAATATTTTTAAAGAAAAGGACTACCAAATTATTTGGCATTTGTTGCAATGGCATTGAAAAGCTCCATCCACCGGTTTTTAATTATCGGTTTTTAATTATCCTTGGGGTAAACAACGCATTTTTATAAAAGCTACAATGAAAACTCCAATGATTTTTTTTCTTATGCCTTAATATTTCCCCATTCTTCCAGTATATCCATTGAAACTCTTAAGTCATTCCGAACAGAGGATGTTTCTTACAGTATTTTAGAAGTGTTATAATCCCCAAACACCAGGTGTCCCAAAAATGACTGATGAATTGAAAAAAAAATCAATTTTAAAACAACCCGGAAGGCGATAGAAATTTATGGTTTGCTGCATTCTACTTTGGTGTTCAGGGAATTTATTTTTATCGAGTTTCAAAATTAGTTAAAAAGTTAGTCCACAAATGGCGCTCCTGACTAGGAAAACCTATAAAAAAATGTATTATTTTCCTTTCGTTTTTCAATTCAATATTCTGCTATGTTCCAATGACTAAACTATTTTCGAAACACATACGAGAATGCTGACACGTTAGACGACACGAACATAAGCCATTTTTTTGTTTTGTTTTTCTCTGTCAGAAGCGCCATCTGTTAGCGAACCTTGAAACTATTTTTAAATTTTGTGTATCGTATTTTATTATTTTTTTTCTGACGTGTTCCAACGAGTAAATCGTTTTCCAAATACATGCCAGAATGCTGATGTGTCTGATGGAATGGACATAAAACATTGCCTTATAATTTTTCACACTCAGAAGTGGCATCTGTTATTGAACCTTGTAACTAACTTTGAAACTTAGAACAAATTCCATGGTTACCATTGAAGCAAATCGTACATTTTTTTTCCACCTGCTACTCTTTTTCAATTAATTTTTCAAATCACTGTGTATTTCTGTGTGTGGGGGACACCTGGTTATTTGTCATCATATTTGATACAAAATACATTTTAATTCATGTATACCGTATTAACTCGAATCTAAGCCGTACTATTTTTCCACTGTTAATGTTGCTGAATATTGGTTGCGGCTTAGAATCGAAGACAAAGAAATTCATTGACATTTAACCATCCATTCTGGCCACAGGCAATGATGGTTCAGCATTCAGTCTGCAGTGAATTTCGCTGTCTGCTTGTATTTAGAAAATTTTTTAAATACGCCTTTTTTTAATCACACGAGCTTACTATGACGTAAGTATAAAATGGAAGACGAATTTATATGCAGATGAAAACAGTAACAGATAAGAGTTCAGGTAACTTGATACGGATGAAACAAATATAAGTCGATATGGTAAGCAACGTGTCAAGATTTTCGCTTGTAAGTCTTTAACAAAGATTTACACTGAACCAAAAAAAAAAAAAAGGAAGATATCCTGAAGTAGACAAAACATTTTTCGAAACATGATACTGATGATTAGAGCAATTTCAGGCTCGCGTATATATTTAAATGATTTTAATATGGGTTAAGCAAATTAATTATTTACTTCTTATTAATTTTTTCTAATTCTCTTAAGTATTGGATAAACTTAATATAATTTTTAATTTTGCGCAAAATGTGTGGAGAATTTGGGGTGTTCCTTAGATTTGATGACATTATTTTTTACAGAAACATATGGAGAACTTGGGATAGGGCTTAGAATCAATAACGGCTTAGATTAGAATAATAGGGTATATTTTTTTTTATTTGAAAGGTATTTGATGTTTCGAATTTGTTTTTTGTTTAAATCCAAAATTTATTCTCACTTTATATGCATAATAAATTATCAAGAATAAACTAGATAAAATTAAAATAATATAGCTTTAAGGTATCCGACAACTTTTGGAACCGTGATTTTAGAAAAAACGCATAAATGGATTAATTTTCATGATATTTAGTGTTAGATTAGAATACATGTATAAAATGGTTATTATGACAAAAAAAACTTATTTTAATACACTATTTTGGCAAAAAATTAACTTAGAATAACCTTTTTTCCAAATGTTCTCCTTTTGTAAAAATGCTTCTATTCAGTAGCGCATACAGGAATTTTTCAAGGGGGAGGGGGTCCAGGGTTGAAATTTCACCATTATTGTATCATTTATTTTTTGATTTTGTCGATTTTCAGGAACAAAACACAGTACAAAACTAACTATTGAATAAATAATTAGCATTAATTAATAAAATTAATCATTAATAACAAATATTTAATTAAATCTTACGTATTATATACTTAGAATTATAATCAATCGGAAAAAAATCAAGGGCTTTGGGGGGGTCCGGACTCCCAGGACCCCCCCTTGTGTGCGCCACTCCTTCTATTGTATTAATATTTTGCCTGTATATAGCTCAGACCTCTGTACAGAGTCTCAACTATTATTTTTTTAAAAATTCCCATTAGTTTCAGAGTTACAACCATTTGAAATAATTATCGGCATATTTTCTTAAAATTTCTCCCCTCTGTTGTATTAAAATATGGATAAATCCACTTCTATGTTGTATATTTCAAATCCACTTCTATGTTGTATATTTCTATGTTGCCTTTGTACAGAGGTCTAAGCTATATACAGGCAAAATATTATTATTATAGAAGCATTTTTCATAAAAGGAGAAAGTTTTGAAAATGGGTCATTCTCTGTTCATTTA
This sequence comes from Trichonephila inaurata madagascariensis, assembly GCA_019973955.1. Classification (NCBI taxonomy): domain Eukaryota; kingdom Metazoa; phylum Arthropoda; class Arachnida; order Araneae; family Nephilidae; genus Trichonephila; species Trichonephila inaurata. Next base: position 51,646 of record BMAV01022948.1, read on the forward strand.
TTGTCAAAATATTATACTTAAATAACTTTTTATAGTAATAATGTTCTCAAAAACAATTATATATACGTTTTCTAAGCCAAGTGACACTCAATACCATAAATATTATCGTTTTATAAGCTTTTGCAAAATCACGGTTAAGAACGTAGTTGGATATCTTAAGGCAGTGCTTCTCAAACTTTAAATATTTGCGACCCAATATTCAATCATAAGTTAAATCGTGCCCTCCCCCCTCTATACAATAACAATTTGTATTGAATTAAATTATATTATACTTTGACGTTAAAACTACAATACGGCTTTAACCTCTGGAGTGCCTCTGGCGTGTATAAACGTCTCTTTCAGCCAGTGCTTTAGTTCCCCTGGACGTATATAAACGTCTTTTTGAAGTGCGATCCTTTCTGTGAACTGCTATCCATAAAATTGTTCCGAAGGCTTTGGAATGCAGAAAAAGAGCCTTGACAGTACTTATTTCATAGGATTTGCTTATTCATTCCTTTTAAACAAACTTCCAATACACCACATACACTCGACTACGTATTAAATGGTGGCATTGGGGAACGAATCGCGTTATTTTTAATCGGCATTAAAGGGATTTATTATAAACCGTACAAATTATCAAGATAAGTTTTAACTTTTGTAAAAACTTCATAAATGACAAGCCAGTAGCGCACACTGGAATTTTTCAAAGGGGGGGGGGCGTCCGGGATCGAAAGTTCACCATACTTGTATCATGCTTCTTTTGATTTTGTCGATTTTCTGGAACAAAACACAGTAAAAAAACTAATTATTGAATAAATAATTAGCATTAATTAATAAAATTAATCATTAATAACAAATAGTTAAATTTTACCTACTAAAAACTTAGAACTATAATCAATTGGAAAAAAATCAAGGGCTTTGGGGAGGAAGGGTTCGGACTCCCAGGAACCCCCCCTTGTGTGCACCACTGTGACAAGCCCATGGGGTTACTGATAATTATTAAACTTGTTCTTATTTTTTTTAAATTATATATAAAATACATTGCGTTGTACTGATATATTGATAAGTGTATTATATCAGTACAAATATATATTTTATTTTTTACTATGTCAGAATGTATTTTATTTGTTTTATTTCTGCAAATTAATAATTTATTTTTTTAAATAATCTTTTGCTTTCAATTTTTTCAAAAGGCTCGCGCCCCCCTCGTATGGTTATCATGCCCACCTAGTGGGGTGCGCCCCACAGTTTGAGAAACACTGCCTTAAGGTATTATTTAGCATCAAATTTAATAAATGCCACAACTCCCTCTGTCCCACGGAAAATGATGGATTTATTACGCAGTGAGGAAAAATTGCTGGAGCATCATGGTCCTTTAGGGAATAATCAAGAGTCTTGTGGGCATTAAATATTAATGTTTTTTTAAAGCAGTGCCAGATTGCTCTTGAAGTGTGTCATTTATCACCAGCGACCAGACTCTATTTAGGGCTCTGAACAAGTTTGACCGGATGTTTTGGCGAGTATAGGTAGAGGAGAATAGAATACCCTGTATATATTTCTGTGCTGTAATCTGCTCGCACACAGGGACAGGGTTCTTCGATTTTCTTCAATGTGATGGATGACCGCAAAAGAGGATGAGATAATATTGTTGCGGAGGCCATGAGAAAAAGACTTAGTTCGTGACATGTGATTGTAGACTTCCCGTTTCTGTGCAATTTCTCTGATAACGGATAGCTTGCTAGAGGTCTTTATTTAAATTCACAATTATAAAAAAAAATCATACGGCAAATAGATCATGCTGCTTTGATAAGAGTGATAAAAATTTTTACTATGTGTGTTTGAAATTATAAGAAAAACTTTAATGTTCTATATTTTTGATAGAGATCTCATTACATTAACTAGTATTTTACAGCAAATTTTGTTTATTAAGATATATCAATGTTTCAGTTTTTTTTTTTAAAAAATAAAATTAATGCAGATATTCGTAACATAAGAGATGAAGACGACTTTGAACTGTTATAAAATACAATGACTGTTATGTGTGTCACGGTGCTATTAATGCATATTTGTAATAGGTTGCGGATTGATGTTTTACCATTGCAGACCTAGTATATTCCCCGAAAGCTAGCATCTCTTTTTAGTGCGGCACCGTGTTGGCGGTTACCAAACGCCGCAAGTAATTTTGACACGCAGTTTCCTTCCCAGAAGGTGGCACCTGAGCTTTGATGGTGCGAACCTGTACTACGAATGTAATTTTGCCACTAGCACCCAAGCCAAATAGACATTCTTGGGTTCTTTTACGACATCGCCGCTGTCGAGTTTCTGCATCATGAAAATCCACCGACTTGGGCCGCAACCTTAGGTTCAGAGTGAGTGAGTGTGAATATTAACTTCGCATTGTTCAGCTACATGAGGGCTTTTGACTACGGACCTCGTAATTCTAAACCATGGTCAAGTGACAAGGACGACACCTGAGCTGGCATCTATCTCTCCTTACTACCACACCACGCCAACGGGAGGACGTTTGATCTTTCGACAGATTTAAGTGCATCGCTCCCCTACACAGCGGATTTTTAGTGGTACTAGGCTCAAACTCGTGACATGCCAGCCACGATCCGATACCTTGACCACTACCTTAGAAGCAAGGGGCCAGCGACAAACCAACCACGCCACCCAGCAGGGTGTTATTAGTACAAGACGAACATATAATGATGGAACAGATTTCTAAGTTCCTCTTAATTAAAGTATTATCGGGGCAATTTTATTATGTTATTGAAAATAATCAATTGATACACGATTGCGAGAATTATGGGGTGTAATATTTGTAAATTTACATTGTGTTGTGACACTATAATTCTTAAAAAGAAGACATTTAAATATTCACTTGTTTAATGGAAATCATACATTATAATTCTACAATGAATTTTGTTTCATCATAGTATCGTAATGAGCTTTGGGTTTCACATACAAATTTTCTCTACTGGTCATATAATGTCCACAATACACATTCATATCCATGAATATAAAAAAAGGAGTATGTGATTTAACCCATCAGGAACAGTTGATTTTAAAGTAGGAGCTTTTATTTTTAGCACCTTATTACACTTGTTAGATTTTTATTATTTTCTAAAATTGTAATTACCAAGTGTTCTTTCTTTCTTTCAAAATTTTAAGAATTACTTTTTAATGATAAGATGAATAATCATATATGAGTATAAATTAAATTTTAAGTTATGAATACACAGTACACTTTATTACCTTTATATTACGATATTTTCATTGAATTTTAAATATATATATATTACAAATATTTTAATAGAGTGTTTGTTTTTTGTATCTGTAGTATATGTACTTGTTTATATATAAAGAGAGAACACTATTGATTTTACCTCTGTTTATTTTTCGTGGAGAGAGGGTAAAATTAATTGTGCTGTATCAATACTAAACCTAATTCTTCTAATTTTAAAAGCTGATTGAGATCCTTCATGTCATGCTTGGTACTCCGGAAGAAATTCAGGAAGTTCTTTCATACTTGCGTGTAGAGAATATCGGACTACTTGCTCTCGCTTTGTGAGCAGCCATATATAAAAACTCTCACTTTTCCTCAGATTCAGAAATATTCCCTGATTACCCACTGGCGTTATTTTGACCTGGTCTTTCCTGCCCCCATCTTGATTTGTTTGAATTTTAATAAGGACGAGGTCCTTCAGGACCCTTTAATGCTTATGGACTTTCTTCAATTTTTCGTATTTATGGAGATTGTCTAGCATTGATAGACAACCTGGAATTAGCAATAGCTATAAACCTAATTTATTGATAGCAAAGTATACTTATTTTCACAAACACACACAAGGGTTGTCTTATTGAGTTTATTCTGGCATTTCTGAAACTAGGGGGCGTGATAACTCTTCGAGGAAATGTGCGAGTATATTGAAAAGTCTAATAGAAAGATTAATTTTTTTTAAAGAAATTATTAATTTACTGAAAGTAAACAAACAAAATACTTTCTGACATAATAAAATATAAAATGCACATTTGTACTAATATAACACACTTATAAATATCTCAGTACTGCATATAATGTATTTTCTAATTAATTTAACAAGATTAAGTGAAGAACAAGTTCAATAATTATCGTTGACCCATGGGCTTGGCATATATAAAATTATATGCAAAAATTAACACTTACCTTGATAATTTGTTGGGCTTATAATTAATCCCTTAACTGACGATTAAAAGATACGCGATTCGCTCCCCAATGACACCGTTTTCCACGTATGCTCGAGTATGGGATGTATTTAAGGCAGAGGGAGCCAATGAAAATGATTAAATAAGTAAAACCTTCTACGAAATAAGTAAATCCTTTGCAAACACTGTCAATGTCATTTTATTGCATTCTAAAGCCTTCGGAATAGTTTTATGGATAGCAGTGCACAGAGTAGATCGTACTTCGGAATGTCGTATATATGCGTCTGGGGCAATTATCCCTTAAACTGAGTGAGACGTTTATATACGCCGGTGGCACTTAAAAGATTAAAGTCATAATGTAGCTTTAGCATCAAGGTACAGTATTACTGAACTGAACTCATTGTCTGTATGGAGGGGGTGCTCTATTAAAATTAGGATTGAATATTGGGTCGCAAATATTGAAAGTTTAAGAAGCTCTGGGTTAGGAGTAATATGAAAGAGAACTTTTTTGGTAATATGTTTGGTTTATGGAATAAATTGGAATTTTACATTTTAACATTTGCACAGCAAAACATTTTCAGATAGTATAATGTGTTACTCTTAGTAAAAAACTCATTTTTTTTCGAGAAGAATTGAAATTAATTTAAATCATCTATTGTAAAAATATTCATGTGTTCTCAAATAGAACAAAAAATAATCACAAATGCACAACATGTATGCTTAGAAACACTTAA
>BMAV01022948.1:63493-83646 GCA_019973955.1 Trichonephila inaurata madagascariensis
GTCTCAAGTACATAACAGTGAAATAATATTTACTTTAAGAAGGAAATAAAAGTTAATTTTTTAACTAAATAGTACTTATAAACTAATTTGAAAATCATTATTTCCCTGCGTGTAAAAATTCAGGCGATAAAATTGGGATTAAAGTAGTTTTAATTGAAAAAGTAAAATATTCAATTTATTTCAAAATTCTGTTTCAAATGGTGTGTATATATTGTTATTCACACACACACAATTATAATTTCAATCTTACAATATAATTTGAGAAATACTTTAAAAAAAATTCTCATTGTGTGTTCTACTACTTTTAAAAACATTTTTGTGAATCATAAAAAAAAAAAGTATTTGATAAAAAAAAAACAAATTTAAAATATTTAATTTGCATTGAAGAACATTTCCTAAGATTTAAATGTCATTGTTTGTATTTCTGTAAAATTAGATGTCTTTTGTAGCCATTTCGAATAAAAGTTTTATTTAATTAAAGTTGTAAATTACATTAAATGTATTGCAAAAAATGGACCCTGTGTTAATTATGATACAATTATAATACTAAAAATTTTCTTTTCTAATTTTTTTGGAAAAAAAATATTACATTTTTTTTATATTTAAGTAAAACACTATAGTAAATGTTAATTTATACCCCAAATTTTCTTTTTTGAAATAAAAGCAATGAAAGGGACATTTAAAGGGGTTTTAGTTAAGAATCAAGGGTATTTTAGTAGATTTTTTCACTGGACAGTAATTTTAAAATTGTTCACACTTGATTATGAGAAATATAAATGGTGCATCATAAATTTAAACTTTAAAAACATTGCCATAACTAATTTGCTTTGAACATATTATATTTAATATTTTTTTTGTTTACAATAGCATTTTCACAAAGCTCATTTCTTACCATTTTTTCTTTTTTCTTTTTTAATAGCAGGAAGTCACATTTTTATAAAGTGTGGACACTACATTATCAGTAAATACTGAGATACGGGGTTAAAACGAAGCTGTAAATTAAAAGCACTTAGCAAATTCAAAAAAAAAAAAATAATAACTTATTTAATCATTTATTTTGTAATTACGTAAAGTAACAAGTTGGTTACTCCGTGTTAAATTTAAATGATACAAAAAATATAATATGAATAAAATTTATGACGTAAATTATGATTATGGAATTATATAAGGATAATACATACATACAAAAATTAACAATGAAAAGCTATGATGAAAATGAGAATCAAAATATTTTTATAATCAGTTAAGTTGAAATTCTGACAAAACAGCATAATTTACTTCTTGTCCAAATGAGATTTTAAACTCTAAATTTAAAATTAATTCTAACTAATTAATAATAAAAAATTAATTAATAAATTAATTTTTTTATTATTTTTACAAGTGAAATATTTGAAATGCGATGGCATTTATAAAACTTGACTTGGCATTCTATAACATACGTTTTTTTCATAAATTTACTTTTATAGTGCACCTTACTTTAAAAATACTCCACATCTTTGAAAAAACAGTTAAAAAATATTTACCCAAAAATTATTATCAACAACATTCTCCTCTATTAAATTAGAAGCAGCATATTTGATTTGTACCTTTTTAAACTCCAAACGAACAAAGAATTAAGGGCCCTAGTCGAGTCCCAACCCTCTTTTCCTAACTTAGTTGAAATTCATGAGCATTGGGCATTGTTGAAATTCATCAAGCATCCCCTTCCCTCAAAAAGCAAATACATTACGGAGAATCAAATCTCGGAGTAACGTTCCTTCTACGGGGCGCAATGATCTGAAAAAAGCTCAGGGGCACTTTACAGAATCAAAAATCTTGCAATGGCAATAAACCTGAAGTGCAAGTCAGGGAAGGGGAAAAGGAACACAAAAATAAAAACCCTAAATAGTTTATTACCACTTGGTGTAGGGGGAGTAATGGCCGAATCCTAACTACATACCCTTTTAGAAAAGGAAAATAAATAAATCGATTTTTTGGAAGATTAGTAGCGGGTTCTGTGAGGTCTTTGTGACCCTTTTCCTAGCTGCAGAACTTTTTTTTTTCTTTATCTTTTCATACAGTGATGAGTTTTCCTCCTACTTGTCGTTTTTAAAAGAAGACACTGAGAAAGGGATCTTTTGAGAATCTGTTGAGATCTGCTTCGCTCCGGATATTCCGACGCCGGTGCATTCCATTCAACAAACTTCTTCCCCTCTCACATGTACATAAAAAAAATAAAAATAAAAAGAAAGGTGTGTGAATGCGTGCGGAGGTCTAAAAACCTACATTCCCTCTTGTTTGTTGCATTTTGGGTTGGGGGAAAGCTGTTTGAAAGAAAAAAAAATTGATGAAAGAAGAGGTGGGAGGGGGAAGTATTTTTGTGATGAAAATGCCTCGCAGTTTTTCTTGCGGAAACGGGAAAAAAATGCAAGGGATTATGCTTTTGTGAATGAGATAAAAATTTCCAACTGAAGATACAATAAAGAGAGAAAATCATAAAAATTATTTTAGGGAAAAAATTATTACGTAGCACTAAGAGCAAAAAATAAAAAAATCTTAAGTTCTCGATCTGTATTGCAACTATAAGAAATTTAATGAAATAGCTATTTAAATAGCTATTAATCTTTGGCAAATCAGTTTCCTTCTACATCAGGTATCTCATTAACATTGATAAACAACAAAAGAATTTCAGAAACTCTGAATAAGAATTCAAAACAAAAGAGTAAAAAAAAAATCAAGAAACAAAGGAATGATCCTCGTATTGGTAAATATATATATATATATATATATTGCGTGTTTCTTTTCTCTTAATTCTTGTAATTTAAAGGTTTTCTTAAATGATAAATACTTCTTAAAACGTGACTCAACTTAAGTCAGTATATTGACCTCTTATGGAAAGCAGTGGCGCAAACAATAATTTTTCAAAGGGGGGTATCAGGGTCGAAAGTCCACCATTCCCGTATCATGCTCCAATACACCGCCCAACATATTCTTTTGATTTTGTCGATGTTTGGGAACAAAAAACCGTAAAAAATTAAATGTTGAATAAATAATTAGTATTAATTATTAAAAATTATTAATAAGAAATTCTTGATTAAATTGTACGTACTATATACATAGTATTATAATCAATCAAGAAGAAAAATCAAGGGTTTTAAGGGGGAGGAGGCTCCAGACACGGAGACTCCTAACATGTATGCGCCATCGATGGAAAGAAACTTGTTTATAAAATAAAAAAAAAGTTGCACAATGTTTCGTAAAGATAGGATACAGATTTTTCTTGTCAGAATTTGATGTGACATATTCTACAAAATTAATACATTTGACTAATTCCTGAATATATCGTCCGAATTATTTATAATGTTAAGATAAAAAGTTATGTTTAATAGTTACAAATGCAAAGATTTCAATTTTCTTATTTGGTTATTTGATCTTAAAATACGCATATAACAAGATAATATATAAGTTATTTAGGTTTAAATTTAAAATCTTGATGCGAAAACGTTTATTTTTTTATTTAGTTTAATTCATTGTTATTAAGAGAATGCAATGGCTTTTAATACAGTTTTCTGATATGATTTTATAGACAAAGTAGAAAAGTTTAGCTCAATTGTGTGAGTTTTTGAAAAACGAAAATAACCAAATTAATGAATTTAAGCATAGAATTATTCTAAGGAATTTAAGGTATCCGACTACGATCGAAACCGTGATTTTAAAAAAGCCCTTAAATAAATAATTTTCATGATATTTAGTGTCACTTAGATTAGAATATTGTATAAAATTGTTTTAAGGACATTTTGACAAGAAAATTTATTTAAATACAATATTTCTGAAAAAAATTAACTTAGAATAATCTTTTTTCAAAAATTTCTCCTTTTAGTGGAAAATGCTTCTATTATAAAAAATATTTTGCCTGTATATAGCTCAGACATCTGTTCAGAGGCTCAACTGAGATTTTTGAAAAATTCACATTATTTTCAGAGTTGCAACCTATTGAAATAATTATCGGCGTTTTTTTCTTAACATTTCTCCCCTCTGTTGTCGTAAAACATGGATAAACCCACTTCTAAGTTATATATTTCAAACATTCTAGTTGAGCCTCTGTAAAAAGGTATGAGCTATATACAGACAAAATATTATTATAATAGAAGCATTTTTCACAAAAGGAGAATATTTTGAAAACGGGTCATTCTATGCTCATTTTTTGTGAAAATATTGTACTTAAATCATTTTTTATTGTAATACTATTCTTAAAAGAATTTTATATACATTTTCTAATCTAAGTGACACTAACTATCATAAATATTATCCATTTACACGCTTTTGCAAAATCACGGTTCCGAACGTAGCCGGATAACTTAAAACAAATATAAAAGCATTCGTGTATCCTACAGCAGTGCAATGTAACAAATCTAAAATAGCATAATTTTAAAAATACCACTTTGTGTAACAGTTATTTTTGTTATTATTATTATTATTATTATTATTATTTAAGTACTGTGGTATTGTGCCTTTCATCAGATGTGACGTAATTCTGAAAACAAAATCTGAGAACGACAAAAACTCAGTAAAAGTTAGTTGTAGTAAGAATTAACTTAACAAGCTTTTAAATAAAACTTCTCAGCAACAGTATAATTCTAAAAAAATTTATATTTCTGTGTTCTCAGCATTTAATTCAAAACTCCATCTTAAAATTTGAAAGACTTTTTTATTTGTGTTTATATTTTAATGGAAATTAAAATGTAATATTGAGTTTTTTTAAACTCTTTATTCAAAAAAAGAAATCCAAATTGTGGGCTGTAAAAAAAGACACTGATAATGGTAGCCGGATGATCATTGTAGTGAACTCGTAACTGCCCTTGCATCTGTTAGGTTGTGGGTTCGAGTCTTAGCGACATTAAAGATGCAATAATGCATGGTAAATTTGTAAAGAAGCGTTTCTCAAATTGTGGGGTGCGCCCCCCTAAGGGGCGTGATGACCCTACGAGGGGGCCGCGAGAGTATTCAAAAGTCGGAAACAAAAGATAATTTAAAATAATTGTTAATTTACTAAAAATAAACGAACAAAATACATTCTGACGTAATAAAATGCACTTATAAACGTATCAGTACTGTTCAATGTATTTGATAACTAATTTAGAAATTCTAAGTTAAGAGCAAGTTTAATAAATACTAGTGACTTCATGATCTTGTCATATACAAAACTCTATACACACAATTTAACATGTATCTTGATGATTTGTACTACCAGCGGTGTAACGTACACCTCCGGAATCCCCTCATTGCGCGGGGAGGGAGGTGCAGTGATTCTAGGGGGCCCGAAGCCTGACTGACGTCCTGTAGGTATTTGATCTTAAGGCTCAAGTATTGATTTTGTGGGGAGGGGCTAATATACTCCGTTACGCCACTGATTTTTGTGCGATTTATAATTATTCTCTTGAGTACTAATTAAAAGTTACGCGATTCGCTCCCCAATGTCACCATTTTCCACATAAGCCCGCATATGTGGTGTATTGGGGGAGGGGAAGAGAAGGAATAAAACTAAACAAATTTTCTGAAATAAGTTAATCCTTCCCGAACAATGTCACAGTCAATTTATTCAATTCCAAAGTCTTCAAAATAATTTTATGGGTGGCAGTGAACAGAAAAGATCGTACTTCGAAAAGACGTATATATACGTCCGGGATAATTAACACACTAGTTGAGCGAGACGCTTATATACGCAAGGGGCATTTAAGAGGTTAAAGCCGTATTGCAGGTTTAGAGTCAAAGTATATTATTATTAATTTCTATACATTGTTATTGTATGAAGGGGGCGTGATTTAAATTATATGATTGAATATTTTGTCGCGAATGTTGAAAGTTTGAGAAGCACTGTTGTAAAGGCTTAAAGTCCTCACGTTGACTTGGTTTGGAAGATTGAAGTTTAAGTATCCGCTCTTGCTAAAAGTGCACGACACTGAGCAACTATTTAATTTATAAGGCTCGCCGTCAATAGTTAGCATTGTGCTTCGAAAGATTACGTTAACGTATAACCAGTTAACCAAAACTAGTTTAATCGAATGCAAAAGAATTCCTTTTGTATTTATATTCAGAGACTTTAATATAATTGTTGAAACCCAGTGGCTGAGTGGTTGGTACATCCCGCTTCGGCACAACAGGTACGAGGTTCAAACCCCGGGCTAGGCAAGGGTGTTTCAACCCTTAAGTGGGTCGATAAATGAGTACCAAAATTGTTCGGGAACTTAACACTGGGGATGTCCACCTGACCGGAACATCTGTTCATGCACCTCAGGTTCTAAAGCTACGTGAGCTAAGTTGGACACAGTAGGCCTTGGCCCTCATGAGCTGTTGCGCCACTGAGTTAAGTTAATAGTTGTATTTTTTCTGCACATTTAACAAATATTAATTTTCCCACACACATTGCCTTTAATTTTTCGTTTTCTTCTTTTTTCAGATTTCTTTTTTTCTTTTTTTTTTTAAAGTTATCGATCAAAACATTTTTGTATAATCATAATATTCATTATTGAATAGCGCCACCAAAAGCATTAACAATAATATAATGAGATATTTAATAGTATAAATGTTGAAATCTTTGAGCAAACTTTAAAATTATTCGAGATGCTGATTCAAATAATTCTCCCAATTCATAATCATGAATTATTCTATGTTACTATTGGATATTTAAATGAAAATTTCTTTCAGTAGTTCTCATTACAAACAAAGAAGTCATTTTAAATTATATGCAAACTTTTGAAACGACTTCTGATAACTGACTAGAAAGTTTATAATATAACTACTTAATTTATCAAAATTATTTAAAATACCACACAGAACAAATATTGATTAGACATGCGAATAAATGACTGCAAATTTGTTTTACATGAAGTGAGGTTGTGAAATATTAAGCATGTGTAGCTGTATAATTAGTTAATTAAAATTTCGCGGTAATTTCCGGGATTTTCCGGTACAAGAATCCGGTGTTATTGTACAAGTTTAAACTTAAGAAAGGATTTTCTTGTCATGAATAATTTCTCTAATGATGCAAATTTACTTTCCTCATTTTCATACTTAGCAACTCGAATTACAGTTTTTGTTAAATTTGCAAATTTCCCATGAAGTGGCATTGTAAATGAAATCCTGAATTAAACCATTCACGAAATTTCAAAAATAAAATTTTCATTGCTGGAAGAAATGAAACCCTAAATTGGGAAATAAGTATCTATAATCTATTTGTAAGAGGCTCGAGCCTGTCTCTCGGGACCTATATGTGTGTGGGGGAGGAGGAACGAAACACTCGACATGATCCAATTAATCTATTTATTTCCACACACAAAGAACAGACACAATTTCAACTAATAATAGTAAGAGGTGGTAACCGTGGTAGGTCAATGGTAACCGTGATAGTGGAACAACGACGGTAAAGCGCGCATGATTAGGAGACTATCAAACTTGATCCTTATCTTAATAAGGGCTCAAACCTATCATCTGATTTAATCTAATATCCAATCAATCCTAGTGAACAATCGTCACTTTAAAGTTTCCTCCTAATAAGAATCAAATCACTATAATTCTAATGTTATACCTTCAGTAGCAATCTCACCTGACTCGAGTATATATTCTCTCCTTCTCTCTCTTCAAGCTAAAAAACCTTGCCTATTTATAGTAAGTTGATTTAAATATCACGATTATCTTCTTCCAAAAGGCTGGTTGTGAGTAACGTGAATTGATAGCCCAAAGATTTCCCATGAGGATTAATTGAAGAAAGCGCGTATAGGTCTGTCACATACTTTTAATCATATTCCATAATGCAGTATGAATTTAAGAATAAATAGCATCACATCCGGTATAGTGGTTAGTGGCGATGACTGCTGTGCCGTAGGGCCTCGTTTCGAATATCGGAGAAGCTATGGGTGTTTGCAAATGTATAGTGCTTGTGCGGCATGGTAGCACTCTGAATAGCCTTTGAGCTGCAAGTTCTGTCGTGAGGTTGGTGGGAGGAGAAGAGAAGTTGGAGGCCCCTGACAACCTCAAGGTACTCTTTCTTAAGACGGGTGGATCCGAGCCAAATCATACTGTCACCTGTATGTATCTATGACTAACGGCAGGCGTAAAGTTAGCCCCTTGCCACGATGAATCTAGTGGGCATTCATCTAATGTTATTGTCGATAAAGTGGGATAAATAACAACAAAAATATGTACGTATTATATCCTTCGAAATCCTTTTAGCAAAAAGAGGCACGGATATTCTCCAAGATCTACTAGAGACCTGCCGCTTTACTCAGCAAAATTTGAAATCAATAGGATTTTTAAGAAATGCTTTCAAGATGCCGCTACCAGTGCAGCCAAAAATAAATTATGGAGGGTGCTAATAAAACCTAACTGTGTCTCGGACTCTCATAATGCTTCTGCTGTGGCTGAGCTTAGATTATTGACTGGACACACACATGATTGCCTTTGTGCTCATTTCTATCGTTTTAATCTGACTCTCTTGTATTTTGTGTGCTTCTGGACAAGTCATGGACGCTTCTCATTTAGAAGTGTGCTATGAACTTAGGAGTTTGGACTGTAGAGTGAAAAAATATTGGAGAGATCGCTGCCTAATAACCTGATTGTCAATGGCCTGGCATTTGAAAAATAAAATAAATAAATATTCTTCGAAATTACATTAATTTCAACAGTGAAAAAAAGTGCTCAACAGTAAGTTTTCAGAAACCGAGAATATTTGCAAATTCTCAGATGAATTCAGGGAATTTTAAAAGGCAGAAAATATTAAACTTAAGAGGATTAAATATTGCATATATAGACCTTCCTACCTATATATACGCTGAACTGATAATCTTACTATAAATTTAAATCTAATATACGTATCACAACATTGTAATTTAACGAGATACGAAGATTCCTTTTTACTCTGAAAATATATTTTGAAACTAATTCAGTGTTTCTCATACTTTCAGTATTGGTGACCCAATTTTCAGTCACAATTTTCACCACACACCCCTCATACAACAACTAAGTATTTATTGGAATAATATTGTACTTTGACACACTAAAGCTGCAATGTGACTTTAATTATAAACTACACAAATTATCAAGAGAAGAATTATATATTTTGTATATGACGAGCCCATGGAATTCATTAGTAATTACTAAACTTGTTTTTAATTTAATATTGATAAATTAATTATCAACTACTTTTTGTCTTACTGATACATTTATAAGTATCTTAAATCAGTGTGAATATGTATTTTATTTTTTATTGTGTCAGAATGTATTTTTATTTTGTCTTTTTTCACAGTAAATTCATAATTATTTTAAATCTTTTACTTTCGAATTACCGATATGCTCGCCCCCTTACCTAAGGTTATCATCCCCCCCCGGGGGGAACGCACCCTACAGTATGAAAAACGCTGTAGTATAGTCTTCGAAATTAGATAATTTCCCTTCGCGTTTTAATAAAAAATAATTTTAACACAGAAAAAATTGCTTAACAGTAAGTTTTCAGAAACGAACTATATTCGCAAATTCTCAGATGAATTCAACGAATTTTTTATAAATGACACTCTAAATATTAAACTTAAGAGAATTATATATTACAATATACATATTCCTACCTATATACACTGAATTCATACCCTTACTATTAATTTAAAACTAATGTACATCTCAGAAAACATTACAATTTAACGGGATAGGAAAATTCTTAGCCTGGAAATATATGTTCAAACTAATTATTACATTTGTCTAAATATTGTCTCAAGGGATTACAGATATGTTTGCTTTTTTTTTTGCTTAAAATTTTGAGATTGCAAACATATAATTGATAAAGTAAATTGACACTTTACTCATTATTGAATTAATTCCCATTGGAATTAAATACTCATCCAAAGCTCCATTTGCGTAGAAGTAATAATTAAATATCAATTAGTGAAGGATTTATAATTACAGCTAATTGATACTAAAAGTATTCCGAAGTGGAAACATGAGGGTATGTAAAGATCCACTATCAGAAAATAAGGGTAATTTTAAGCCATTATTTATCTAATGGTATCACCATCCAATAATATGCAGCATCAGATGTGAATCGAATTCCATTTAACTAGGTGCGTAATTATACATTGGGGAGATATCCAGTTAAGGATCAATATTACAACAATTCATCTAGATATTGTTCCTTCAATTGGAAATATTCACCCCGTTTTGAATCAAAGAGGCAACATAAATGGTAAGAAAGGAAGAATAAAAATAAAACGAAAGGAAACAGATGATTCGTGCTCTTACAAGTATCTTAGAACTACTTTTGAAATAAAATAATTTAAATGCAATAGTTAACTAATAACGGGTATTTAAGAAGTCTATGTTATAGATTTTTCAATTCCTCTACTGTTAGTTCACACTCTTCATATATATATTTATATATATATATATATATCTTGTTCACAAATTTTCAACCGTTAATTAAATGCTTTTTATTCGTCCACTGAAGTTCAGATACATTTTTTAAAACTTGTAGTGGATGATAATTGATGTTAAAACAGTTTTTTCAAATATTAATTCATTAATTAAATTTTGTTTTATTCATTTTATATTTATTCTGCGTTGTTTCTGAAGAAGTTACAATTAACTACAACAGAGGGCGCCACTCAAGTTCATAAATATTTTTTTTTAACTTGTAGTGAATGCCTTGATGTTAACACAGTTTTTTTTTTCATAAAATATTAATTCCTTATTAGCTAAAATAAAATATGTCTTTGATGGCCTAAGTAAGAATTGAATTGATTTTTTGTTTGTTTTTGTTTATATATAAATTGTTTGAATTAATGTCACTTTAGAGGAACACAGCTGTTATCGGTGATAAACTATACAATTTTGAACAATAGTTATATCCAATTTCCTTTGCAAACTTCCAAAATGAACAAAATGTTATCTTAGAAATTTGAGAACTAGTTAAACTATGAAAATTCTTATTGTTTTCTATTAACAGGTTTGAAAATATTGTATACAAGAAAAAAAATACCTCCAATTCAGAATATGACTAACATGCTAACAACCAAGATGAATATCTTAATAGACTTTAAAAAAAAAAAAAAAAAAAAAAAAAAAATTTTTAAAATTGTTTATTAAAATTTATACCCAAAATTAAAAAAAAAAAAAAAATTAAGGAATAATATTTTTTTCTTGTTTTCTATGCTGCTTTCGCACAAGGAAGAATTTAGTTCTACTTATACACAAAAGATGCTTTGCATTTAAAAAAAAATCTCGATTGAAATAAAAGTTTTAAAATGACTCGAGCAATTTTTAGGACGATACATTAGTTTCAAATTATTTGTAATGTGAGATTATGTATTATTTTCAGTATTGAATAATATATTTTAAGTGTTAGACTTCCAATTACTTCTAGAATACTTCCAGATGTAAATTACTTCTATCCGGTTTTAATTATTCGCTTAGTATTCAGATAAATATAACTGTTTAAATGCAACGCCTTTATTCAAGAATAAAAGACAATATTCATAAAAATCATATTTTTAAAAAAATAATATTTCCTGAGTCTATAAAATTTTATTTGCAGTTTAGTCAAGATAATCAACACTTTCTAATTCACAAAAGTGTATTTTTGTGTGTGTAAAGGTAGAAAGATTAATTATATTCAAAATAACTATTTCGTTATGCATTTAATTTATTTCTTAGCTCCAAGTTAGACTGTAGAAATTTAGTATATGATTAGTAATTATAAATATCAACAGTGTATCCTTTTTAATATAATTCGATATTATTTTCCTAGTGTCTATGTTTGAGTATAATTAAAACGGAACCTTTGTAAATAATTAAAATAAAGCCACAATTTTCAAAAGTTCAAAAAGCACGAGAATATCAATCAGAAATGTGAAAAGTAGTAATTTCTACTGAGGTTTTACAACATTATCAGCACAAGAAAAGCCTGCTTAAAGAAGTTTTAGATCACATTAGTAACATATTGAAAAATGTATGCAATATTTCTCGCTTTAATCCTTACGTCTCTCTTCATGTCTGCATAATCAATTATTCTTACTTCTATATGTATTCATACAGAATCTTTTCACAAATGTATACATTCACATGCAACCTAACAATTAACCATTCAACTGGTTATTTAATATTTATATATATTCATGCAAAGTCACATATTTCCTCATTAGATTATAATCATATAGTATCATACATATTTATATAACTATATTGTATAAGGAATTAAATTGGCAAACTTACTGTGTCAAAAATCATTTTGCAATCACATGAAGAATTATATATTATACAGTCAGATTTACTAAACTTCAAGATTTTCAAAGCTAATATAAATATTTAATAAACCGTACGTTTTACTTATCGTATATCCCGGGGCATAAAGCCTATCCATATTTTAAAATCGCACTTTTTATTTTTTAGGTACTTTCATCGTATATTGTACATCCCGGCTTTTTTTTTACTTCGAAGAAACCTCATGTATGCGCAGTGCTGTAATCTTTTGAAGAAATTTATTCGAAGTCTTATACCGGGCTTTTGAACAATGGTATATTTCTAGGACTAAAACCCAATGGATCAATTAAAGAAGAGTTAGAAAATGTGTGGATGTTAGAGGGTGAAAAACATTAACAAAAGAAGACCAAATATGACATGCCAGTCTAGAAATAGTATGAGTGAATAATCAGAACACGAAATGAAATTAAACATGACATACTTCAAATGCAATTTAAAAAATGTAGTATACGCAGGAATCTGGATGGATTGGATGATTATTATTTAGAAGACCAGATTATTGGACAAGAGTAATAAAAATGGAGAAGAAGAAACATAATTTGATGAGGTACCTGAAGATATAATGGAAGATGAAAATGATTCATGTTTCATTTTATATGAAAATGAAAGTTCTGAAGACATGACATTTCTTTTAAACAGTATTTGCATATACTACTTTTGTGCGTGTGTGTGTGTAAAATCCGAGGTATAACGCTTATCTATATTTTCAAGCTGCAATTTTTAATTTTTAGGTTTATTCGCAGTATAACCTGCATCCCCTTTTTACGAAGAAATCTGAATTGTACGTAATCAGCGCTCTTTTGTTTTGAAACGATTTATTCGAGGTATTTTTCAAAGCTATTGAAAAAAAATAGTATACTTATAGAACTACAATCCTTTAAATTCATAAAGAATGCCATTCCTTTTTAAAAAACCGTATTTCGATCTATGTAGAAGTCTAATTTTTTCTATACTTATCTTCTTTCTCTTTTATTATTATTTTTCAAGCTATCAACTTCATACCCGCATTACAACACATACCCGTAAATTTTGATCTTGTTTTTTTTGTTTGTTTTTTTTTTGTTAAAATTGCGTGTTGTACGCCAGATTTTTTCTAAGACACAGTACGATTCAATTTACAAAAATCAAATAAAATATTTTTAGCCAATATTATTCTTTTTATTATTTTCTATCATCTCACAAAACTTAAAAGCTGTAATTTAAAAAAATCCAGTGTTACGATAAATTTTATGTGCGTTTTTATTCACACCCCAATGTCAAATAAAAATTTTAAACTGATTTATCCCAGAGAGAAAAAAAGGCGTCTAGTTTATCTTCATTTGAAATACCAAGGATTTTTTTTCCAGTGTTCCAAATACTTTGATATTTTTTCTATTACTATTAGTAAACATAAACAAAGTTGGTATGTATTTTTTAATCAAAGCAACACTTATTTTAAAAAAAAAATAGTTGAATTTTGAATTTGTACACTTCTTAAGTTATTTCCAATTAGCATTCATAAAAATATGTATTTTACGAATGGCAATTTGTGATAGCTGAAAACCCATATCAACTTATATTTTAAACAGTTTGACGAACTTTTAAATCAAATTTTATGTATATGCGCCCATTATTGTGGGAAGAGTTACGTACATTTCATACATTTTAAGTGTTCCTTAAGAAAACTAAGTGATTAGTAATTTAAGTTCAGTAATTTAAGAACAAAAACTGTTTTACGAGATACATATACATAGGTTACAAGCAAAAACTTGTAAAAACCATTAAGTCAAAAATTTTAATATAAATCGTACCATTTCCCCTTAATGTTCACATACCTTCTCTTTATTTTTAAAGCTATCATTTTTTCTACAAAAAGCATTCACCTTAAAGTTCAATCTTATATTTTAGTTAAAAGTGCGCGCTATCCGCTGGGATATACAGTAAGCCTAATTCTAAAATAATTAAATATAATTAACTTTTCGAATAAATTAATGTTTCTTAAAGCATAAAACATATTTATTCACTTAAATCTCATATTTTTACTGCATCTCTTTTTTTTAAAAGCGAATTTTGAGTAATATATTTTTATTCAATTTTCCTTTGAATGTTAACCTAAAACTAAGAAAAGTAAGTGGTTCTTTATTTAAAATATGCACATGTTTACTTACAGTCAAGTTTAAATATTTTGCCAGACACAAAACACCTTTTGTCAACACAATTTGCCATGTAAAGAAGAGTCTTTGCGAGTGTGTCTGAAGCAGCAGCTGCCAGAACTTTGTTTAAGAGAAACGTGACATCCCCATTAATTAAGACGTGGGAAAAATGCATTAGCTCATCCCCCATTTTTCAAAAGTTACGGAAACAACTAACCATAACATGAAGAACTTTTCCCTCTTTCTTTAGAGGTGGAAAGGTGAAGCTTTTATTATTTCTAAATTCGGATTATTTTCAAATGTTTGTTCTGTGCATTTTAATTTTATTAAGTTGGTCAGTACCTTCAAGTTGAGAGAATCTACAGGGTCAGTTGACTGACTCCAGATCCAATGAAAAGAGAGAGAGAAAATATTATTTTCATGTTAGAATTTTGTAATGACATATTTCATCATACCTTATGAGTTATATTTAAGATCGTTTTGTAACTTGATTGAAAAAGTACATTACTATTGCATTCAATACATTGTTAATGCATGGAGGATGCGATGAAAATTGTGATTGAAAATTGAGTCGCGAATATTGAAAGTTTAAGAAGCAATGATCTACACGTTACATTTGATTTATTTATTTATTTATTTTTGATTGACAAAATAAATTGTCCGTTAAATTAATTTTTTCCTTCATTATTCATATATTTTGTGCGATAAACATTCCTTACTGCTATAAAAGTAATGCATAGCTGATTTCGTTAATACGAGGAAAAGTCAGAAAGTAGAGACTCGTGAAGGTTATCTTCCCAAGGTTTGGCAACAGCGCTAGTATGAAACGTTGAATGAAGGATACTTGGCAACACTTCTATAGAACGTGTCACTGTTCTTTCCTCATAGTCGTTGGAGTATAACAGACCGTTCAACATGGCAGCACCAGAATCAACCTGTACAAAGAAGGAAAGGAGGCAAGTGATTAGCTTTTTGTTTGCTGAAGGTGTGATACGTGCGCTGGATACTAGCCCTCCCTTACATCACTGTACCCTCAAGGACTTGTACATGGTCCTTAGTAGTTGATTTCGATAGACTGTCATATTTTTCATCGTCGCATACAGAAGTTGTTCGCTGTTTTAAACGTTCTATAATTTGTGCAGGTTTCATACTTTCCGCAAACAAAAAGAGAATCACTGCCCTCCTTTCCTCATTGTTGCAAATCGGCAATGGACCCGCCATATTGAACGGTCTCTTACACTCCAACAGCACCAAGGAAAAAAGTGTGACACTTTGTATAGAAGTGTAGAGACTACCTTTTATTCAGCGCTGGATACCAGCGCTGTTGCCAGATCTTAGAAAGATAAACTGCAAAAAGTCCCTTGACTTTCCCCTGTATTATTACAGTAAGCTTAACATTTACTTATGTGTAAGCGTAGCTATGTGAATTGGAAAATTTACCCAGGAAACAGTAGCAAAAATGATATGTTCAGCAAAATTATCTGTTTCAATCAATTCGTAGATCTTATTTCAAGATAAATAACTGTCACCTTACTGAGCTTGAATGCGATGAAAAATTTCTGCAGGTTTCACACCGTCTGCGAACAGAAAGTGGACAACCCCCTTCCCCTTTCCTCCTTAGGCCAAATTGACAATGGATTTGTCATTTTGAATGGTCTACACTACAACGATTACACGGAAAGACGAGTGACACATTGTATAGAAGCGTTGTCGACTACCCCTCATTCAGTACTGGATGTTAGCACTGTTGCCAAACCTTGGAAAGAGAAATTTTAAAAGTCATTTGACTGTCTGACTTTCCTTCGTATTAAGGCAGTGCTTCTCAAATTTTCAATATTGGTGACCCAATTTTCAATCATAATTGTCATCGCGCCCCCTTCTATACAATAACAATCTGTATTGCATTCAATAATAATGAACTTTAACGCTGAAAATATAAACCGTACAAATTATCACGATAAGTATTAAATTTTGTGTATGACAAGCTCATTGGAGTCACTTGTAATTATCAAACTTGTTCTTAACTCAGTGTTGATGATTTAATGACCAAACACATTGTGCAGTACTGATACATTTAAGTAGATTATATCAGTGCAAATAAAAATTTTACTTTTTATTATGTCACAATGTATTTTTGGTTTTTCTTCCTTTCAGTAAATTAATAATTTTTTTTGAATATTTTTTTTCAACTTTTCGATATGCTCGCGCCCCCTGATAAGAATTTCACGCCCCCCTAGGGGGCACACCCCACAATTTGAGAAACGCTGTATTAAGGTAAGCATACCATTTACTTATGTATAAGCTTATCCATGTCATTTGGAAAATTTACCAGGGCAACAATAGCAAAACTGAAATGTTCAGCAAATTATTTATTTTCATTTTTTTGTGCACGGTTGGGTATCTAAAACTTATGATCTTCTTCGAAAAAGAGTTTGAATACTTAGTCATAGAAATGAGAACACATCTGTTACAAAAGAAGTGTTGATATAAAGCAGATAGTTTTCATCGCGCTGTGAAACTTTGATGATGAAGTCATTTTAAGTCCATCAATCTTATGTTAAAAAAAAATTGTGAGTGTATGAATACTAATTATACTTCTTTCAAAAGTAAATAAAAAGAGCAATATTGGATATCGTTAATGTATCACAAATTCATACCCCTTGAATTTAAAAAAAATGTAGGTACCTTAAAATGCATAATGTGAAAGCTGTGTATAAAATTTTATGTTTAAAACTTGAGAGGTGATTGATGATTGTAAGTATATATTTCTTTGTAAAATTTATTATAGAAAAAAAATTAAACCTGTTTTTTTTTACTATACATATTTGTATAAGTTTGAAAGAATGCTCTTCAAAGTTTACTTCTTAATATATTTGTAATATTTGCTTGGGATTTTATTTGAAGTTTAAGTTATTTAAAAATGATGGATTCATTAGCTTCAGTGTTATGTAAAACAACACCAATACCTTAATAGTATAAAATACGAGCAAAAAAAAAAAAAAAAAAAAAAAAACGTAGAGAATTGAGTTATTTAAAAAAAAATATAAACATTGACTTGAATTACTTGTTAGAGCTATTGAATATTTTAAAGAGGTTTAAAATCAATTTATCAACACCGTACTCAACTTCCTCGCGTTTAATATTTTAACCATGCAATTTATTCAAATATATAATAATATTTCCTCTATTAAATGCAATTTTGAAAATTATATAGTTTGAATAACCAAATATTTTGGCATTCATTGAAAATGATGACATTCTTTGCTATTAAATTTTAATTTATTTCAAACACCAACTTCCTCTTGGGTTTATTTTAATAATTATACATAAGTGACCCATTTATTAAGCAGGAGTGATGAATGAATATTAACACAGAAAAAAAGAGCACGATTCAACACGAAAGCTATTAGTGACGGACCTTGTAAATTTGAATCTTGTCAAGTGATGAGAATGATACCTAAGTTGTCAACTGACTCTCAAACTTATACACCTCGTCAACGTGAAGAATTTAGGCCTCGACGCATCTAACTTATTTTAAGGAGTAAAATTTATTATTAGTTTAGCAACAGGTAGTTTCTTTCGGAAATAAATTAATTGGAAGTACAACTTAGAGTTAATTGTCAGAGGCCGTGGTTCGAGCATCAGACTCCAGACCGGAAGGCCTGGGTTCGATGCCCGATGCCACCAAATACGTTCCGAGTACACACTGAGTACGTGCTCGTTAAATCAGTGGATCCAAAAGTCTTGTGGGCTGAATCACGAGTGCATGGGACTGGAGAATATTTCCCTCCCCTTCAGTTCCATGCCAAAATTGTGGAGGTGGAGATAGGTGGTGTCGCCATCTATCTTTCCTTCGGGGAATTTTGCCGAGCTAATTATGGTGGCCAAGGCCAACGAGAGGTGTACTTCTAGCCCTTGCAACGATGGATTTCGCGGGCCTCGTTCTAACTACGTCAGACAGGCGACATTAGCCACAACAATAACAACAGAGTTAATAGTGATACGTTAATAATTAATGAATGAATTGTTTTTGAACATTATACAAGGTTATTAGGAATGAATGGCCCGATTACAAAATTAAATATTTCCCAGCTGAATAAACAGAAAATGATCCTTACTATGCTATTGTAAAGATACAATAGGAAATTTTGTGTTTGTAACATTGTTTTTGTCCAATAGGTGACAGCAATGTTGTAATCAACTTTTTTTTTTTTTTGAAATTGTGAACAGAATTGGAAATGGCGTAACAACGGGGAAAGGGGTTTTGTGTACTCTCGTTTGCACAAAGTCTGTCAGTAATTACAATTCAGCGTGAATTTCGAAGAAATTACCATGGAAATGCACCGACATCTAAGAGTATTAAAAAATGGTATAAACAGTTCCAGGAAATTGAATGCCTGTTTTAAGGAAAACTCCAGGGCGACTCGGTTGTGCACCAGAAAATTTTGAAAGAGTGAGAGAGACTTTTATACTCAGTCCAAAGAAATAGACGGTTAGGGCTAGTCGTGAACTTTTGCTTCCTCAGTCTACCATAGAGACATTGTGGAGAAAAAACTACATTTTAAGCCGTACAAATTGAAAACCAAGCAAGCATTGAACCATAGTGACGAGTTCTAACATCTAAATTACTGCCTTTACATGGATGAAGCCGAAACTTTCATTTTTTTTCCATCAAATCGTGTTTACTTTACGTCAAAAAACGTTACGTTAGAAAAAAAATTCATACTGTATCTCTATAATAGCATCTTAATTATCATTTTCTGTTTATTCATTTGGGAATTATTAAGTTTTGTAATGTGGTCATTCATTCTTGATAACCATGTATACATTCAGCTAAGTTAACTGTTTGTATATATTTCCCTAAAATGTATTTAAATCTTGGTCATAAATGTTACACAAAAATCAGACTTCAATATTTAAAAATAAAAGTTTTTTTTTTTGTTTTCGGATTCATTCGTCAAAAAAAGAAAATAAACACCACTTTAAAAATTAAATATTGAAAAACAATTTTATGAAGTACAATATTATACAAATGCTTGTGAAGGCTTTTCACAGAATATGTAAATAATACCACTTCATAAATTGATTTCAATTGTAAGTTAGGTCGTAAATCATTCTTTTTATGACGTCTAGCATAGCTTAGAGATTTTACAACCTCAGTATTTTCTTAAGGTTATGAATATGTTGAAAAGTCATGCACATGTCATTTTCACTGAAAATAATTTTATGACAGTATTTAAATTACGTATAAATTTTTACACAGTGTAACACTTCTTCAATATAGTAAAATATTTCACATTATCAAAGCTAAAAGGGAAATCGTGTTTACATGTACTTTATATTCAAAAAGAAATCAACCTCAATTGAATACTACATACGTTTAGGTTTCTTGAACTAATTTGTTTTCAATTCCTACTATTTATTCCCTCTCTTCATATATATATATATATATCTTGTTCATAATTTCTATTAATAATTTCTATTAATTCATCCATTCAAGTTAAAATAATTTTTTTAACCTGTAGTGAATGACACTTGTTGTTAATACAGTTTTTTCAAATATTAATTCATTAATTAAATTTTATTTTTAATTTTAAATTTATTCTGTGTTATTCTGGTCGTAGTTACAACTATTTGCAACAGATGGCACCAGTACGTTTTTCTAATGAAGTAGGAATTGTCGTTATTTATATAAATATATATATATATATATATATATATATATATATATATATATATATA
>BMAV01022948.1:83656-95890 GCA_019973955.1 Trichonephila inaurata madagascariensis
ATATATATATATATATATATATATATATATATATATATATATATATACATTACTTGTTTATACTCAAAACTAGCAAACTTACATTTTACTACAGTGGTTAACTTATTTTTAAGAATTTAGACTGTTAGATATTAAAACTAGAGCAAATTAAACTTTTTAAAAAAATATCTTTGATATCTAAAAAAATTCTTATGAGGAATGAATAATTGGGTTGCTTAAATCCATAATACGACTAAGTATTTAAGATATTCAGCACTTAAATGAGGAAATACCAATATATATATATATATATATATATATATATATATATATGTATGTATGTATGTATGTATGTATGTATGTATGTATGTATGTATGTATAGACTTCATCTAGTTCTACTTAAACTGTTACGCCTTCTAAATAAACAAGTTTGCGACGCGTTTATCTGCATTTGGCACATTTTTCCCTCGGAGCATTGTTAATATTGTATTCCTCTTTTCTTCTCAATGATTCGAAACGGGTCAGTCACAAAGCGCTTCGATCCATTAACCACCACTAAACGGTTCCCTTTCATTCCCTCCCAGAATCCTCGCTGTTCCTTTAGAAAAGTAAGAAGGATTGAAAGAGTGAAGAAATGATAGCTTAGCTAACAATGATGAAGATGCAATGGAGAGCTTAGTTTTTATACTCAAGTAAAATCGTAGGAAGCCTTGTGGCAACATTAGATTTCTTCATAATCGTGTAATTTTTTTTCATTGCATATTCAACCAAGGGAAAATGAGTTAATATTTAGCTCATATTGCCATGTTCTTAAAGGCACGCTTAATACGAAACTGAGAAGGCAGAAATATTTTTTCACCTTAAAAGAATCTCGTTTTAAAGGAAATTGTGAGAAAAAAACGAATAATACATATAAATCTATTGGATATAAATACATATTAAAGTATATTTTATTTACATAGCATACACGCATATATTTAATCATAAGCACTGAAGCAAAACATTTCCTAGACTTTATAAATTTTAATATAAAATTTTAAAGTTTTTTTAGAAACAAAGCACTTATTGAGTTCATGGAAACAATTTGATTTATTTTTTAAATTAACTTTGATAACAGCAGAATCTTAACAAATTTCCGTTTCCCTCTTCTGTTTTTGATCAACTGCCTTAAGATGATCCATGCTCAATGTTCATTTTAAGCAAATTAACAATTTGATTTTCCCAATGCCAGAGCTCTTTGCCATTGTCCTCATAAAAAATTATTCTAAAACAGAAAAAAAAAAAAAGAATGAAAGAACCGTGAACCTAACTAACTGATTTTAACTCACACTGCGATGTGCTCGTCACAAAATTCCAGACCTGACCGATGAGAGATGAGATGTTTTTGTGTGGCGTTTGTAGGGTGTAAAGGGTGAAAGCAGCTTAGATAAACGAAATTGGCTCGTATCGCAGGCTATTCCGATAGTATGTCAAAGCCAAAATAGCCTTTTTTCTACGAAACGACCTCTCTTTCATTCCACACTCCTCTTGAATCATGCCTGCGTGGCTGTTGTTTTCCGTACATTGTTCATTCCCAGAGGGAATTATTTTCATGTTAAGCGATTTTCGTTTCGTGTTAAGAGAAAATACATAGTAGCTTATCGGGACCGTTGTATTATTTCGTGTTAACCGATATTTCGTATTAAGCCTTTTCACGTTAAACGTATTTCACTGTATTTGTACGAGGTGTGTCTGGAAATTAAATAAAGTTTTAGGAATTCTCGCAAATATTAATAAATAATTTTCCGAAGCAAAATTCAGTTGTTTTTCATATCTAGAAACCAACTTGTCGGTACCTTCTTTAAAGAAAGATGCCACGCTATTGAACAGTTTTTGAAATTTGGGGAAACTCATTACAAAACCATCTGAGTTCACGAATTTTCTCATTCATTTTTTCAACCAAACCATCGTTGACAACAGAAGGTCGCCAATTCCGTGATTCGTCGTGAATATTGTTGCACCCATCACTGATTTGTCCAACCCACTTTCTCAGCATTTCATCTCACATTACATCTTCATCATAAACCTCTACAAGAGGGCCGTGGATAGCCTAGTGGTTAGAGCATAGGACTCCAGATCGGAAGGCCTGGGTTCGATGCCCGATGCAACCGAATACATACGGAGCACGAGCTCGGAAATTCATTGGGTCCGGAAATCCTGTGGGCTGAATAACAGGTGCAGGGGACTGGAGAATATTTCCCTCCTCTTCAGTTACATACCTAAATTGTGGAGATCGGTGGTGTTGCCATCTATCGTTCCTTCGGGAATTTCTCCAAGCTAAATCGTACTGTCACCTGTATGGTGCTCAAGGGCAACGACAGGTGTACATATAGCCCCTTGCCACGATGGATTTCGTGGTCCTCTATCTGACTGCGTCAGACAGGTGGCATTAGAAGCAACAAATGATTATGGTTTTCTACTTGCGTAACAATCCTTGGATTAAAAAGAAACTGGTTGCAAAACGCACTTCACTGTCGGCAGGATCGGAATCGTTATAAACATTCTGAACTCTCACTAAAGCGTGTGAAAACCACACAATCCGCCTGTAATGGTGTCACATGACTGACAAACAGCCAGAGAAATGTGTGAGCAAGCACCAAAATTCGATACAACCACTGAGGTTTCGGTACAGCGAAACTTGAATTCCGGACACGTCTTGTAATTTAGGAGAATAACTTATACAAAAAGAGAGTGATATTAACGTCTCACTACAAAGCAACACGAAAACTATTTACTACAGACCTCGTAATATTGAACTTCAATCAAGTGACGAGGAGGTCTCCTGAGCTTGCAATTCTCTCTCCTAACCACAACATCCACATCACCCCGGAACTCGAACCCATGACACTCCTGCCTCGAGTTCGTGACCATAAGCTCTAGACAAGTACGATAACTTTTTTACACTCTTACAGAATTCAAATGTAAGTAATATACCAGTTTCAAAAATAGTAATACATATAATCATATGTTTTCTTTTATTTCCTGCAAATTTCTGAGTAGAAAGAGAGATGATAATCCATGGTTCATTGTGCATTGTTATAATTCATTTTTTTAAAAAATTATAACTTTTTAATATACTCCCACAGAAAATCAAATAATACATGTTAGAATTCTAATGAATTCTGTACATTTTTTTTTATCTTTAAAAACAAGGTAAAAATCATTAATCATTAATGAAACACAAGAAGAATTCGTATAAGTCACATTACCAAGTTTAATGTGAGTATAAATTCAAACATAAATTATTTTTATGTTCAAATTAATTAAAATTATTATTATTATTATTAAGACATTTAAGAAGTTAATTTGACATTTTAATTACTATCGAAGAATACAATTTTATCTGTAATCCTCCCCTGAAATATTTATTTATATGAAGTATTTTTTATAAAAAGTGTTTTCAATTACATTAGTTAAGGATTAAGTGGAAACAATCCACTTTGAAGAATGTATTTGTTTTGAAAAAATGTAATTACTTCTTTTCTTATTCATGACTAGATTTAAATTGAAATATCGTTTTTCAAATGCTTGATGTGTAATCCTTAACACATCAGGAGATACAAACTTTCAATTCTAATAACTTGATTACAACAATGTGGTTGAATTATAGATACAAAAATACTCAAATTTTAGTTTATACGATTATTATTTTACAACAGTAAGCGATTGCACGAATGGATATTTAAAACTATAATTAAATAATAATGAACAAGCAATATATGTAAGCATGAATGAAAAAATTAAAATCTTTTTTTTTGCACGAGATGATACGATTGATGCCATTAGGTTTACATTATTTATTAATTAAGAATTTCTGTAAAATGTTTTAATAAGCATATGTATTATAATTAATCTTTTTTTTTACAAAAATATATAAATGTTTGTATTTAATTTTTTTATTCATTTCATTCAATTATTATTATTCACAGCTACAAAGTTATTATATCTATGCATATATATATATGTGTGTGTGTGTGTATACATATATATTGTAAATATACTTGGCAAAGTTCATTATCATAGAAAAATTTCTAAAAATTTTACAAAACTACTTGTGCAAATAGAAGAAGTTGTTAAGAGAAAATGTTGTTAAATAAGTACAATTTGTCAAGATCTAGCCATAAGAGTGTAAACCTTGACATAATAAAAAAAATTTCCAAAAAAAAGTTTAGCACATTTCCTCTGATAAGACTTATTTCAATTTATAAGACACTTTATTCTATTTTCATGATACCGTGTGTTTTGACATACGTTTGTAAAATAACACATGATTTGAAAAGCAAAAATCTTCTTAATACTGTTATATGATTCATTTGATACATGGCATAATTTATATGTAGTAACATTTACTTAAGTGGAGTACATTCTGTAAGCATAAAAGTAAAATAGAAAAGTATTACTCAGAAAGATTTAAGGATAACTATTTATATTTCTATACAAAGAAGTGACATTTTACGATCCAAAAGAACGATAATATCAAACGTGCTTGATTTTAAAAATGCTGGTGAAATAATATAATGGTAAATATTGCATTTTGTTGTTACAAATCTCAATATTGTCAACACATTAGCAAAAAAGAAAAGTTGAGATTATATTTCAGTAATTCTTGCTATTAAAATCATTTGTGTTTTTTGTATAGTTTTATCAGAATTGTAATGATAAACTTAACATTTTGCTTACAAAGAATATATGATTTTAATATATATGTAATAAAGATTTTTCCTTTAACAATGATTTTTAAATTTATTATAATTTGTCACTATGCTATGCTCAGTATATCAAAACATTTTAAAAGCGTTTAGTATTAATCGAAAAAAATTTATAAATCATTCCGAAAAGAATTTTTTTCAGTACAATAAATACAGTTTTTATTATATTTATTCCAGGAAATATCAGAGGTTGTAACAATGTATAAAAAATACAATTTATTGCTAAGAAAATTCTATTTAATTTAATGCTAGTTTTCCAAAAAAAAAAGGACTTCTATTAAATATTTTGAAATATTTTATTCCTACCATAAGCAGAATGAGATGGAAAATTAAAATTCTGAAACAATTTCCCCCCCGGGCGGGGGGCATCTCAAAAAATGCAAAAAAAAGTTAATTTTTTTTTTTTCTGGAATAAGGATTAAAAATACAGAATATACGTATTTGATCCATAAAAAATGAAATAGAATGAGCTTATTTTCCCCTCTTTAACTGAAACAGAATCCCAAGTAAAACTTATTTATTTAACACTTTAATTTGCTTTTAAAGGACAAATTTTGTGCTAAAACAAACAAAAAAACTAAGTGGAAAACATCGCTATAGTCCAAGTTTCTCAAACGCACTGCAAAATAACCATCGTTACACAGTGGCGCTTACATGGGGATTCCGCAAGTCCAGCCCCCCCCCCCCCCTAAAGCTATTGACTTTTTTCGATTTATTATAATCCATGTATATAGTACAATTTAATTAAATATTTAAATAAAATAGTTTAATATAACTTATTACTAATGCTGATTATTTATTCAACAATTTATTTTTTTATTTTTATTGTTCCAGGGTATCGACAAAATCAAAAGAATATTTTTAGCGACGAATTGGTCTACGATACAGGAATGATGGATTTTTGACTATCGACCCCGTCCTCTTGATAAATTTATATGTGCACCATTATCGTTAACGCACTGTCATCCAGTTCACTGAGTAAAAATACGTTTTTTACATGAACAAATAATTTTATGTACATTTTAAATAAGTAATAAAAAAAAATTTAAGTCAATTCCTACTTCAACAAGGAAAAATTTTAGTTTAGTTAATTAAATTTAATTAATGAATTAATATTTGAAAAAACTGTATCAACATTAAATGTCATCCACTACAAGTTAAAAAAAAATATTTGAAGCCAAGAAAAAATTCGTTAGATAAACTTACTGGCGCCATCTGTTGGTGCTAGTTTTAAATTCATCAGAAAAAACACAGAATAAATTTAAAATTTAATTAATGAACTAATATTTTTAAAACCAGTATTAACATCAAGTGTCATCCACTACAAATATAAAAAAAATGCCTTTGATCTTCAGTGGATGTACAGAAATTATTTTATTAACGATTGAAAATTTGAACGATATATATATATATATATATATACACTATCTTTTTGTATATATATACAAAGAGATAGTGGACTAATAATAAGAACTGAAAAAAAGAAATGTTTTTAGGTATCTTAATATGCTACTACATAAACCATGTATTTTAAGTATCTTTAAGATTAAGATTCAAATGTGAATTTATGTAGGAAAAAAAGAGGCAAGAACACAAGAGAAAAAAAAAAGATCCCTAGTAGTTTCACAAGCATTCACACTTCATTACTCCCCGTCATTTTCTTTTCCAAGTGAAGACAAAAAGAAAAGTAAAATGACGAGTAGTCATACATAGCTCGATAAAAACGAAAGAACTCCTCCAAGAATCCAAACCACAGGATTGTTGACTAGAAGATAACTCCGAGGGGGAGGGGGGATGAATTGTTCCTAAAATCAATGGACAAAAGAGAAAGAGACATCTACGAAATAAGTCGGGGCCAAAAATTATGTCAAAATCGAATGTTGAAGGGCTACCCCTCCCGCCAGATAGATGTCCTATCAGCAGCTGTAGGTGATAGTACCTTGAAAAGGAGGGAACGACCAAGACCCGTCGCTAAATTTATCTTCTGGAGTAGCTTCTTTATTATTTTTTTTTCCTCTTTCGGGTTTTTCTCTCTAAAATTTTATGTCTTTGTTCCCCTACAGGTTCGCCAATGAAATATAAGATTTTATCCCTACCCTTCAGTCTCCCCTTCCCCGTTTAAGTCTTCTGTCTATTTATTTGGTTCTGACCTCGTTTTCCGCGAGGAGTAATTGATTTTCTCAGAGAACAGCTATATATTTTTTCCCTTTCTCTGAGGCCAGATAGAGCGTGTTCTACAAGGGCACACAATCCTGGTGAACGTGGGTATGAGTCTCGTAATGAGTAGGTCGTCCATCCATCACTGCGATGTAGGCGGAATAATAGTTTTTCAAGCGTACCAGTCCCTAGGCATCTTATTATGTATATATTTATTTCGTAGAATTCAGTAGAAAAGTGTTAAACTTTGGATGCCAATAAGGTTTGTAATGACACTTATTAAGATATCTGAACACGTTGGGAAATGACCAAACTCGGACAAAATATATATATTTTTTGTTTTTTATGTCATTGAATAAAGCTATCTTTTGGGGTTATAAAATATACTTTGTTTCGTTTCTACATTACCTGCAGCAGCGTTTCTCAAACTGTGGAGCGCGACCCCCTAGGGGGCGTGATAACTATACGAAGGGGGCGCGAGTATATTGAAAAGTCATAAGCAACTTTAAAAAATTATTAATTTACTGAAAGTAAACGAATAGAATACATTCTGACATAATAAAAAATAAAATACACATTTACACTGATTTAATAAACTTATAAATGCATCAGTACTCACGCAATGTATTTCATAATTTAACAATTTTATCAGAAAAAGTTTAATAATTACCAATGACCCATGGGGTTGCCATCTATAAAATTATATACAAAAATTACACTTATCTTGATAATTTTTTTTGCACGGTTTATAATTAATCCCTTATCTGCAGTTAAAAAGTTGCGCTATTGCTCCCCAATGGCACCCTTTTCTACCTAAGCACACGTATTTAATGTATTGGGGGGAAGGAATAAATAAACAAATATCCTCTGAAATAAGTAAATTCTTCGCAAACACTTTCAAGATTCTTTTAATGCATTCCAAAGCCTTCGGAATAATTGTATGGATAGCAGTGTACAGATAAAATCGTACTTTGGAAAGACGTATATATACTTCAGGGGCAATTAATGCATTAGGTGAGCGAAACGTTTATATACGTCGATGGCACTTAAAAGGTTAAAGACGTATTGTAGCTTTAGCATATCAAAGTGTAGGATTATTGAATTCAATATATTGCTATTTTCTTGTATGGAAGGGGGGCGTGATGAAAATTAGGATTGAATATTGGGTCGCAGATATTGCAAGTTTGAGAAGCACTGACCTACAGACCAAGTTACTCTCAATTTTATAAAATTAGAAAAATCGGAAGTGGATCTTTATAATTTACCAGAAATGGGCATTTTTAAATTGTTCAGAATCCATGATGGCGAGTCTGTTGACTTAATATGTTAGGAATATATTTCTGTAAATCTTTTTGAATCTAATTTTCCAGGGAATGTACTAGAACAGCGTTTCTCAAACTGTGTGGCGTGCCCCCCAAGGGAGCGTGATAACTGTACGAGGGTGGCGCGAGCATATTGAAGTGTCAAAATCAAAATAGTATTTTTAAAAAAAATTGTTAATACTCTTATCTTGATAATTTGTATGGTTTATAATTAATCCCTTTATTGCCAATTTAAAGGTACGCAATTCGCTCCCAAGTGACACCATTTAAAGTGTAGGCACATGTATGTGATGTATTGGGGGAGGGAAGAATAAATAAGCAAATTCTCTGAAATAAATAAATCCTTCGTAAGCACTGCCAATGCCCTTTTATTGCATTCCGATGCCTTTGAAATAATTTTATGGATAGCAGTGCACAGAAAAGATCCTACTTCGGAAAGACGTATATATACGTCCGGAAAAATTAACGCTCTGACTGAGCGAGACGTTTATATACACCGGTGACACTTAAGATGTTAAAGTAGTATTGTAGATTTTGCTTCAAAGTACAGTATTGAATTCAATACATCATTATTGTATGGAGGGGGCAATGAAAACTATGATTGAATTTTGAGTCGTAAACATTGAAAATTTGAGAAGTACGGTACTAAAATATTTCTTACTGATTGATTTTTTTTTTGAGCTATGAACTGTTATTTAAATAACGATCTCATAAAGAATGTGTCACATTTCTTATAATATTTACTCAATCAGCTATAAATTTTTTAAATTTTAATAAAACATTTGAATTTTAGTAAATTTTTTAGATAAATGCAACTAATTTGTTTTAGTAATGCTTTTACTGATATAAGTTTATTATTTTTTTTTCTCTAATTGCTTTGAAGTTCTTCAAAAATGTTGCTAAAATTTCACTAATAATTGTGATTTTTGTAAAATTTAGATATTTTTCTCATAAAAAATTTTGTTAGTTAAATATTAGTATTTATTGGTATTGATCCATAAAAAAGCATTTATATTGTTTTAGCACGCTCTTTTTTAGAAAAATACTCCGAACGTGTTCGAATACCTTAAAGATCATCTCAAGATACTCACACTTTTCAGACTAAAATAATCTGGTCTATGGTGATAGCTGTTAATACTGTCATATGAACGGTTCGACAATGAAATAAGATAGGTAATAAGAATGTTTGAAAGCTGAAGTTCAGGGAAAAAGTAAATAAATAAATAAAGAAAACAACTGGTGTTTTCTTTTAAATACAGTCTTTATATAACGAGCCCAGTATCTTCCAGTTTATCTCGACATATCCAATATTTAAATTTTGTTGGTAAATAGTTCAAAGCGCTGAATTGTTTTTAATTTTTTTAGTTGTGGTAATTATTAGATGCACTTTTCTCTAGCTTTATCCAATTGCGAAATACTTTTTAAAATTCCGCATAACACTGTAGTTATGAATGGAGAACTTTAATAAAAATGGTAAACGACAGAGAGAGAGATAAAATAAGCTACGAGTTTTTAAAACATTTTGATGCAGTAGCATATATTTACGCTTGCTATTACAACTCTTCTTAGTTAAGGCTACACAGTACCCTTTTCCAAAAAGTTTTTTTTGGAGACACAGTAACAGTAAAATTAATATATGTTTTGTATTCAGATTATATTATTAAATTGATTCTGAAAGTAAAAATTCAATTTGACCGGCCATTATTTTGCAATTTTAAAAAATTAGGAATTTTTGAAATTTTTGCAAACTTTTATAAGACTCACTTTTTAAAAATATTTCGTCATTTTAGGTTATTTATGTTTCTTAGATTATTGCAAAAAAATATTAAAATGAATTTGAAAATCTATTCTTTTGTTGAGTTTTAATAATTATTTTCCATAAAAAAAAACCTGAAAAAAACAAGACAATTTTTAAAATGGTAACTAGAGCATTTTTTTAAAAAAAATAACTAGAGATCAGTCCTGAATCCATACTAACTTTTATAGAACATACGTTTTGGAGTATATACAAAAAATTCAAGGCTCTATGATGAAAAGAAAAAAAAAGCCTTAGGGGTTAAAAAACACTTATAACTTAAAAATTGAAAATCTGAAAAAAACGCATTAAAAGTTTGTAAATTCATAAAACAAAAACTTATACCGTCCATACAGCTCTAATTTTTAATATGCTATTTTCCAACATATGTTCTACATTAAAACACTATTTTAATTAAATATTACTGAAAATTATAGTTTTAATCCAAAATATTTTTTTGCATAATATTGATAGCATTTGTTACGACAACAGTTTGCTCGGTTTAATCTTAACCTAATATTTTCACAAAAGTTTTGAAGCACAAAGCATTTATGTACAAAATAATAATGATATTAACTTAAGCTAAAAATAGCAGGTTTGTTAATAAAATTTAATTTATTTCCGATTTAAATAAGGACAGTTTAGGAAGTTTTAGCTTATGTTGTACGATTTAAAATACTAAAATATAGTACTACGATATGCTTAGTATAATGTAGTTTGGTACATCAAGGAAATATTGAAATTTATTTGAATCATTTGAATTCAGAATACTTGTATTCGGAAGCCTAATTACAGTATCAGCTGAGGACTGATTTTTAGACACATTATTTTCAGTAATATTCCATCTCTTCGAAATATCGTTTCTCACAGCAACCTGAGAAAGTTTTGGTCATGGCATTTTCTCAACAAGAAAAATGAATAATAATTCTTTTAATTTATAAAAGCTATTTTTAAAGCAAAAATTTTCCTTCAAATTAATCTTAATTATTTATGAGAACTCAAAAAACTCAAAACATGTTCTAGCAGAAATTATTTTAGTAATGAAAATAGAATAAATAAACATTTCACACTAAAAGATTTAAATGGGCTCACACAAAATTATTTTTAATTAGCTAACAATTTAAGAATGGGAAACAGCTTTAAAATGAAACCGAAACCAAAACAATTGCTCAGAAAAGCTTCAAATATCTTAAAAACTAATTTACTGACAGATCTGAAATTTGGTGTCAAGTTTCTCAGTGATAAGAAAAAGCAAAAAACATTTTTTCGGTAATTATGGAATTTTTAGGGTACTGTGTAATCTTAAAAATTTCATTAATTCTAATTATACGTGTCTATATGTGTATGTGTAACAACCCATACACATATACATGTGAGTGAGCATGTGTGCGTGTATGTATGTGTGTAAATTATTACATTTAAAAATATCTTATTTAGTGGGCGTCATTGAGAATTTTGTTTGAAGATACAAAAATATTACAAGATAATTATTTTTGGAACACTTATTTAGATTCTCCCAGTTCAGTATTTATTTTTTTTTCATTCTAACCTCTGAACTATTTATTCTACAATAACAGACATATTATGATAAGAAATGAATAACTATCACGGCATTTAATAAGTTCATGCTCCTCTTTTAGTGCTTACATTTTTTTTCTTCTATTGGCAAAAAATAGTCACTGGAAAATATTTTCGCTTATTCAAGAGCGAAAAACCTAATTACTTTATCTAGAATTTCAATACTTGTCACTAATCTTTTTTACGGAACTGAAAACGTTCCTTTTCCACTCATATTTGTCTCATCAAGCGTAATGTAATCATTCATTGACAAAAAATCAGTCGATGGTTTGCTTTTCTTGTTGGACTCCTCAATTCCGGCCCCCTCCCGGGCGGGGGGGGAAAGAGGGTCCGGTATCGAAATACTTCTTTTATATTCTTCGTACAAAACTGTTAACTGCTGGAACGTTGGGTGCCGAGGGAAAAAAAAATTCTCTTTTCAGAGTAATCCAATATATCCGAAAAGTTTCTCTGCTACTTCCTATTTTACGGAATCCTTTCTTGACAGGTAGACAGATATACTGAAGTTCCAATTTGTCAGAATCCAATTATGATCTGAACCGAATTGTCTTCAAATCAAAATTGAAC
This sequence comes from Trichonephila inaurata madagascariensis, assembly GCA_019973955.1. Lineage (NCBI taxonomy): Eukaryota > Metazoa > Arthropoda > Arachnida > Araneae > Nephilidae > Trichonephila > Trichonephila inaurata. The sequence goes on from BMAV01022948.1 coordinate 95,804, forward strand.
GCTTTTACCCTTTTCCTGGCATTAGACTGATTGAAAGCGATGAAAAAATTCGTTTTTTTTTATTTCTTAAGCTAAATTTCATTTCTG
>BMAV01022948.1:96290-129177 GCA_019973955.1 Trichonephila inaurata madagascariensis
ATACGAGTAATTCAAGATACGAGCAAGGTTGCGGAACGAATTAAACTCGTATGTCGAGGTACCACTGTATATACTTCAGGGACAATTAATACATTAGGTGAGCGAAACGTTTATATACGTCGATGGCATTTAAAAGGTTAAAGACGTATTGTAGCTTTAGCATCAAAGTGTAGGATTATTGAATTCAATATATTGCTTATTTATTGTATGGAAGGGGGGCGCGATGAAAATTAGGATTGAATATTGGGTCGCAAATATTGCAAGTTTGAGAAGCACTGACCTACAGACCAAGTTACACTCAATTTTATAAAATTAGAAAAATTGGAAGTGGGTCTTTATAATTTACCAGAAATGGGCATTTTTAAATTGTTCAGAATCCATGATGGCGAGTCTGTTGACTTAATATGTTACGAATATATTTCTGTAAATCTTTTTGAATCTAATTTTCCAGGAAATGTACTAGAACAGCGTTTCTCAAACTGTGTGGCGTGCCCCCCAAGGGAGCGTGATAACTGTACGAGGGTGGCTCGAGCATATTGAAGAGTCAAAATCAAAATAGCATTTAAAAAAATTGTTAATACTCTTATCTTGATAATTTGTATGGTTTATAATTAATCCCTTTATTGCCAATTTAAAGGTACGCAATTCGCTCCCAAGTGACACCGTTTTAAGTGTAAGCACATGTATATGGTGTATTGGGGGAGGGAGGAATAAATAAGCAAATTCTCTGAAATAAATAAATCCTTCGTAAGCACTGCCAATTTTCTTCTATTGCATTCCGATGCCTTTGAAATAATTTTATGGGTAGCAGTGCACAGAAAAGTTCTTATTTCGGAAAGACGTATATATACGTCCGGAAAAATTAACGCTTTGACTGAGTGAGACGTTTATATACACCGGTGACACTTAAGATGTTAAAATAGTATTGTCGATTTTTCTTCAAAGTAAAGTATTGAATTCAATGCATTGTTATTGTATGGAGGGGGGGGGGCGCAATGAAAACTATATGATTGAATATTGAGTCGTAAACATTGAAAGTTTGACATGTAATGTACTAAAATATTGATCGATTATTTTTCTGAGCTATGGATTATTATTTAAATAACGATCTCATAAAGAATGTCACATTTCTTATAATATTTACTCAATCAGCTCTAAATTTTTTAAATTTTAATAAAACAATTTTAGTAAATTCTTTAGATAAATGCAACTAATTTGTTTTAGTAATGCTTTTACTGATACAAGTTTATTATATTTTTCTCTAATTGCTCTTTGAAGTTCTTCAAAAATTTTCCTAAAATTTCGCTAATTGTGATTTTTCTAAAATTTAGATATTTTTCTTATAAAAAATTTTGTTAGTTAAATATTAGTATTTATTAGTATTGATCCCTAAAAAAGCATTTATATTGTTTTAGCACGCTCTTTTTTTTAAAAAAAAATACTCCGAACGTGTTCGGATACCTTAAAGATTATCTCAAGATACTCACACTTTTCAGACTAAAAAAATCTGGTCTATGGTGATAGCTGTTAATATCGTCATATGAACGGTTTAGCAATGAAATAAGATAGGTAATAAGAATGCTTGAAAGCTGAAGTTCAGGGGAAAAAAGTAAATAAATAAAGAAAACTAATGGTGTTATCTTTTAAATACAGTCTTTATATAACGAGCCTCTATATTGCGAATTTTTCTATATAGTGAACTTTTACCTGGAACCTTGAACATTTCACGATATCCTTTGTAAAATAACCTCTCTATAGCAAAGTGCATTTTCTATAAAACGAACTTTTTCTTTTGTGATTCAATTTTTGTTTTCCCTTTTTTTAAAAGTATTTCTGAAAAAATTTCAAGTTATTCTCTCTTCAACACACTCTATGGTGGTTATAAATCCTGAGCTGGTTTTATTAGATCTTAACTCGCTGAGAGCAATAGAGTTCTGGATGTTTCATCCAAGAAGTGCAACCCTTATCACCCATTGGCCAGTTCACTACAAACATCTTTGATATCCTCTGTCACCCTCAGTGGAGTTGTCCCGTGTTCTAATTATAAAATAATGCATGTTTAATACTACATGTATGCTTTAAATTATAACATGTCCTTATAAAATTCAATAATTTTAGTATAAAATTATTTTCTTAATATTGAAGATACAGTTCACTAATTTTAGTATAAAATTATTTTCTTAATATTGAAGATGCAGTGAATTCTTCGGCATTCTTTTTTCTTGTTTTCCTTGCAGTTTTTCTTTAGTGTTTTTTTTATGGGTAAGATACATTAAATAAACATATATTAATTTAAAAAAAAGGTGTTAATAATTGCTTTTTTTTTAATATATAGTGTTTATGAATTTAAAATTCCTTTTATGGAGTATATAAAGTATATTAAAAGATGAACCTCTATGTAACGAATTTTCCATATAACGAACTTTTTCCGGGATTTAGTGACTTCGTTATATAGAGGTCCAATTGTATTTTGTTTTGTTCTTTTTGAAATATTCAGGATACTTGAAAAGATGTTATCTAGGCAAAAAAAATCCGCGAACACAAAATACCAACACTCTTCAATAGCTAATATATAAGTATAGAATATATTTTGTACTATATTAAATTAATATTCACACATCTTCCAGTTTATCTCGACATCCAATGTTTAAACTTTGTTGGTAAATAGTTCAAAGCGCAGAATTTTTTTAAAATTTTTTAGTTGTGGTAATTTTTAGATGCACTTTTCTCTAGATTTATCCAATTGCGAAGTACTTCTTAAGATTCCGCATAATACTGTAGTTACGAATGAAGAAGAGAAATTAAATGAAAAAGGTAAACGACACAGATAAAATAAGATACGAGTTTTTAAAACATTTTGATGCAGTAGTCTATATTTACGCTTGCTATTACACTCTTCTTAGTTAAGGCTTCACAGCACCCTTTTTCAAAAAGTTTTTTTTGGAGACAGTAACAGTAAAATTAATATATGTTTGTATTCAGTTTATATTATTAAATTGATTCTGAAAGTAAAACTTCAGTTTGACCGGCCATTATTTTGCAATTTTAAAAAATTAAGAATTTTTGAAGTTTTTGCAAATTTTTATAAGACACTTTTTAAAAATATTTCGTCATTTTAGGTTATTTATGTTTCTTAGATTATTGCAAACAAAGGTTAAAATGAATTTGAAATCTATTCTTTTGTTGAGTTTTAATAATTATTTTTTTTCCATAAAAACCTGAAAAAAAACAAGAAAATTTTTAAAATGGTTACTCAGCATTTTCCAAACTGTGGGGCGCGCCTTCCTTGGAGGGCGTGACAAATCTACGAAAGGGGCGAGACCATATTGAAATGTCGAAAACAAAAGATTATTTAAAAAATTATTAATTTACTGTAAATAAATAAAATACTTTCTGACATAATAAAATACATATTTACAAGGATATGGTACACTTATACATGTATCAGTGCTACACAATTAATTTTATAATTAATTTATCAATACTAAGTTAACAAGTTTATTAATTACCAGTGACCCCATGGGCTTTTCATACATATAATTAAAAACAAAAAAATAACACTTATCTTGATTATTTGTACGGTTTATAATGAATCCCTTAAAAGAGCCGATTAAAAGTTACTCAATTCGCTTCCGACTGCCAACCATTTTCCATGTAGGGCCCCGCCCCCCTCCCCCGGGCGCCCGGCGCATTAAAGTAGCAAATAATCTGAAATAAGTAAATCCTTCGCGAACAAGGTCAAGGACCTTTTATTGCATTCCCAAGCCTTCAGAATAATTTTATGGCTAGCAGTGCACACAAAAGATCGTACTTCGGAGAGACGTATACATACGTTCGGGGAGATATATACGTTTATATTGTATGAGGGGGGTGCGATGAAAATTATGATTGAATGTTGGGTCGCGAATACTCCAACTTTGAGAAACACTGTGGTAACTAGAGCATTTTTTTTAAAAAAATAACTAGAATAATAACTAATAACTGAATCCATACTAACTTTATAGAACATACGTTTGGGAGTATATACAAAAATTTCAAGGCTCTATGATGGAAAGGGAAAAAAAACCTTAGGGGTTAAAAAACACTTATACCTTAAAAATTGAACATCTGAAAAAAACGCATTAAAAGTTTGCAAATTCACAAAACAAAAACTTATACTGTCCGTACATCTCTAATTTTTTAATATGCTATTTTCCAACATATATTCTACATTAAAACACTATTTTAATTAAATATTACTAAAAATTTTAGTTTTAATCAATTTTTTTTTTCTTTTTTGCATAATATTGATAGCATTTGTTAAGACGACAGTTTGTTTACTTTAATCTTAACCTAATATTTTCAAAAAAGTTTTGAAGTACAAAGCATTTATGTACAAAATAGTAATGATACTAACTTAAGCTAAAAATAGCCAGGTTTGTTCACAAAATTTAATTTTTTTCAGTTTTAAATAATGGCAGTTTAGGAAGTTTTAGCTCTTGTACGATTTAAAATACTAAAATATATTACTACGAAATGCTTAGTATAATGTAGTTTGGTACATCAAGGAAATATTCAGATTTATTTTCAACATTTGAATTCAGAATACTTGTATTCGGAAGCCTAATTACAGTATCAGCTGAGGACTGGTTTTTAGACACATTATTTTCAGTAATATTCCATCTCTTCGAAATATCGTTTCTCACAGCAACCTGAGAAAGTTTTGGTCATGGCATTTTCTCAACAAGAAAAATGAATAATAATTATTTTAATTTATAAAAACTATTTTTTAAAGCAAAAAATTTTCCTTTAAATTAATCTTAAATAATTATTTATGAGAACTCAAAAAACTGAAAACATATTCAAGGAGAAATTATTTTAATAATGAAAATGGAATTAATATACATTTCTCACTAAAAGATTTGACTGGGCTCACACAAAATTATGTTTAATTAATTAACAATTTAAGTGTGGAAAACTGCTTTAAAATGAAACCGAAACCAAAACCATTGCCCAGAAAAGCTTCAAATATCTTAAAAACTAATTTACTGACAGATCTGAAATTTGGTGCCAAGTTTCTCAGTGATAAGAAAAAGCAAAACACATTTTTTCGGTAATTATGGAATTTTTAGGCTACTGTGTAATATTAAAAATTTCATTAATTCCAATTATACGTGTGTGCATGTGTATGTGTAACAACCCATACACATATACATATGAGTGAGCATGTGTGCGTGTATGTATGTGTGTTAATTGTTACATTTAAAAATATCTTATTTAGTGGGTGTCATTGAGAATTCTGTTTGAAGATACAAAAATATTGCAAGATAATTATTTTTGGAACTTATTTAGTTTCTCCCAGTTCAATATTTATTTATTTTTTTTCATTCTAACCTCTGAACTATTTATTCTTCAATAACAAACATAATATGATAAGAAATGAATAACTATCAAGGCATTTAATAAGTTCATGCTTCTCTTTTAGTGCTTACATTTTTTTTTCTTCTCTTGGCAAAAAATAGTCACTGGAAAATATTTTCGCTTATTCAAGAGTGGAAAACCTAATTACTTTATCTAGAATTTCAATACTTGTCACTAATCTTTTTTACGGAACTGAAAACGTTCCTTTTCCACTCATATTTGTCTCATCAAGCGTAATGTAATCATTCATTGACAAAAAATCAGTCGATGGTTTGCTTTTCTTGTTGGACTCCTCAATTCCGGCACCCTCCCCCCCTTCATCTCAAAAATGATCCAGTATCGAAATACTTCTTTTATATTCTTCGTACAAAACTGTTAACTGCTGGAACGTTGGGTGCCGAGGGAAAAAAAAATTCTCTTTTCAGAGTAATCCAATATATCCGAAAAGTTTCTCTGCTACTTCCTATTTTACGGAATCCTTTCTTGACAGGTAGACAGATATACTGAAGTTCCAATTTGTCAGAATCCAATTATGATCTGAACCGAATTGTCTTCAAATCAAAATTGAACGCTTTTACCCTTTTCCTGGCATTAGACTGATTGAAAGCGATGAAAAAATTTCGTTTTTTTTTTTTATTTCTTAAGCTAAATTTCATTTCTGACAGTCCAAAATTGTGACTATGTCTTATCATTTTTGTGCACGCTTTTAACGAGATTTATTCATAACTCACGAAACGCCCTACGATTTTTTTTATTTTTTTTATTAAAAAGACAGAAAGAAAAACGCATTCTTAAAAGTAAGAATAATGTAAATTATTTGATATGTTGAGAGTTGTTTTGCATTAAAGTTAAAATTTGAATATTTCATGATAGACGCAATTCTATTTTGAAACGACACGCAGAAGCTTAATATTCTTCACTTAAATAAACGAAAAATGAAGCGCACTCGAATGAATCGAAAAACATCAAAATAAATGCGAATTATTTAGAAAAATAAGATATTCTGTTATAATGTATTCCTTTTATATCTAATCTTATTCATATGGCGATAAATTTCAGCAGTTTAACTGAAAGATTGCCACTTCATTTTTACAAAATGTTTCTTTACGGAGGAATTTTTTCGATAATGTCATCACGAAAAATTTTCATGTTGTATATAGAAACTCAAAAGAGTTGAAAAAAAAAATGGGTTTTTCTAAAAGTATACGATTGCGTATAATTTGAATAAAACATTGTAATAATTTTTAATAAGTAGCTAATATCCCAAGCGAATTGGTAAGAATGATTAGTATAGTAAGAATGATTAAAAACTAAAACATTATTATCAGTTTATTATCGTTACGTGTGAAACACATTAATTAATTTGTTTTCTCTCTGGAATTTGAAAATTTCAATTTTTTTTGTAAAAAAAATTATTATTTTCTTTGTTCTAATATATTCCTTACTGGATGAATAGAACTATACAAAACAATTTTTTTGTAAAAAAAAAATTAGAATATTCAAAATAACTTATACAGTTCTGAGACGATGCAAAAGTTGGATAATATTTGAGTTATTATGTATTTTTAATATTAAAGAAATTTTTTGCAATGTAGTGGAGCACACAAAAAGTTTTCATGGGGGGAAGGGGATCCAGGGTTTAAAGTTCTCCATTTTCGTATCTTACCCCATTACGCTGCCAAATATATATTTTTTGGTTTTGTCGATTTTAAGAACAAAAAGCAATAAAATGTAAATTATTGAATAATTAATGAGCATTAATTAATAAAACAACATTGTAATAACAACCACTTAATTAAATTTTACGTACTATGTAAGGATTATAATCAATGGAAATCGTGGATTTTCCCTCCCCCACCTTGTGTGTGCCAATGTACAAGTATACATGCATAAGACATTAAACAACTGGAATTTTTCTGGAAGTAAATTACGTTTACCCGCCTTAATCATTCGTTTGGTATTCAGATAAACATAACGGTTTTAAAGGTAGTGCAAATCTCGAAGGAAAACGGGTGAAAAATACATTTAAGTCATACAAATGATTATAATCATAATAAGTAATATAAAAAAAAGAAAATTAAGTCAATTCCTACTTAGATCAACAAAGAAAATTTTTATTTTAGCTACTTTTTATTAAATAGTTAAAATAATATAAATATGTATATACATAGGAAAGAATCACAACATTAAGTAGTAATTAATTTTATTATATATCATTAAAGTTTTGTATTGTCATCCAAAACAACCATGTATATAAAATTTCAGTTCAACTAAATGCTTTAAAACGTGAGAAAAAAAAAACCTTTTCGAGTTTTCATACAAGTTACCAAAAGGGGCGCTAAGTCGCCAAAAATGATGCCAACGTGACTGTATTTGTGATTCTTTAAATAATTAGTTTTAATCAATTAATGTTTATTAATTATAGTTAAATTATTGTATTGTCATCAAAAATAATCATGTAAATAAAATTTCAGCTCAATTGAGTGCTTTAAAATGTATTTTATTAACGATTGAAAATTCCACCAATATAAATAAATAAATAAATATATAGAGAGTGTGAGCTAGTAGAGTAGGAATTGAATGATGCGATAATTTCTTGTTAAAAAAATTTCAATGCAAAACTGGCTTACGACAAATAATGCTTACTATTGAGCGGAGGCGTTTCTGAAAAGTACCCACTGTGAGTTCCCCCATTTGGCGTTAAAAGCGTGTATGATTGTAGTAGGAAAAAAATTGAATAAGACACATGATTTAGTTACATAGCTTGAAAATATATTAAAATTTTACTCACATTAAATGAACTTTTAGTGAAAATGTCAGCATCCTAAATTGATGAATCAATTATAATTTTATAATCGACTTTTGTAGAAAAACATAGTAATAATAACATCTGATATATATATATAACTAAGCTTAATAGTTTATCATGTTATCATTATAGATTAATATGTTTGATTTGTCTTTCTTTTCTTAATCTTTTTCTGTAACAATACCTCACTTGCTCAATTTTGCTTAACACAGTGCTTCTCAAACTTTCTATACTTGCGACCCAATATTCAATCATAATTTTCATTGCGCCTCCCCCATACAATAACTTATAGAATTCAATGATAATATACATTGACACTAAGGCTACAATGTGACATTAAACTCTTCAGTGCCTAAGGCGTATATAAACGTCTAGCTCATCCAGTGCAGTAATTGCCCCGGACGTACATGTACATCTATGGTTTTGTAAATAGCTATCCATAAAAACTATTCCGAAGGCTTTGGAATGCAAAAAAAAAAAGACCTTATCGGGGTTTGCGAAAGAGTTATTTATTGCAGAGGACTTGTTTATTCCCCTACTCCCCCACTCCCAATACACCACATACGCGCGCCTACATTGAAAACGGTGGTACAGAGGAGCGAATCGCGTAACTTTTAATCTAGAATTAAAGGATTAATTTTAACTTCTAATCGTTCTTAACTTAGTATTGCTAAATTAATTAACAAATAGATTGTGCAGTACTGATACATTTATAAGTGTATTATATCAGTGTAAATGTGTATATGGTTTTTTATTAAGTCAGAATGTACTTTGTTTACTTTCATTAAATTAATAATTTTATAAGTAATATTTTGTTTTATAGAATTTTCAATATGCTTAAGCCCCTTTTCGTAGGATTATCGCGCCCGCATGGAGGGTGCATGCCCCACTATTTGAGAGACGCTCGCTTAGCAAATTGCGTTCTATTTATCCCGAATTTTTTTACATTTATTAAAGCCTGAAATAATTCAGTTTCATAATGATTCTTATATACACAAAAAAAATAAAACAATATACACAAAACAAATAAAACAATATACACAAAACAAATAAAATAAGATTAAGAAAGTACATTAAATAATTAAAATATAACAAGCAATATTAATATATACACCACCAAAGATTATTCTGATCTTATTTCTTATTACATGAAGCTTAATACATTCGTCCATGGATTCACTACTTTCAATGTTACATGCATATATATAATAATTCCTCTTAATTTCATCTTACACCAGTGCTTCTCAAACTTTCAATGTCTGTGACCCAATTTTCAATCATAACTTTCATCCCGCCTCCCTCCATACAATAAAAATGTATTGAATTCAGTAACAATGTAATTTAGCGCTAAATCTACAATACGATTTTAATTATAAAGCGTACAAATTATCAAGCTAAGTATTAAATTTTGTACATGACAAGTCCATGGGTAAATTAACGTATACTAACTTAGCCCATCAACTGAGTATTGATGAATTAATAATGAAATACACTTCGCATTACTGATATATTTATAAGTATATTATATTCGTGTAAATATGCACTTTATTTATTATGTCACAGTGTATTTTCTTTTGCTTCCTTTCATTTAATTAATATTTCAAATAATCTTTTATTTTCGACTTTTCGATATGCTCGCGCCCCCTGGTAGGATTATCAGGCCCCCTAGGGGGGCGTGCCCCACAGTTTGAGAAACGCTGTCTTAAACCACTTTTAATTTGTAATGGTCCTTACTTACCCATCAAGACCTCACGTAAGTAATTGATTATTGCATGCCTGACTTACGGGATTTAATCCCAACTGCGTCTTTTAAAAATTATAACAGTTCTGCATTTTTAAAATAATCCTACATAAGCATCATCTTAAGATATCTTTCCACCAATCATAAGCTCCATCCACGGAAGTTATACGAATCGTTATTTTTCATTTGCCGCTTCATATGAAAATCAAGACTCTAAAAAACCCCACTCTCTGTCTTTCTGTTTTTGTCATGATGCAACGCGCGTGTCTTATTTGTATTATATGTCCTATGTTAGTGCTGTAAGTAAGTGTCGTCTAGATGTTTATTGGTGCTTGATTCTAAATGTGAAATAAAATGGATTACCATTCGACAAGACTGACTCATCAATGCTACTAAAACAATAATCAATAATTCAACATCAATAATTCAATATGTCCATGGATAAAGTAGTTCTTACTGCTATCCATGACATTTTATATATATCCTTACTAATATTATAAACGCGAAAGTTTGTAGGGATGTATGTTTGATACTCTTTCACGTAAAAGCAACTGAATGGATTTTATTGAAACTTTACATAATATAGCTTATACATCAGAATAACACATAGGCTATAATTAATAAAGATATTGTGTGAAGTGTTCAAATATAAAGATAATTGTCAAGTAAGTAGGAAAAAATTCTGCCATCTGCAAGCTATGATGTGCAAGCTATGCTAGCAACTGTCATCTGCAAGCTATTCTGGAATGCGCTGCAAAAACCGTTAGAGTTACACGTCAGCATATATCTATCTCTTATATGTAAAGTAAAACTTTTCCTTTTTGTTTTGTCAATGACAGGCTCCAGTGCACGCTCGCTTCAAGTTTATTATTTTGATCAGTGTAATCACTTTTTTTTTTATTTCTAATGAACTAGATTTCGAAGGGAGAGGTTGTGGCAAGACTTTAACATAAAATGAATACAGCAGAAAGTAATATTAACGTATAATACTTCTAGATATAAATTATTTCCACTATTTTAAATGTTCATTCCACAAAATGTGTAACAATGTGTTACTTTTTCTGAGCAAAGATCAACTTAGGAAGGTGTTTTCAAAAATAGACCCATAAGGGAGTTACAGGGAGTTATAAATAAAAAAATATAAAAATTTTTTTATATCAGTTATAAGATCTAAAGACTTCAAATTTAATAAACATGATTTTAAAAAAACATGATATGCAAAAAGCTTTTTTTTTTTTTTTTTTTTGTTGGCTTGTTTGTTTAATTTGCAATTCACGCAAAATTAAACTCATTAAAAGCTTTTTTCATCCGTCAATCTGTATTGTTTAATTTTTCAATTCATCCGTGAGAAGAAGGGGTATACCAGCTGGTATATATATATATATATATATATATCCTAAAAAAGGAATTTTAATTTCTATTTCAAATTCACCTTATTATGAAAATGTTCATCAAAATTTCATTAATTTTAAACCATCAGTTTTATTTAAAAGAAATAATAGTAAATCATTTCTTACATAAGGAGTTAGTATTAAGCTACTTCAAAAGTTCTGCAATATTTCTGTGAAGATGAAAAAGGTTGAAGAAACACAAATAGTAAAGAATTTGCTGTGAGTATTTTCCACAACTGTCCTTATGGGTTCTCACCACCTTTCTTGTGTAAGAGATAAATTTTATTTCAGTAAAAGTAATGTTTAGAGTAAAAAAAAATATTGGATGACTGTTTTCTCATCTCAAGATCATCAAAAACCGTTTTGTGAGCGCAAAAAATAGGTCACAGGCTGTAGGAGCGGATTCGGACTGGGGAGGCTGGAGTAAAATCCCCCAACCAAATCTCATCATTTTCCGACGAGTCAGGACATCAGCATGGGGCTTCGTGTTAACATGATTGAAGATAACTCCCTGCCGTTTGATGACGACGGGAATCTTCAGAACCAATGCAGACCGTAGATTATGCTAACTGAAGACAGTAGAAGGCAGTATTAAGGGTTTGGTTATCTAACTGAACTATCCAATGAACTATTTCCAAAATATCTTGGGCTGAAGTTCTAATTTCGGCGTGAACCTAAATGGTACAGAAAACAGGCATATGGCCCATTGAAATTTTAAAATTTATAACCCACTTATCATTTCCAGACCTAATCTATTTCAAAAATACTTTTCTTTTTGTAAAGAGAAAGCAGGGACACTCAGGTAATCATTTGCTGTTCCTCTTGATCTGATAAAAATGAATGCGAAAACTCAACGCCCCAACTAAAAGATGAAACATAACGCTGCCATCCATTTTTCGAGCTATTGTCCAAGAGAAGCTTAGACTTTAGATCAGAGGTTCGTAAACTTTCGACCACCGAGAACCTCTTTTCTATATCCACCTAACATCCCAAGGATTTGAACACCCTCTCTGACTTTCAACACATGGTTGAGTGATTTAAAGATTCATCAATAACTTAAGACAGCCTCCGCTACTTATACAGACTTTTTAATACTACATTTTTATTTCGCTAAGAGGACATGGTACGATTTACACAACAATTTTTAATTTAAGGATATTCATAATTTTTTTGGTTGTTTCATATGGACATGTAAGATGTAAAACATATTTTGTGCTCAAAACTTCATAAAAAGCTAACAACTTAATTTTTTAAGTGAAAACCTTGAATTTTATGATTTTAAAATGTTACTCCTCCTACAAAAATTGATTGAACGTTTGATTTACAAGTACATCAAACTATGTGTAATAAAAGTTGGTACGGGTTTTGTGATAACATTATTGGTATTCGTACAATGCTTCTTTTTATAAAGGCTTATTGAAAATTCCTTAAAAAATGTGTAAATTCTAACTTGAATTATTTTTTAAAGAATAAATATTGCTTTGAATGAAAAATGCATACCAACTTTTGTTTCATGTACTATTAGCAACAAGTGAAAAAAATTTCCAAGTATTAAACACAATAGAAAAAAAGCCTTAGCATTTTAAATGAAGACAAACTGGTTATTTTAACTTTCTGAGATAAGTCAGTTTATAAAGTTTTTATTTGCCATTGAAATGTGAATAAAAACAAACGTAGAAGTTATCATAACTCTGTGTTTTTTTAACTTAAAGCTTTCAAATATTGAAAGTTTGTAGAAAACCATATAAAAAAATAATTTAGACTAAAAAAAATTAAATTTGATTTTTTGACCGATTTTTGTCAATTGAATCGTACCATGTCCCCTTAAGAAAACAGTAAACATCTGATTAAGAATACTATGTTATAGTTGCAAACAATAAAACAAAATGTATTAATATTCCTGACCGAAGTGTATATTCTAATGGAGTTTCTTATTGAGGGTAACTTAGTGATCTAGTCTAGGATGGCACATCTTCCAATTTTTGCACAAGGCCATTCAAAGTCGGTAAAAGAGGGAAATCTTAACATTAAAAGAGATACGTTTCGCGGACCCCCTAGAAAGGTGCTCTGGACCCCTAGGGGTCCACAGACCACAGTTTAAGAACCGCTGCTTTCGATAATTCTGAACTTTAGATTAGCAGCAACTAAGATAAGGGCCACTTCTTCAACAAAGAAGATCGATACATTGCCTGAACTTTTCAAAGATTATATCTCCCTGAATTACTCTAAACCATATTTATATATATAACAACAATAGCATCAACTTCAAAAACTTTGTTTGGTTGTTAAACTTCGCAGATTTCAATGCTGTTCCACAGTGCTCCTCAAACTTTCAATGTTTCCAACCCAATATTTAATCGTAATTTTCGTCGTGTCCCCTCCATAAAATAATAATGTATTGAATTCAATAATAATATACTTCGACGCTAAACCTACAATACGACTTTAACCTTTTAAGTGCCATCGGCGTATATAAACGTATCTCTCAGAAAGCACGTTAATTGCCCAGGGCGTATATATACGTATTTCCGAAGCTTTTCTATGCACTGCTACCCATAAAATTATTCCGAAGGCTTCGGGATGCAATAAAAGGACCTTGACAGTGTTTGCACCGGGTTTACTTATTTCAGAGGATTTTGTTTTTTTAATATTTTTTAACCCCCCCCCCCCCCCCCAAGACACCACATACGCTCACCTACGAGGAAAAAGGGGGCGTTGGGAAGCACAAATCACGTAACTTTAATTTAGTATCTAAGGGAATAATTAAAAAAATAGTGTAAGTTATCGAGATAAGTATTAATTTTTGCATATAATTATAGATATAACAAGCCCATAGGGTCACTGGTAATTATAAAACCTGTTCTTAACTCAGTATTGTGAAATTAATAATAAAATATATTGCACAGTACTGATATATTTATAAGAGTATTATATCAGTGTGTGTATTTTGCTTTTATTATCTCAGAATATATTATGTTTGTTCACTTTCTTCAAATTAATATTTTATGAAAATAATTTTTGTTTCCGACTTTTCAATATGCTCGCGCCCCTCCCCCCTTGTAAGGTTATCACGACTCCCTAGGGGGCGCACCCCACAGTTTGAGAAACGCTTCTGTACCGTCTTAGATGTTTTAACCAGTTAACTGTAGCTCTCCGATTGAAAGCGCGTTCCTATGAATGTCACGAAAATCGAGGGATGACGAGTGTAGTCAATAATCACAGAGTAAGTGACGGTGTTAAAATATTGAGTAAAAAAATAGGTTTATTTTATGAAATTGCCAATTTTGTTACTAATTTATTTGGTTATCAAAAACATATATTACCTACTTATTGGAGTTTTTATGGATATCTATGAATTTTAGTCTCCATTAAATTTCCCGAACTGAGAAACCAACACGCACTTGTTTACTGATAAATGATTTTCTACCTGTCTTGACACTAAGAAAGTTCAGGAGTAGGTACTGTAGGGTTGATCACAGTCCTCTTACCAGATAGCATCAGTCTTACCCATCCCAATAAAGCAACGTTTCTCAAACTGTGTGGCTCGCCCCCTAGGGGCGTAATAACTGCGCGAGGGGGCGCGAGCATATTGAAAAGTCGAAAACAAAAGATTATTTAAAAACAAGTTTTAATTTACTGGAAGTAAACAAACAAAATACAATGTAACATACTAAAAAATGAAACACACATTTACACTGATATAATATACTTATAAAGGTATCAGTATTGTACAATGTATTTTATAATTAGTTAAACAATACTAAGTCAAGAACAAGTTTGATAATTACCAATGACCCCATAGCCTTGTATTAACACTTATCTTGATAATTTATACGGTTTCCAATCAATCTCTTAACTGCCAATTAAAAGTTACGCTATTCGCTCCCCAATGCCACCATTTTCCACGTAGACACGTGAGTGTGATGTCTTTTTTTGGGGGGGAGGGGGATGAAATCTTGTGAAATTATTAAATCCTTTGCAAACCTTGTCGAGATCTTTTTATTGCATTCCAAGGCCTTCGGAATATTTTTATGGACAGCATTGAACAGAAAAGATCGTATTTCGGAAAGACGTATATATACGTCCAGAAAATTAATGTTTTGGCTGAGTGAGACGTTTATATACGCAGGTGTCACTTACGAGGTTTAGATCGTAGTGTAGCTTTAGTGGGAAAGAATAGTATTATTGAATTTAATACACTGTTATTGTATGGAGGGGGGCGCGATGAAAATTAGGATTGAATATTGAAAGTTTGAGAAGCACTGCAATAAAGTAACTGTTGTTTAGGCAGCAAAGCATTGGGCTATTACTCTAATGTCAGCACATGTTTTTAACATAAAACAATTGGCATTTACACTTCTCAATAGCTAGGTAACTTCGGACCAGCAGCTATCAATGGGCTCAGCGCCCTGGTCTGCGTCACGCATTTGTCCCACGATTGACCATATATATAATTGAAGGAACTTTATTATAAATCAGCTTTCCGACTTTCGCCCCTTTTAGTTTAACATTTAACCTTATCATCACACATAAATAATTTCGTTATGCGAACTTACCTACTGTTTCAGCCGGTGTGTACGGGAACTCATGATTTCCTTTTAAGTTTTTTATATTTTTTTTATTTATTTGTTTTACTCGTACACCGACCGGCCTCGAAATATTCTAAATCTCTTCAAGTTTGAGACTTTGTTTTGTTTTTCTCAAAAATTACAATTTAAGTAGCCAAAGGTCACTATCTTTTTACACATGACGAGTATACTCGTCAACCACAGTTAATTGGTTAATGAATGCTGCAGTATCAGAAACATCGTGTTTGTATATGCTGGATATCTACCCGTTTTATTGCTATTGGTTCAGGTTATTGAAACATGTACGTTTTGTCAATTTATCTGAAATTTTGGCTCTCTAAAAATGGGTAGAATATACCTGGCATTTGATACTTAGACAACAAATTCAAAAGTTTCACAATAGAAATACAGTTTAGAACTATATTTAAGAAAAAAAGATGCACGATAAAATTTCAAAGTTATTTCTATTTCTATGAAAACCTCGAATCAAAATTCTATATTCTTAGAATCTTTTTTTTTGTACCTTTTATAAAAGAAGACATTTTGTATTGTTATTATTTAACTTTTTAATTCACACACACACAAGTGTGTGTGTAAGGATAATTAATTTATAACTCGAACAAAATTCTATATTTCATGTCTAACATTCATTTTCCTATAAAAAATATTGGAGTCTAATTAAACAGCGAATCACTTCTCATGAAAGATAGTCCAAACTATAATAACTAGCTCTTTAATTTTTATGGCGTTCTCATGTACAGTTCCCCTTTACACTCCAATCAAAACCTAACTCAAAAAAGGAAGATTTAGATGTTCTGTTAATAAATATAAAATCCAATTAAAAACCGGATCACTTGTCGTTGGTTTGTCTTCCTGTTAAGATGTGCTCATGGCTTGCAGAATAATGAAATGTTTTGATGCTTACTTCGAATCGTCATTTATATATATATATATATAATGTTCCTATTATATCCATGTGATCGTTACTAGATTATTTTGTCTTAAGCGTTTTTGTATTAAACGTATTTCACTGTAAGTATCTCATTGTTGTTAATGTTAGTTTATTTTAAGGTATCCGACTACGTTCGGAACTGTGATTTTGCAAAAGTGTATAAATGGATAATATTTATGATATTTAGTGTTACGTAGATTCGAAAACGCATATAAAATTGTTTTATGAATATCATTAAAATAAAAAAAAATTATTTAAGTATAATATTTTGACAAAAAATGAACATAGAATGACCCATTTTGAAAACTTTCTCCCTATATGAAAAATGATCCTATAATACTAATATTTTTCCTGTATATAGCTTACACGTCTATACAAAGGCTGAACTAGAATCTTTGAAATATACAACTTAGAAGTGGATTTATGCACATTTTACTGCAACAGAGGGGATAAATTTTAAGAAAAATACACCGATAATTATTTTAATTGGTGGTAACTATAAAAGTAATGTGAATTTTTCAAGAATCCTAGTTCAGACTCTCTAAAAAAGTCTTTGCTTTATATAAGCAAAATATTATTGTTATAGAAGCATTTTTTACAAAAAGAGAACATTTTGAAAAAAGGTTATTCTAAGTTAATTTTTTGCCAAAATTTTGTATTTAAATCATGTTTTTTGTCATATGATATTTAGTGCCATGTTCATGGTTCATGATCATGTTCATATGTTCAAAACATTTAGTGTCACTTAGATTAAAATACATGTATAAAATTGTTTTAAGAACATTATGACAAAAAAAATTATTTAAATACAATATTTCGCCAAAAAATTAACTTAGAATAATCTTTTTTCAAAATGTTCTCCTTTTGTGAAAAATGCTTCTATTATAATGATATTTTACCTGTATATACCTCAGACCTCTGTACAGAGGCTCAACTAGAATTTTTGAAATATATAACTTAGAAGTGGGTTTATCCATGTTTTACGACAACAGAGGGGAGAAATTTTAAGAAAAAAACTGGTATAATTATTTCAAATGACTGTAACTCTGAAAATAATGTGAATTTTTCAAAACTCGTAGTTGAGCCTCTGTACAGAGGTCTGAGGTATATACAGGCAAAATATTATTTTAAACGAAGCATATTTCACAAAAGGAGAACATTTTGAAAAAAAGGCTATTAAAGGTAAGTAAGGTAAAGGTTAAAAGTTAATTTTTTGCCGACATATTGTATTTAAATAATTCTTTTTTGTCAAAATGTCCTTAAAACACTTTTATACATATATTCTAATCTAAGTGGCCCTATATATCATGAAAATTATCCATTTATGCGCTTTTTTAAAATTACGGTTCCGAACGTAGGGGAATGTACTGGGAGATTTTTTTATGGAAATAATTTGACAATTTCAATCAACTCTTTAAAAGTTAAAATCCGTTGCTAATAACTTGTATTATTTAACAACAATAAACTTCCGCAAACGAGAGAAATATCCATTCAGCTTATATATCAAAGAAGAATTTCAATAAGTCTAGCTTAATGAACTGCCAATTATTTCAGTACAAACATGTCCTTTCACTGATCCAACGAAACATTTCAAGAAAATAAAGGATGCATCTATTCAAAACAATGCACTTCGAAATCTAGAGCAAATATCAAAGTAATGGTAGCTGCTTAGAATAAATGGGAGGGTTCTGGTCCAGATATACGGTTAATATGCATTACTCATCTAAAATTGACTTTGATTAATGGCAGGGTCTAGCTCGGGAGTCAGCAAATTGTGAGAGACACAGCGACACGATTCATTACATACAAAATGATAGCGACTTCGCTTCATTTATTTCTAGAAAATTCTCTCCACTGCAAAAGTTATCCTTGTATTGTAAATGAGAAAAGAATATTTTGGTTCTATTTTCTGGATATTTTTTGTATGATATATATGTAACTGTTTTATGGAATTATTTAATGTGATTTAAGTTTTTGAAATCTTTTGATATTTGTTTGTACCTATCAAGAAAGGTTTCTTTTAAAAAATTTAACCAAACCTTAAATATTTTATATCTGATATAATTTATTCTTGTGGATCAGTGTATATAATATACATTTCATAAATTATTGATATAAAAAATGAATTTAAGGTAAAATAATTGAAGTATCGTTAAATGTATGATAAATTATACAAGAAGAGATTAAACTACAATTATATAATACTGATATATATAACACAATTCTATGATAATACAATTCATACCATACTACTAATAAAAATACCAGATTCATTGATATCGAAGCACATTTTGAATAACTTTAGTAAATTTTCACACTATCGAAGTATATTTTGAAATATTAAACTGCATTAAAATACAAAATATAATATACAAAGCAATGAAATATATATATAACATTCATACACTGTTAATTATAGCAATTTTTTAAAAATTGAAATAGTAGACAGTTTATTTTAAACATAATGCTTATTCTACTTTAAAACGTTTTAATGCACTCAAAATTTCATAACAGAATGATACGAATTTAAGTAACACATGAAATAAATGCAAATGGAATTTAAAATTGAGTTTAAAATAAAATAATTTTCAACACTTTTATGATAATTGTTAAATTATAGTTATTAGAATTGCTAAAATATTGTTATTGTAGTTGTTAAATTACTGTTTTTAAAAACTATGGATAGTTCCTGAAATACCTAGTAATATTAGCCACAATTATACACTGATCAGTTTTATAGAAACTGTTTATTAATATTTAAATTAAATAATGTAAATTTTTCCCCTCGCTCTGTAACAAAACAGATTGTGAAGGCTAAATTATTTGAATATGTTTTAAAATATTCTTATTAATTCTTAATGTTTGTTTTTCAAAGTAGTAATGCAATAAATGAACATGTATATAAACATATATTTCTTGCATATTCTGCCTCAACTTCAAAAGTATTTATAAATAGGTTGTGCTTTTATCTTTGTGAGAGTTTTTTTTTCTTAAGGTATCCGACCACGTTCATAACCGCGATTTTGCAAAAGCGTGTAAATGGATAATATTTATGATATTTAGTGTCACTTAGATTAGAAAATGTATATAAAATTGTTTTAAGAATAGTATTAAAATAAAAAAATATTTAAGTAAAATATTTTGACAAAAAATGAACATAGAATGACCCATTTTTAAAATATTCTCCTTTTGTGTGAAAAATGCTTCTATTATAATAATATTTTGCCTATATATAGCTGAGACCTCTGTACAGAGGCTCAACTAGAATTTTGAAATATATAACTTAGAAGTGGGTTTACCCATGTTGTACGACAACAGAGGAGAGAAATTTTAAGAAAAAAATGCCGATAATTATTTCAGTGAGTTGTAACTCTGAAAATAATGTGAATGTTTCAAAAATATTAGTTGAGCCTCTGTACAGAGGTCTGAGCTATATAAAGGCAAAATACTATTATAATAGAAACATTTTTCACAAAAGGAGAACATTTTGAAAAAAAGTTATTCTAAGTTAATTTTTTGCCGAAATATTGTATTTAAATAATTTTTTTTTGTTAAAATGTCCTTAAAACAATTTTATGCATATATTATAATCTAAGGGACACTAAATATCATGAAAATTATCCATTAATGCGCTTTTATAAAATCACGGTTCCGAAAGTAGTCGGACAGCAATCAATAACAGCCTTAAAACAGCAATCAGTTCTTTCCTATATTTATTCCAAAAAAATTGAAATAAAACATTCCCGCCTCTTTCAAAAATAAAAATTCTTACATATTTTTGCACACAAGTTAGTAAGCTAATTCTGGTTCATAATGAAAAATATCTTATTTCATATGCAACTTATTACATTTTTTTTTAGAAAAAGTAAAATAAAAATATATTATTTTGACATAAATCTAATTAATTATATAATATTCACTATCTTTCTAAAAAAACATTCCAACCGAAATAATTCATTCTCATTCATTTTTTTAGAAATATGAAAAGTAGATTGAAAATAATAAAGGGTTCAAACGAAACTAGAAAGAATTAGATTTGCAGTCACAAAACTTGGAACTCCCAGTAAGATAAATTACCTACACTCTCATATACGTAAGTCATTTCTTTTGGCGTTTTGATTGATTTAGTACTCTAAGGAGGAAAGAAGAAAAGTTTGGGATAAAAATCAATATTCCAAAATGTATCTTGAACAATTTTCTATACTTGTTCTTTATACTATGCTTTTAAGCTTACGTAGCATAATGAAATCTTTACTTATATATAGAAACGTCCATGCCCGTGAAATATTCTTACAAGAAAAAAAACATACAGTATGATTTCATATTATGCTAAAGTATACACATACCGTGGAAAAATATGGAAATACAGTAAAAATAACGTATCTAGCTCAGGAAAAAGAAATCTTATTTGTTCTATGATTTCATAAATATCTTGCTTGGAGAAGTATTTTTTCCTTTTACTTGCTCAGTTTCGCTATTTTTGGACATTTTTTCTCTAAAACTGCCCTTCATATTTTCGTTTTATACGTAAGAAGGATCCAGATATCTCTCTAAATCTGAATAAGTCTCAAGAGATTACGCGTAGAAACTGTATTAATAATGCGAAAAAAATCTCTTTACTGTGCTGCTTATATAAATCAAAACGAATCACTTGCATTTTATGTAACTACTAAGGAAGTACAATTTTTCTTTCGCATTGTTTTTCTTCCTTAGTTGAATATAATTTTTGTTGAATATTGTTTTTATTTAAAAAAAAAATGTTTCGAATATAATATTTCTACACCATGAAAAAGCAGCACATCAGGAAGGATTGATTCATCGGAATAGAACGAAATGTCTTGAAAAAAAAAACTCAATTAATATCATATGAATTGAATACTTTATTCTGGAAATATGGCTACAAGAGCAAAAATAACAATACTAATAATCCAATGTTGCATTGGCTCCAAGATGCAAGCTGTTATTCGCTTGAGTTTTGATTTGTGGAGCTAGTGTATAACGTCAAGAGCGATTGTTCTTGTCATACACTTAATAATTGGCGAATTAGATCAACGCGACGCAAGAAAGATTGGGGACGTATGCTTACCAGAACTTAAGTAGGCATTACTGGGGAGATATTTCAAAATGCACAGGTCAGGAAAATGTTACAGAAGAACACACATAAGCAATACAAAGGTGAGAAAAGGGCGACTTGTTATCATCCCGTTGAAACATCCTTTATCTAAGTCCAGAGGTCTGTGAAAAAAAAAGACAATACTACGAGGTATAGAATTTCATCAACATGCCATCTTGATATAAGGATTCTACCACTTACGACTTAAGTGCATAAAATTAAATGACACCAACTTGCAGTGGTGCACCCTTCTGTAAGTAGCCATCAACAAAGGACAGAAATGAAAGCCCTTAACTACTGGCCCGAATAGGGGATTTCATTCGTCTCTGTTGTCTAAGGCATGCACAGCGTAGTTGCGGACCAATATGTCGGTGGATCAAATAAACACCCCTGCAAAGTTCAACAGCTTGTCGCCGAAGTGGTGACTTAGGAATCATACACTAGATATCAGCACAGCCTAACGATACCAGTTGATTATGCATCCATTCTACAAAGAGTCTAATTAAAATATTATCAATAAATCACGATTAGTGATTCGAAACGACAAAGGCACGCGCATCAAATAGACCTGCCATCTTAACAAAAGATTGTCCGCAACGTCAACAGAAAAAAAACCTTCCAAAGACACTCAGACTGGAGATGTATAACAATTGCAGTATAATTGGCTGGATCAACAACTTTCTCCCAGTATCATTCAGAAAGTCAAACAGAAAAAACAACCTTTTCTCTAGCAGTGGTGCCTCCTTCTGCAAGTCACCAACAACGAAGAACAGGAACAAAAGCCCTTAACGACTGGCACGAACAGGGGATTCCTTTCATCCCAGTTGTCTAAGGAACGAACGGCGTAGCTGCGGACTGGTAAATCGGTGGATCAAATAAAGACCCCTGCCAAGGTTAATCGCTTGTCACTGAACCATAATTCTTGAATGACGAGCTTAGGGTAGATTAGTCGGATGAGGATTCTATTGATATCTTGGACAACGGCTTAGTTGGAAATTGCACCCATTGCCAAAAACAATTCTAACCCCTCCCCTTCCTTGTCCAATGGACATGGCATCACTGCAAACACAACTGGTGGTGTGAAATGGGGAGAGGCAAACTACGCACTAGCGTTTGCCACCTTAAGTTTCATTCGCTGAATTGATGGTCCAAATAGAGACATAGATCTACTCATATTGCTCACGAATGCATCTCTGAAGCATTATTCAGCTTGGATTGAAGGAATCACATTCACATGGAAGTTTTACCTTATGTATAGTATTAGAATATTCTATTGTCTTATACATCATCGGACGTTGGAGCTCCAGTTTCTCAACTACCGACCTGTAGAAGTTAACCATTTGCATATTCCGTCTAAGGTACATACGCCATTTCATCCACTTCACATATTCCTTCTTGGTGCATTGCTTTTTTATGCTGTAGAGATTGTATCTCCACATACAATTTATGATATATTATTCACTTTTCTAATCCTTGCTTCGTGTCAGTTTTGTACTATTGTAAATTATTTTTTGCATTTTTTTTCCTTTCAATTTTTTAACAGGTATTTTATTCATGTTTTTATCATAGCAAGCATAATTAATATTTAAATATATTTTATTATAAAAATCAAAACATATGCTTTTACATTTTGAAATAAAATTTTTAGAATGTATGTTTGATTTAATTATTTGTTGTATAAATAAATACTTGACATTGATTGTGGTAATGCATTTTTGCTTGTGTATTAGCCTAATACACTAATTTATTACATGTTCGGAAAGATCTTGTTAAAAGTGAAGTTTTATTAGTGGATTATTTTTAGCAGTCGAATTTCTTATTACATGTAATGATATATTTACAGATAATAATTAAAAAAAACAAAAAACAAAAAAACATCAAGACAATTAAGAATTTTGTAAAATAATTCATTAAAATATTCATTTAATTTGAGTTTACCACCATAAAAACATTTAAGTTACAGGCCAACATTTTACATGGAAAATAATTTTCAGAACACTTCCCAAATTCATCCTCGAGATTATAGTAAATTATTAATGCATGCTTGATTAATTAACTAATGGAACACTTTAATAAGTGAAACATTTGTTTATAATATTATAAAAATAAAATTAAAAAAAAATATTTTTATTGACTGAACTGAAACTAAAATAAACTAAATCCCATGGCGCAACAGCCCATGAAGGCTAAGGCCTACTGTGTCTACTTCAGTTTTCGTGACCTTAGCTGCTGAGGTGCTTGCGCAGATATTCCAGTCAGATGGTCAGTCTGACGCGAGACCATCATTGTTTAGTTGCCAAGCAAGCCTGATACTCACTTACCGACCCACTGAAGGAATGAAAGTTTGATACGTCCTTGCTTAGCCCAGGATTATTTTTCAATTCCTACTATTAGGTCACACTCTCTCTCTATATTTATTTATTTATATTGAGAGGATTTTCAATCGCTAATAAAATACATTTTAAATCGCTCAATTGAGCTGAAATTGTATACACATGATTATTTTGGAAGACAATACAATAATTTAATTATGATTAATAAAAATTAATTGGTTAAAACTAATTATTTAAAGAATTACTAATATAGCCCCATTGGCATCATTTTTGACGACTTAGCGACCCTTTTGGCGACGTGTCAAAACTTGAAAAGGTTTTTTTCTCACGTTTTAAATCATTCAGTTGAACTGAAATTTTATATACACGATTGTTTTGGATGACAATACGATACTTTAATGATAATTAATAAAATTAATTACAACTTAATGTTGTGATTCCGTCATATGCATATACGTATTTATATTAATTGTAACAATTTAATAAAGAGTAGCTAAAATAAAATGTTTCTTTGTTGATCTAAATAGAAATTGACTTAATTTTTTTTATTACTTCTTATTGATAGATTTTCTATATTTCCTTAAACAATACCAGTATAATACTCGACAAAAATTTATTCTATGATGTGTTCATAGAAATATTCTCCTTAAAAAAAAAAAAAAAAAACGTAATTGAAAACTGAAGAATGTCATAAACGAAAGAGATCTTCTACTAATAAAAATAATATGAAAGAATACGTTATATAAATCGATTTTGACAAACATTTTCTTAAAAAAAAAGAAACTTAAAGTTTTATACGCTGACAAATACAATAGAAAGCCCACATTCGAAGTACCAAATAAATAGGAGACAACAGAATCAACATAAGATTTTATGTACAGATTGGAAAAATACATTTTAGACTATATCTATACCGATGAGAGCGACCGCGAACTCAATTGGTCCTTTTCTTCGTAACGACTCACGCCCGCATTGATAAAAGGAGATCTTTCTGGAAGGATGATTTTTGAAGTTCACGTAGCTTTATATACATAAAATAGTGGATCCTATTTCACAAAAAATTCATATTCTGTATATAAAGTCTTATCCCCCTGACTCTTATTCTCTGGTGGCTGAATTTTATCTGTTTTTTTTTTCTTTCTACTCTTGACAAACGACAATTTTCTCCGTATAATAAAGGTAATGCTCGGGTCATATTTCTGCGGTGACACAAGCATGATGGATACTGTCTTCCAAGAGTATGGGAAAAGAAAAGGAGACTTCACAAAGTGATATTTTGCTTTTAAAGTTAGACGGGAGTGAAAAGCTGTCAAGAGAGATATTTTTGCGGTCTTATTTGTGGAAAATAATATTTTTGATAGATGGATTGAATGATACGTATTGAATGTTCAGAATGGAGCTATTAGACGCATGTTATTTTAGGGTAAATTAAAGGTTGATTTTGTTGCAAATTAAGTATAAGAATGCATTTAATGAGAAATTTGAGCTTGATGACTTTTGATAATTTTTTTTTTGGTAGTATTTGGTGGTAAAAATGTGATATTGCCACTCTCACTACGTCAATTATATTTAAAGGTATCGATTTTTTTTTTCCTTTTTATTTTTGTTATTGCTGAAAATCGTCCAAATTAATAGTCCAAAAATAATTAATCGACTCTTCCGAACATTTTGAAATTAAATCTCGATTATTACTCTGCGAAATGAGTTCTTCCTCTTCATTCAAATTTACTTCAGTGGCGCACACAAGGGGGGGGGGGCCGGGGGGGCCGGACTCGGCCCCCAAAGCCCTTGATTTTTTTTCTAATTGATTAAAATTCTGAGTATATAGTACGTAAAATTTAATTAAGTATTTGTTATTAATGATCAATTTTATTAATTAATGCTAATTATGTATTAAATAATTAGTTTTTTACTGTGTTTTGTTGCAGAAAATCGACAAAATCAAAAGGAGCATAATACAAGTATGGAGAACTTTCGACCCCGGACCCCCCCCCCCTTGGAAAATTCTTGTGTGCGCTACTGAGTTACTTCATTTACAAATATATCCATTATCATAAATGGATTACGTAAACCCATTAAAAAAATTATATCTAAATTTGGGAAGTAATGAATAACTCTCAATAATGATTTTATGAATAGCTTATTTATATAAAATGGTCAAATGCATCAGTTCCGGTTTATTAAATTTTTTAGAGTATATAATTAATAATTCAAAATAAAAAACCAGTGGCACGTCTTAAGAATTTGGTGGCACACAAAAAAGCTGCGGAACAGTAGTTGAGAACCACTTATTTAGAGTGCCTCCATGTCGCACAGGCACAATATATTTCCATTTCAGTATTCTATGCCTTCTCTGGTATTCGAAACCATTCTCACAACGGCACAGCAGTCATTGTCACCGATCTCTATACCGTCTGGGTAGCAAAACATATATACAATTGTATCCATTACAATCAAAACTGAAGCATATTTATATATACTATATTAAATATTTATATATGTGATTGTATGTTTATACATAATAATACTAATAAAGAGGACAATAGTTAGGAAAATAGTCAAATTAACTGTTAATATATAATATATTTGACTCACGTCTGATATTATAATTTCTACCAGTATCATTTACCTACTAATTACTTTAAAAGTACATTTAGGAGAATTATTATTTTATTTTATGCAATGAGACTAATTCTCCCTTGTTTAGTAAAAGATATTAGTATTTCAATGGGTATTTTGTTCGCAATTATTCACAAATAAAGTAATTGAAAAATTTTTCTCATATTTTTTCTATGCCATTATTAATGCTAAGAACAAAATATAATTGGACAACAATGACGTAGAGTATTTTTATTAAAAATTAACTATATATATGACATGATTTGTGAGTCAGAAACAGACTTAGTTTTAAAAAGGAACTTTATTTGATCAAAGTTAGACATCATCTGACGCAAAAAGGCAGAGAGAGGAACGAACGCCACCGAAAATCTTAAGTGGGTTAACACTTAAGACCGATCACGAATTTTATGAAAGCACTTGAAAGTTAATGCTGACATATAAGGTTAATTAATAAAGCGATCTAGAATTAGACATATTTATTGGCTAGGCCATATGTTCAGAAGAAATAAATGGGTGATTAGTTGGATACTTGAAGAGGTAAGGAAAAAATATAAAAGTTAAGTGCTAGATAGGGAATTTAATTTTTAATCTAATTTAATTATATATATATATTACATGTGTAAATAATTACACCACTTGACAGAGAAAATTCAACTATATGAAAGCGTGAGTAGAAAGAAATGAAAATCGAAATAACGAGACAGAGCGTCGAACAATAAAAGATATTTTTTTTCAACACGACGCAACAATGCAATGAGTTATCACACCAAGTGATGGGTAGGCTGTAGGCCCACCTCCAACAATGATACAAGCAGCAACAAATCCGAGAAAAGAATCGATGGACATGAGGATTCTTGCTTCATGGGAGGGACCAACCTTCACCCTGAAAGATTTGTCACAATTCATCCTCCGTGTGCAGAGATTCAAGCACAGGCATACGAATAACAATCACATCCAGGATGAGATTGTTAAGGGTGAAAGATCGTATGAGCCAGAGAAACATGTAGCGATTTTTTGAAAGGTTCATTGGTGTATGCAAGTCAGATGTGAGATTTCATTAACTGTTGATACATATACAATGAAATATGTTTATTGCGAAAACTCTTAAGACGAAATATTGCTTAACATAAAATAATTCAACGGTCCCGAAAAGCTCTTATGTATTTCCATGCATTTTTTCCCTTAACACGAAATGAAAAATCGCCTAACGCAAAATGTTTGCCCTTCTAGGAATGAACAAATTACGAAAAACACCAGCCGGATTGGAATGTCCTATAGCATTATTGAAAGAATTATCTACGGGGAATGGTGATAATGAGTGTACAGTCCCAATTACGGCAGACAAAGACATGTGGAGGCTCATATCCGCCAAACAAAACCCGCGACCTGTAGATCCGTAGCCGAATAACATAACCACTAGACAAAAATGATAACTACTGTCCAGACGCTGTTACTGGCTAATATAGATTGATTCCAACAGATTCCAACGACAAAAATGAAAGGAATAATGCTGCTCCTGTTCCAATATCATCCGTAATGAGGAGCGTCTTGAAAAGTATTGACAGTTATCTAGACGCACATTACAATGGTGAAATGAGTAACAAAATTGACGACATTGACATATTTCACTTATATATACATAAGACATTTGTACAAAGCCTGAACTAGAATTTTGGAAAAGTTCATATTATTTTCAGAGATATGATCAACTGAAGTAATAACGGATAGTTTTCTGTTAAAATTTCTCGATTCTGACGTATTAAAATACAAATAAATTCTCTACTGAATAATGTTTCAAAAGTACTAGTTCAGGCTCTGTATAGATGTTTTAACTTCACATAAGCAAATATTCTTACAGTCATTTTTCATAAAATGAGACTGTTGTGAAAATATATAAATCTTTCTTCATTGTTTGCCAAAAAATTTAATTTAAATAACTTTTTCTTGTAATAATATGCATAAAACAATTTTATATGCTTATTCTAATTCAGATGTTACTACATATCAAAAAATTATTCATTTATACGCTTTTCTAAACGTAGTGAGATACTTTAATATAGTAGGACTCAGCTTTTTCTGAGCAGTGTCGAAATTTTATAACTGTTTTGCCAGGTCAGTTGTACTAATCTGGCATTTAGAAACACCTGAATTCCTTGTCAATATGTTAACAGATAAATCTAGCATTCAAATAATTAAAAAACAAATCCTCAAAAAGTTTAATTTAATTTAACTTATTTTATAATATATTTTTCAAATACGTGTTTTTGAATCATTGTAGTTATTTGGAAACAATAAAATACACCTTGAAAACTTGTAAACTTTTAAAAATGTATTTTGAACATATTTCTCCTCTGTTTTCAAATTTATTTCATATCTATTCCTCTTATTCTTCTAAGGGTTTTCAGATATTTGATAAACACGCAAACATTATTTCTGAAATCAACAAAAAGAACTTTAAAATTGAAGCTCTTGTTGAAGATTTCAGAATTATACTGTAGCAATTGTAGTTTTATAAAATATGATGTTCTCTAAAACAAATTTAAATCTCTCGTTTCATATAAAAATTTCTGAAAAGGTAAAATTCCGAATAATATATCGGCACTTTTTATGAATAACCCTATTTCGAAATGAGTATGGCGAAACAATAAAGAAAACAAAACAAAAATAAACAGTTCTTATCACATTTTATTTTAAAAAACATTACATAGAATCTTAAAAAAATTATATTAAAATGTTCCCTTGCAAGGAGAATAAAAAAAAAATAAGCTTCATTTCTTGTCCTGCAAAAAACGTTAACCAAAATTAGAAACCCCATTTTCATAGTGAAAAAACTTCTTTTTTTTCTTTTAAATTTTTGGAATGATTCAGAATAGCAGAACCGTATCCATGGAATGTCAAAAATAAGCAACAGAGCAACTAATTCAATTGAATGCAAACTAGAATACATACCGAAATCTACAATTGAACTCAAGAGAAAAGGGGGCTTGAGTAAAAAAAAAGTTGTTCTTCATAATCATGTAAACCGTACACAGCAAGAGATACTGTACAACACATTCAACATACACCTGCGATCAGAACGATTGAATCACCCGACTTACAGCCCCAATATTTCTCCATTAGAATTAAACTTTTATTTTCTCATCACATAAATGAACCCAATCAAAATGTCAATTCGTAAGCAATGGAGATGTGTTGCAACCTGTTAAAACTTCCCAGAATAACTGAACATAGTTCCCTGAAATCATTTTATGGTACAACAAATGTATCAGTGTAGATAGTACAAAAATATAAAAAATAGATAGGAAATTCTATGTTGTTATGACTTTTTTTTTTGTACTACCAACGTAGCTTTCCAGATGAAAAAAAAAAAATTAGAGCTTATTTTCAGAAAATAGTCATCGTCCTTAAAAGATTTATCCAGTTAAAAACCCTTAAACGGAATGAAAGCATTTCGATTTTATTTGTATTGAAAGTACGAAAAATAACGATCAATTAAAATATTTTCTAAGATGTTTTTTTAAACATTCAAAAACAGAATTTTCTTAAAGTTTTGATAATATGTGTTAACACCGACAATATTAATATATATTTCGTTATTCAACCGGTATCAGTAATTCGTAATGGAAGAACTGGGAAAACTGTAGAACAACTTCAAGTTAAATTGTACAGATTGAGCAAGTCGAAAATTTATATTTTTTGCCGATATTTTTACCGGGAAAAATACTTTGAACTTCTTTTTCGATATGCTTAGAAATGTAATCTTGCAAATATTTGTAACAGTTTTGAGGAATTCAACTTCCCAGTTCGTAGAGAAAATAAACGGAGCTGGAGACTTTTGGTATGAAAGGAATTTTCTATGTAGAAATACATTCACGTTTTCCCACATATTCTGTAGTGGTATTGTAAGCCATGGAGAAGATCTTCCAGAAAATGATTTTCCATCCATTGAAAATATTCCTTCAAAATTGAGTTCTTGACATAAAATGTAATCCTTATTAGAACACACAAGAAAGTTTTTCATTTTCCTTTTTTTTTTCTTTTTCATGTTTCAAATGTTATCGTTCCCAAATCATACAGTTCTTTGAAAATATAAACTCATATTTTGTTTTAGAGACACCTTCAATATAAAAAAATAGTAAGTGTCAAAATGTGTCAAGAAAAGAGAAAAAAAATTCCTCAGAATGATGAAAGAATACAAACATAACTAATTCCCCTAGAGTTGCTTAGGTTGAGAAGACCATTATTTAACTCAACATAAAAGTGAATTATATAACTACAGATATATATATAACTATTTCATATATGTAAGTTTAAATAATATATATAACTATAACAACAAACATTCACTCGTCGCTAGAGGAGTGCTAAAAAGTTACTTTTCAATAATAGCTTCTAACACATTAGTGGTACTAAATTTGAATATGTGTTACAGCAGTAATTTATTATCCATAGCTTTAGTCTCTACTGTTTAAATATATATATATATATATATATATATATATATATACTAGCTGTTACACCCGTTCTTCGTACTGGTGAATTAAAAATTAAACAATACAGATTGAAGGATAAAGAAATTTTTAATGAGTTAATTTTACGTGAATTGCAAATTAAACAAAAAAAGCTTTTTTGTACATCTCACCTGAACAAAAAAAAACCATATTTGTTACATGTTAAGTCTGTATATCTAATATCTGATAAAAAAAAATAAAATAAAAAATTCTTTTTTCTTTATATTTCCCCCTAACTGTCTTGTGGATCGATTTTTGAAAACACCTTCCAAAGCTGATATCTGTTCAGCAAAAGTAACACATTGTTACACATTTTGTGTAATAAAACTCTTAAAATAGTATAAATAATTTATATCTGGATGTATAATACGTTGATATTACTTTATGCTGTATTAAATATGTTAAAATTGTAATATTGCCACACACACAACACCACTTCTTACATTATAATAGTGATTCAATAAAAACAAAGTGAAATGCTGTCGAAGGAGCCAAGTTGGCAACATTTTTCGGCGGCTTGGGAGTTGACTGACGATCCAGAAACCGATATGCTATACTGCTTCCTTGTGGGGAGTTGTAACAAATAGGATAGCACAAAAACCTTCTCCAAAATACATATACATGCCAATTTTCATATTGATCGGTTGAACGGTTTTGGAGCATTGCGATTTCATATATACAACTATCCATTTTTATATATAGATGTTGTAAGACACAGCTTGTTAATGAGTGAAACTGCAAGAATAACATATGTTTGGTGAATTTTCTTTGTAACATTATATTGATTTTTTAAATTCCTTCTAAATACCTTATTTAAAAAAAAGAGAAAAAAATCAATATTATTAAGATCTTTCCCATGGAATTCTGCAACTGTGGAGGCTTAGGCTACATACATTTTTTTTAATTTTTTGTTAGTTTGAAATATTAACAAAAAACTGTTATGATAATTGATGTTTACTTCATAATAAAATGTTTCGTGCATCATTAGATTAATAAAATATTTACTAAGAAAATAAAATAAAAGAAATGTTTTGAGGAATAACCTCTTGGGTATTTTGCATTCTTAATTTATTTATTACCATAAATATTTTTAAAATGTTTATTCTTATTTATTTTTATCAACAACTCCATGTGTTATCATGAAACTTAAGTTTGAATTCAACCTTTTTTCATTTCATAAAAAAATGCAGGGTAAAAGCAATTATTGCTAAGTATTGTTATACAAGAAATTTTACAGTAATGTGCTAAACTATCAAATATGGCAAAACATTTTGCTTCGGGTATAAAGAGTACTTTTAGAACTTTTCCATAAGGAATAAGCAACACTATACTGTTAACAAGATTTCTATAAGATGTCCCAAACAATATTATTATTTTCCCCTTTAACGTAAAACAGTATTACTTTTTTTTTATTCTATTTTCTTTTTCATGTTATGATTTATAACATATC
>BMAV01022948.1:133566-147236 GCA_019973955.1 Trichonephila inaurata madagascariensis
TATAATACGTAAAATTTAATTAAATATTTGTTTTAATGATTAATTTTATTAAGTAATACTAATTATTTATTTAATAATTAGTTTTTAACTGTTTTTTGTTCCCCAAAATTGACAAATTCAAAAGGTGCATGGTACAAGAAACCCTGTGGTACCCCCTTGGAAAAGTTCTGTGTGTGCTACTGATAGATATATATATTTATGTTGTTCAAATTTTCCTTAATTAATATAAAATACTTTCTATTCATTTATTCAAGTTTAAAAATTTTTTTGATAAACTTGGATGGAACTTCATGTTAATACAACTTTTTTTTTCAAATATAAATTCATAAATTCTATTTAATTAATGAATAAATAATATCAAATATAATAGAACTACAACCATATATAAAAGTTAAAATTGCTCGTTGCGTCCCTGTAGTGCAATGAATAGCACTTTGGACCTTATCCAAAGGCTGTGGGTTCGAATTCTACCTGAGACGCCCAGATTTCTGAGAGTGTGATTTATGATTATGTAAATAGAGTAACAAACAAAAAAATAGTTCAACACCCTATATATAGAAAGGAATATCATTCTCTGTTTTGCTACTGAATACGATGGTTCTGACATATGTATATACACTTTTTATATTAATTGAATTCTTTAATAAAAAGTAAGTAAAATAAAATTTTTCTATGTTGAACTAAGTACGAATTGACTTAATTTTTTTATATTACTTGTTAAAAATAATTATGGCTCAAATTTAATATTATTTTGAGCTTTTGTAACATTCTAATATGATTTTAGAGTTGGATCTTGTGAGTCAAACATTAATTAATTGAAACATTAAGATTAAATCATGTCATTCACTTTTTCTTATCACTAGAGAGAGGGAAATTCTGGAGAATATTCTTTTTTTAGTCTTTGAGTCTAAAGTGTTTATAGAATTCCAATCATTGTTTTCTTTCTCTATCTCCCTTGAGAATATTTTCAACACTTCTGATTTAAGAATCACGGGCTTCTTTTTACCTGGTTTTCTTTTGCTTTATTTCCTTTATTTTTTCTGTTAACTTTCCGATCCTGAGTTTATCGAGGTCGTAACTCTTCGAACTACTAGTGCTGGAATCTTCTGATGGTCATCATTCCATGATTTCTAGATTTTATTGCTGTTTATGTGGCAAACGTTCACGAAAAAGAAATTCATTGAGTCCTTGCAATCATTAAATTTAGTTTATTGAGTAGAATTTACGTGACTTACAACTAAACCGATATTTTGCAAAAAAAAATATACATTTCTTCATTTTCCTATAGATGTAAAATATAATTAAATACGAGAATGGTTTATAATAATTTTTTTCCCTGCGTATTGTGGTATTTTTACATTTGCAGTCCTAGTTGATTCCCCAGGAGCTGGTATCACTTTTAATTTTGGCACCATATAGGCGATACGAATTGTCGCAAATAATTTTGAAGCTCGGTTTCCTCCCCAGAGGGAGGCACCTGAGCTCTGACGATGCGAAATTGAACTAAGGGCACCCAAATCAAACGGGAACCCCAAGGAATTTTTTACATGCCGCATAATCATACGACATGGCCGCTGTCAATTTTCTGTATCATGAAAACCCACCGACTTGGGCCGGGGTCGAATCCGCAACATTGGGTGCGGAAGGCCAGCGACAAACCAACTACGCCACCCAGTCGGCATAATAGAAAGTGGTATTGATATTCGTAAAATGATTGTTCATTACTCATTTTGGCCCTTACATATTATACCGTCGGTTTATTTCGTCAATTCAAAAAATGTCGCTAAGAGCTGCCATCGTTATTATAATTATTCGAACATGAGAGAGAATGATTTCCATTATTGGCTACACATCGCGACATGTGGCGAAGTTTTTTGATTTGATAAATTGGTCGACCGTATAATACGTGAGTACCATTATTTTCATTCAGAAAGTCCTGCAATTATACTTGATAGCATTTCATATTTGTCTTTTTTTTTTATTTTCTAAAATGTAAAAAGTTCGACAAGATGTACATGCGTAGATTAATTTCAATTTTTCCCAATGAATACAAAACTAAAAGGAAAAGTTAACAATAAACAAAAGCATAATGAAATCGTCATCTTTTAAATGTGCCACAGTGAAAGAGAGAGACAGTTAAGGGTCAATTTATTAAGTAATATTGGACAAAATAGTTTTTACTCTGAATTTAAAATTTAACACAAATACAATAGCATTTCTTATAAACATTTTGAAATTTACAGAAGTATTTTATATTACTAAATTAGTTTTAATTTTCTAATAAATCTGGATCTTTTTTGTTTGTGTTTTGAAAATCAATACTTATAAGTGACAGATAAATATTTTATTATCTAAAATATTTTACTAGTAGGGGAAACTGGGGCAAGATGAAGGGTGGGGCAAGATAACGAATGTCTTAATTTTTCCATTTTCCGCTAGGTAGCAGGATCAACCAAACACTACTGGCTCTCCTATGGCCGTTCGTTAAACAATAGCATAGAGAAGCTGAAATCACCCTTTTTGTGTTAGTTATGAAGCTTTGATTGTTTACCTCTGCCCCGATATAACTTTTATGCACGTGTAAATAAGCTCTGCTACAGATACAAGCAAGGTATATCATTAATTGTTAATATTTATGAGTAACTTAGTTTAAATACTACATATTACCACGAATAAATGTCGATTAATCGACTTCCTTCATGGAAATGGAAACGAATATTTTTAAACAGGCAGTCCGGGGCAAGATGACTAGCTCATCATCTTGTCCCGTGTTTCGTCGGAATTTATTAAGTTAACTATGTTGTATATTCTATTAAATCCTGTAATACTTGTTTATTTGTGTTTTTATCAGCTCGACCATGCACTTCTATTTCTTCTGGGGAATCGGTGAATGTGTCACTCGAAAGGGGGCGACCAGAGGAAGACATTTTAGCCATCCGCTTACAACTTTATGGTCACTCATCCAGGACAAACTATCATAGACAAAAATATTGGTGAGCGTTTGAGCACCGCTTACTACAAAGCAGCTACAGTTGGAAATGCCGTTTAAGGGCTTAAAAAATGTGGTATTGAGACTCATAATCCTCTTGTGTTTAGCGAACATGACTTTGCTGCTTCAAAAACTACTGACCATGAGGTTGTTGACGATGAAACTGAGAATAATAGTGCTAATCCTCAGACCCTGGTAGTAGAAAACCAACATATAAATTCCCAGAAGAACCAGAGCTTATGTCAAATGCTGATTACGATGCACTAAAAAAAGCCTGTTAGTGTTTTTATTTTTATTTTTTATTTCAAACCATTGCCTAAAGCAACACCATGGGAGGGGGAAAAATGAGCTTTTTTTTTGTTACAAGCACACTCATCAAAGAAATGTTAGAACAAAGGAAAAAGCAGAAGGAAGAACAGGAAACTTTAAAAAAACAGAGAAGAGAAGCCCATGAAGTTTAAAAGGGAGTAAAAAAAAAACTCAAACTAAGTTCCCGTAGGCCTAAGTCTATGAAATCCAGGCCAAACAGTCCAGTTCCATCAACTTCAAAGAATGGTGTTATAAGATGTCCTGCTTGTGAAGAGGAATATTGTGATCCTCCAACAGAAGAATGGATCCAGTGCTGTAAAAGCCAAGAGTGGTGGCATGAGGAATTACCAATTATGAAAATGGCATTTTTATTTTTGACTATTGTTAGCTGCACAACTAAACGCTTCAACATTACGTTACAATGCATTATGCTTAGTTTGATACTTTGTAAGATGTAAAAACTCAGTTATCATTTGTTAAACCATATAACATATTGAAATGATAAAATCTGTTCAACCTTTCTCGGTGTGTTGTCATCTTGCCCCAGTAGTGGGGCAAGATGACAATTTGTTAAAGTTCTGAAAAAATAAAATTATCCTTTTTTATTTATTTGAAAAACTATTTGGTTATGTATTTAATACTACAAAGACTACTCTAACACTTCATGTAGAAATAATTTTTTTTTATCCTTAAAAATAAATTAATAAACAAGAAAAACTGTTAACATAGTCATCTTGCCCCGGTTTCCCCTACATTCAATTATTCACGAATATACGAACATGGTAATTATTCACGAATATACGAAAATGGTAATTATTCACGAATATGGTCGGAACGATGCTAAAAGCCACAAATAAGAAAGAGAGAGGTAAGAACACACACTCTGTGTTTATGAATTGTCGCAACATATTGGAGACATTATACGAAACGAAGCACATGATTGTCAATTCAGCGCGTGCAACATAAACGAAATTGGGGTTGCCAACTTCGCTAGTTATTGATAGAGTTGGCGATTGTTGTGATAATACGTAAGTACCGAACACTCTGTATCTTTCAAAAGTTTATCTGTAATAAAGATTAAATCGTAGAGTACATTTAAGTAAATCATTCAACTTTTTCTGAATGAAATATTGATTTTTAAAAAATTTAAGATTAATAAATCAAACATTATGAGAAGTAAATATGTTAATATTTGAAGTATGCTATACTGATATTGAAAATAACATTCAAACAAGAAACATCGTTATTTTAATACAATATTGCTCATACACACACTCAAACATGTGTTATGGATTAATAATCAACATGTTTTTGTAACGCCAATGTAATAGTTTTTCAAAAAAATTTACAGCAATGTTTTCTGTGTGTAATCTAAGAATAAATGAAAGGAATCACTGAAAAAATAAGATTAACAAATTTTTCAATAAAATTAGTAACCACGCCTCAAATTGCTTAGTTAACAGAAAATCTGGAGATAGAATTGAATGTTTACAAACATGCATCAATCGATACATATATTGCGGCATTTTCAAAAAAATAAATAAAAAACAAATTTGACACGCGACGAAGCAAAAATTCAATCCGTGTTACATGGAAACATAAATTCATCCCTAAGCCTTTTTTGACATGATTTTGATTCCTGAAATATCCTTCTAAATCCAAGCATTTTCCACCTACGTTTGCCAATTTTGATCGAATTTACCAAAACGGCTTACAAATAACGTTAGATCTCAAGAGAGAATTTTTACGCTCCTACCGGTTTTTCTATGAAAATGCATCTAACACAAAATATTAAATTTTGAAGATTTCAATTTAAAATGGACAAATTGTTGATACAATATGATAAGCAAGAATGAATCCTATTGAAAAGATAAAGTCACGTTGGTTTCTCTTCCAAGCTGAATTTATAAGTATTGCTAAATTTATATTTTATTTGAAATGTAAGTTTATTAATACTAAGCAATTAAAATATAAGAAAAAGAAAGTAAACTTTTTATTTCTTAAGTGCGCTGATAAATTATATTCTTATATATTTAGAAACCTAAAGTACTTTTGCAAAATCACGGTTCCGAAAGTAGTCGGATACCTTAAACGATATATTTTACTGTAATAAGCTTAAAACAATTTTACATGTATATTTTAATTTAAGAGACACTAAATATATATATATATATAAAGATGCCCAGTGACTGAGTGACAGTATGTCGTGCTTCCATACAGCAGGTTCGGGGTTCAAATCCCGGGCTGGGCAATGTCAACTCAGCCTTTCAACCCTTTAGTGGGTCGATAAATGAGTACCAAGCTTGCTTTTGGGAACTGAATACTGGGTATTTCACGTCAGACCGAAACATTTGTACATGCCTAAG
Organism: Trichonephila inaurata madagascariensis; assembly: GCA_019973955.1. NCBI lineage: Eukaryota > Metazoa > Arthropoda > Arachnida > Araneae > Nephilidae > Trichonephila > Trichonephila inaurata. The sequence goes on from BMAV01022948.1 coordinate 139,231, forward strand.
GTCGCGTTAACTGAGAAAGGTACAGTAGGCTTTTGCCCTTATGGGCTGTTGCGCCACTGAGTTCAGTAAATATAAAAAAAGTATTCATTTATGCGAAGTTTCAAAATCTAAGTTTCGAACGTATAATCGAATAACTTATGCATTTTTATGCATACTAACCAAATATATTCAAATTTTATCAAACGTAACATTTTTATAAAGACATTTAGAAATTGTTTTTATATACTTGTAAATTTATCTAGAAGTTTAAAAACCTAATCTGCAAACACATACACAATTTCTTTACTAATTAATGCCTTAGAGTAAAATGATGAAAACAATATAATTAATTTGCTGTATTTTACTGACAAAATATATTTCTTTATTTACATTTACTTTTTTTTTTTTAAATGTATGAAATATTTTGTTTTCACGTATTTAGACAAATTATAATATCATAAAAGTAAATTATAATTTCTCTAGAAAAAGTAGCACAATCACACGAACATCATGCAAGAAATTTATTTGCTAACTAAATACTAGGTAATACCATTCGAAAAAATAACGTATTTAGTTTATTAAAATTTTTATGTCGTAATTTCATTTTTATGTCGTAATAAAATAATAAGGACAATTTATATGCATTCCATAGATATAAATGGATCATTTTTAATCCAATTATTTCAATATAAGAAATCCAAACAAAATTTCATAAGCTACGAAACATTGTTTTAGTTAAGATTAAAGGCATCATAAAACTCATAATTGTAGTTATTTAAAAATGAAAAGAAAAAAGTGCGATCCTTATTCTTTATGCTGGTTCACACGCCTTATAAATATTTAAAACTACTAGCTTCAAGCATTTTTATTTATAAATAACATTCCATAAGGGCAATGTTTATTTAAACTTTCGACGAAGAAAACGCGCTGCAGACGGACTTCAATTAGCTCTTTGGTAAACAAATCTTAATGCAAGTTTGGTTAAATAATTTGAAACTTATTAATTACAATAAATCGAATACAAACATCATTTGATTAGCTGCAAGCAGTATTCTCCTCGATAACGCTCCAAATAAATAAAAAAAGCAAGCGTGCTTCAATGCTGCTAATTGCATAGTCATTAGATATGTCGAGAGTACAAGTTTGTATTGAAATGAAACCTTTCATCTCATAATTAAGTTACCATACAACTACTTAAGGAGTTGGAGACCAGGCGGAGAAAATCAAATAACTCTTAATTACATGTAGGATGTCTTCTGAAAGTTGAAATACTTCAAGAATTGTGTTGCATTGATGAGCTTTAATTAAATGATCAATATGCTATAAAATGAATGCAAATTGTGATGCAATCCTTAAAACTGAACGTGAAAGATTATTTGTGAATTTTATTAAATAAATCGGAATTTATTTTAAATAATTTAAAGAAATGTTACATCACTAATCAATTTAAATAATTTTCATAAGTTATTATGGAAATATATATCTGTACAATTTTGGTTTCTGTATTTTAAATATTATATTAATTAGTTTTTTTTTTTTTTTAAATGTGGTCCTTTGGTTTTTAAAATAACTATGATGAAAAAAAAATTGCAAGCGTTGAATTTTAACAATGAATGCACTTTCTCCGAATTAACACTACCAAGTTGTTAATACAAAATATTAGGTTGTCAAGAATGCAGTGGAGCAAAGCTCATGTTATTTATTTCAATTGCACATAACCTCATTTTAACGCCGTATTTTAGCATAATCTGTTTTTCTTGTGAAAGGTACATCTTTTCCCTTTATTCCATCCACATTTTAAAAAAAAAAAAAAAAAAAAAAATAACAGATCATCTAAGAACCTTAGTTTTTATTGGAAAATAATCGAATTCAGTTATGTTAATTTTTTGCTTCATTTCATACTTGACAACCTAATACAAAAATACATTAATAGCAAAAAAATCATAGTTAAATAGTTACTGAACATAGAAGTTCCTACAGTGATTACAGTATCAATTTGAAAGATTTTGTGCGCACAATGTAAAAGTAAAAGTTTTATAAAAGTAAACTCTATTTGGGATTGAAATGGCTTGATTATACTAATAATTAGAAAAATATATTTTTGAGGTTTTTGAAACATAAGCAGATTGATGCTGCAGTATTATGAACATTGTTGACTGAGGACAGCTTTATAAAAGTCGGGTGTAACCAGTTTAATGGCAAGTCAACATTCTCACTTTCTGTTCACGATACTGAGTCATTTTTATTCGGAATCTTTTTTTGATAAAAAGGTAACATACCACAAGACACATTCGAAAATACATAGGTCATGCATGAATCAAAGCAATAAACAAGAGATTCAATAAACTAGATTCAGTGAACTAAATGCACATTCAAAGGTTGAAAGGTAAATACTGAATTATAGCAATAGCTATAAGTATAAAATTATACTTACTAAAATACTTATAAGCCAAAAATATGAAGTTATAAGAAAAATATGAATAATGTTTTCGAAAACTATACTAAAAAACTCCAAGGAGAAAAAAAATATTAATGGAATATATTATTTTTTAGATTAATAATATCGCATCTATTAATTTGTGAAGGGAGGTAGTTAAATGCAGAGAAAAATTCTTGGAAATATGAGTATTTACATTATATTTATTATTATAGTATAATAATAGTCAAAAAATAGCAACTTAATCGGTAAAATTCAGAAAATTCTATTATACAGCTGACTATAAATAAAATTAATTGGCTATTTTTGTTCTAAACAGCACTTAATGGCATTACTAACTGCATGGCTCGGCATTGCCCGGGCTTTCTTAACTGTATAAATTTCCACTTCCTCTCTCAATATCAGCACTTCTACGGGTGGGTGTGATATCTATATTTTAATATGTCTATATTTCTATAGATCAATAAGGTAGTCTGGATAAAAATGAACGTGTTTGGATTGCATTTTTTTTTATTCATTTCCCAGTATGTGTAAATGTACGAGCTGACATGCAATGTACCTTTGTGTATTACATATATATATAAATAAATATATATAGCTTTATTAATTATTTTATTAATATTACGTTAAATAATTATTATACATACCTATTTACTTATTACGCATTAGTAAAAAAGAGCCAAGTACTAAGTTAGTATAAGTACTCTTAAATAGAATTAGATTATTCAGCATGCTTTGCAAGATTTTTTAACACTTGTTTGCTTAATGAATAATGATTTATTGGTAATCAATTATCAAAGCTTCATTGTTACATATTTCTGATACAATTTGTTTCGAAGGTCAAAAAAAAAAATATAACTTAGACACCATAAGGCAATAAATCAAAAAACTCATAGAAACAACTAAATAAATCAAATTTCAGATAAGAAAAAAATAACACAGGATGCAAAGCAAAAATATGAATTGGGAATGCATTTTCTTTAATCATTTTTGTAACTGGTAAAAAATTTTTTTGAGACTTTAACTATTCTGATAGAGAGAAGTTGTAAATATAAAATTTTATGAAATGTTAATTACTAAATATGTATAGAAAGATGGGTTAGAAGTATCCAAATTGTTACGTTTTCTTTTAAAACATTCGAGTGAATAGTGTTTATAAAAGAAAGTAAATTTTTATTTGAACGTTTTTCTTTTCCTTCGAGAAAAAATTATTTTCAATTTACTTTTAATGATTGCAAACAGTTTATTTTTAATATTATCCAAAAGAAAGATTTTTCTTTCTACTTTAATTCAAACGCACATTTTTTTTTTCTCGGTAATAGTCAGTGGGTTTCAAAAGCATATGGGATTATTTTTATTTTATCATTTAATCATTTTGCTCATTCTAATGGCAATGGACATGGAGAAAAAGAATGTACTGAATATTCAGTTGTGGATGATTTAAATATAAAAGCATATAAAGAATCCTTGAATTGATTTGATATTGTTGATAGAATGAAGAAATATGCTATTAAGAATAAATGTTGTTTTTGAATTAAATAATATTTTCGGCAATAACTTTCATGGATGCATAAAATTTCAAAAAATAAATATTTAAATGATAGATATTTAAAAAGATAAATATGTTGCTACAAGAAAATTATTTTTGATACATTGTTATTACATTAATATCAATGTATTCAATTCCAAATTAATTGCTGTTAGAATTATGTTTATTAGTTAATCTTAGCTAATAGTTAATTAGTTATCTTCTCTGAATATTTAAGAATTAACTTTGTGATAGCTCCTAGTTGGGGGTACCATCTCTTCATCCACGTGACCTAGATTTGTGTGATTAGATAATTGATCACCTAAGTTCACCGTAATAAATCCAATTTATAATTATTCAAATATATTGATCAAAGCAAGTCTTAATATAGGAAAGCAATCAGGAGTGATATAACGTATTCCTAAATTCTAAGTAAATAGCGCCTGGAATCCTAATCACTTATCTTTAAGCAAAGTTATCCTATGAATCTTTATCTTCCTTAATGTTTTCCACTCGCTAAAGCCCGTTCTATAATTACGCTTCTAAGTTTAACGTCTTACCATCAGCTCACGGCGTTCAGCATCTCGGCTTCCTTTCTGCTTCGTTCTCGTGATTACAAAAAACGTTCACTATATATGTACTAACTAATATGAATATCGCGGTTTCTTCTTGAGAGAATTGTCTATGAATTAAATCAATGCTGGCCCCAAAGATTCCCCAAGAGGATTAATAGGAAAAACCTGGTAAAGCCCGTCACAACTTACAGTGACCTTTAAGTAAATGCATTAAAAAAATAAGCTAAAGAAAAAGATTTGTTTTTCTCTTTCTATACAGAATATATTCTTACAAAGAAACAGTTCGTTAGTTGCATTGATTTTTTAAAAAAATGGTTCAGAAAGCATAACTTTTAACCAAACAATTTAGTTTTATTACATGTGTAACCTTACTTCTTAGTTAGCCAAATATCTGCTATTCCTTTTTTTCCGCTACCCCAAGTAAAAAGACGCACAATATAGCATCTTCTTTAAAAGTGGGCGATATAAGCGGGCACAACTACGTCGGCTACATTCATTTGTTCCATTTCACACGTGGTTGTGCTACATTTGTGTGAAAAGGAAGATCCACTACTTTGAGGAGGAAATGCCAAGAATTGTGTTTTGTGCGTCAGTGTGACACGCGTCGATTTATGGCACAACCATATGATTTTCGTCGTGGGGTGACAAAATGGTCGAAGATCAGATGGGATTTTATCCCGAAAGAACCATTGGAGATTGGTGCTGTATGTAAGACCATGTTTTTACCAATCAGGATTTGAAACTGACTTGAAACAGTCCCACCCTGCAGGGGTACAGAAATGGATTGGAAAGTGACCTGGAAGACCAGCGATAAGTGAACGGTAAATTAAAACCGAACTTATTATTGACCATTTTTTGTGGATATTGGACGTCCGAAATAAGACATATAGAGCCTGGCCGATTCCGAAAATGGCACACACAAGGTGGAGGGTCCTCGGGGACAGACCCTTCTCATAGCCCTTGATTTTTTTTCGATAGAATATAATCCTATGTATACATAGTAAAAAAATTTAATGAAGTATTTGTTATTAAAAATTAACATTATTAATCAATGTTAATTATTTATTCAATGCATTATATATATATATATATATATATACATAACAGTGGAACACACAGGAATTTTTTGGGGAAGGGGGTGGCAGGTCGAGGTTCTAAAGTCCATCATTCTCATTTCATACCCCAATATGCCACCAAACATTCGTTCTTTTTACTTTATCAATTTTCAAAAACCAAAAACAATAAAAAAATAAATTATTGAATAAATATTTCGCATTAATTAATAAAATGAATTATTGATCTGGCAAGTACTTAATTAAATTTTATTTATTATATACATAGCATTATAATCAATTGAAAAAAACCAAGAGCTATTGGAAAGAGGGGTCCGGGCCCGTGGACCTCCCCTTTGTGTGTTTCACTGTATATAAATATATAAATAACTATTGGAAAAAAGTGAATTAAATAAGAAAAGCATTATGTGAATGTATGTTTATTTATATATATATACAGTAAAATAAAATAAAATTAAATAAATATGGAAATTTGTAAATCCTATAAAGCAAATAAATGGATAAAATGGATTTGAAAACCTATAAAAACCCACCCAATATAAGTAGACATATTAAAAATCAATTGACCAAAATGGAAAGTTATTATGTTTTCCAGAACTGTCAATGATTTAGAACAATGATATATATATACAGTAGCGCACACAGGAATTTTTCAGGGGGGGTGGGGGGACCGGGTTGGAAATTTAATATATTTACTTGTATCATGCTACTTTTGATTTTGTCGATTTTCGGAAACAAAACACAGTAAAAAACTAATTATTAAATAAATAATTAGCATTAATTAATAAAATTAATCATTAATAACAAATACTTAATTAAATTTTACCTACTGTATACTTATAATAATAATCAATCGGAAGAAAAATCAAGGGCTTTGGGGGGAGGTCCGGACCCCCAGTACCCCCCTTGTGTGGGCCACTGATATATATATATATGCATATGTAATTTTAAAAAAACTACATTATATAACATATTTTTAACATTTCAGGGGATAATTTAAATAGTTATAAAAAAACTTACTTTATAAGCAAATATATAAAAACCATATATTTGTTTTAAATTCTGTATTTTAAATCATAGGAGGAAAAAAAATTTTGTTTATTCCTCTCATACACATTAAATGTACTATATCGACTATCAATGTAAGCAAAAAAAGAAATGGGTTATATCAATAGATTATTATTTTTGACACCGATAAATAACATCCACTTACATTCCCAAAGGAGAATTTAAAGAAACACAAGACCACATTAATAGCGCTGAGCAAAAACACGATTCCTCATTTAATTAGGACCAAAGCAAACATTCGTAACCGAATTTTTTCTCCTGTTGATGGCGTGTGTCATGTTTTCGAAATGGACGCACCGAATGATTATCGCGATAGAACCAATGTCATTGATCTGCGGGACACGTCGTGCAGCAATCAACCCCTATCGAATTTGTTAGCGAGGGGAGACTCCAGCCTATTAACGGCAACGACAGTTTCAACCTGGGGTGGACCTCCCATGTCTCCACCCCTTGCGTTATCTGTTATTGGCCCGAGCGTTGTTCTTGTCCCAATTGCACGTTAGAGATGCACTAACATTTGTTTCGCTACGACGGCCTCAGAATAAACAAGAGGAGAGATAGAGAAAACATTTGTGGGCAGGATAAAAGCTTTTCCAAAAAACTTTTGTTGTCTTCCAGGATTTAAAATGCAACTGATGTTTCTTGGAATTAACTTAGGTTGCTTGGGTTTCTTATGCTGATATAAGTCTGACTTCAAAATATGTTTCAATAGTTTTGCTATGGTCCGCAGATGGGGGACAAAGCAGGGATTTAAAGTGTTTAATATATATTTTACAATGATTATATATATATATTATATTGTTTTTTTTACTAAATATAAAGAAATAATTTTTTGCAAATGAGCGGGAGAGGCTTAGAGAATACATTCGCTTCTCAGAACATTATTAGAATTAAAAAAAAGAGCTTTAACTGAAAAAAAAAGAAAAACATAATATCTTTATAGAGTATCACATTTTTATTATTATTTTTTTTTATTTTATAAATACTTCTCTCTAAACTTTCTACTTACATCAAAGTGCAATCGAACAAAAAGTACGTATTTAGACTGTCAGCGTCATAACTAGACTATAATTGGAAAATATTTTCACAGATTCCCATAGACTGTGGGATGAAATATGTGTTAATTAATAAATGCCATATGCAGGTTTCAAATGTATAAGAATACAGAGTAACCAAGTTGTGAATTTCTCCACACGTTGTTTCACTTAAAAATCAGATCTAGTATCATATATATATATATATATATATACATATATAAATTATTTTATATATTAGCTGTCCTAAGTCAGCAATGTTTATAACACAGCAGCATCCATTTTATAATTTTTAATCTCGGTTACTCATAT
>BMAV01022948.1:154756-171503 GCA_019973955.1 Trichonephila inaurata madagascariensis
TATTGAAGCGGTAATTATCACTGGCTAGGACACGCATCAAAATGCGATACACAAGCGTTTGAAGGTTAAGCTTAAAAGATTTCGCGGTGCAAAGTAATATTTCACACTCTTTTCCAACTTTAAAAGATATTAAATCTGAAATTTCACATTACAGATTTCTCTTACTAAGCAAGATTAATTACGAGATCGCGTCGTCATTAAGCAGTTAGTTACGCATCCAATAAACAATCGAGGGCTAAAAATAGCAAATCCTCTTCCCCCTTTGCCCCGGCGACTGCTTCTACTTGCACATTTACCATAATCATTTAGGCCCATTAAAAGGCGCAATCAAACCGTTAGCGCATTCCCAGATCCGGGCGCTCCTTGATGGTCCCGACAGAAAAGTCCGGGCAACTCATTCGGCCCAGTAACTCGCGCCATTAAAGAGCAACGGGAAATTCAACCTCGGGAGCCTCCGGAAATATTGGGAGGGAAACAACGGCTGGCAGCCGCTACCTAATGACCCCCAAATAATAAAACTGTCCACTCGCAACCGTACCCCCAAGACGCAGGAAATATTAGTCCCCCTTTCCCTGTGACAGCAGTGGAACGACGTATAATACACATGATGAAGTTGTTAAGACATGTCTTGTGTGTAGAGGGACCACGACGGATGCTTGTTTTCTACCGGTCCATCTTTAAGGCAATGGGATGCCATAAAATTCGCCTTGTTGGAATGTATGTCACCGAGTCCTAATGCGGGGCCCATTTTATAGGGAACACAATAAAAATGGAATTGGATGGCGGTGGTGAGCTTAAGTTTGATTCCATTTGTTATGAGGGTGCCATATTAGTTTGATTTAGAACGCCGCTGGCTTGGATATTACAAATCGATGGGTGGAAAAAATTGAGACAGGTGAAAAGCTGTTAGGTGCGTCAGGTGTTGTGATTCACAGAATGTCTTTTTTTTAAAAAGGTAATATACAAAACGTAATGTTTTTAAGCGGTTATTTTGAGGTACAGATTCGCATAAATGTAGGATTTTGCACTTTTTCATTTTTTTTTTTTTTTCACGAGTTTATGTTTAATGTAGTATGGACTTTTACAAAAAGAAAACTTTTATTATTTCAATGATGAAAATTCCATTCCAACCAATTTTTTTTTATCTGCTTTTTTTTTTCAATTTATTAATACAAGGGATAAGTATTTATATTTATAAAAATTTGATTAGAAAATTTATTTTTTTTAATTTCGTGAAAGACAACGAAATACCTTTTACTGTAACTTAAAATATGCAATTATTAGTAATTTTAGTCACACATATTTTTTTTTCCTTTCATAAAAATAAGACAGAGAGTGCATGTATACTTTTTTAAACTCTTACAAGGGAATTCAAAAATGCTTAAGTACTCGCATTTGGAACACACACACACTTTATTTGTAAAATTTCTTGCTTCAAAAAGTTCATAAAAAATAAAACCAAAAATTCTCATTAAATGCTGTTTAAATCAAAATTACACAATTAATTTTATTATGACTTATTTGTATAAAGAAATTCTAATTAGTAGGGTACACATAATTCTTCAGGAGATTAATGGTTCATTATCATATATTTTATCATGAATATTCCTTTTTCCTAGTCAGATGTACTTATATAGTTACCAACATATTCAAGTTACATATAATACTCCTCATTATTTTGGTTTTATTTTAATCTTAGTAATATTTTATAGGCAAATACAAATTACAAACATATATTCCTGGAGTTTCTCAAGTAAATGTATTTTTTATCTTTATACAAGTTTTCAGTGGCGCACAAGGGGGAGGTCCTGGGGGTCCGGGNCCCCCCCCCCCCAAAGCCCTTGATTTTTTCCGATTGGTTATAATTCTAAGTATATAGTACGTAAAATTTAATTAAATATTTGTTATTAATGATTAATTTCATTAACTAATGCTAATTATTTATTCAATAATTAGTTTTTTACTGTGCTTTATTCCTGAAAATCGACAAAATCAAAAATAGCATGATACAGGGATGGTGAACTTTCAACCCCGCACCCCCCCCCATCCCCCCTTGAAAAATTCCTGAGTGCGCTACTGCAAGTTTTATATAATTATTATTGTACTAATAAATTTATACTTTATGATAAGTGATACAATTCAGCCAATAATACTATGGTTAGAATTTGTATATGAATCCAGAATCTGGCGATATCTTGTTTGTTGTTCACAGATTCGGCGCGAGCTTAGCATTTTTGAATGCAGTTTTAGGTAAGTTACTTTTTTCTTGTACTCGATTTAGAAATTCTATCCAATATTTTCAATAAGATTTCTCTCAGAATTGTAAACAGAAAGGGAAAAGGCTGGGTAGCCTCAAAATTTGTTAAATGCCACTTTTATATAAATTTTTTTATATATAAGAACTGTCCTAAGGCAGCTATGTTTATAATACTGCATCATCCTTATTTTTTTTTATAAGTTCCAACATCTATTATTTTAAGTTTCATTTATCTTAAGTGTTCTATTGTTTTATGCCTCTATATAATAGAATATTTAGCTATATATATGTATATAGTTTAAAATAAGTTCAGACAAATTTTAAATCCTGCAAAACAAAAACAAAAAATGTTTATAGATGGATACAAAAACCTATAAAAACCTGCCAAAATATAAGTAGATATACAAAAGTACAATTGATCAAAATGGAAAACTTTTATGTTTTCTTAAGTGTCACTGATTTAGGACAGTGAAATAGGGTTAAGCTTGCTTTACTGGATCCTGACTTTTCCCTGCAGCAAGGAAATCTTGAGAAAATAATTCAAGAAAAAGTGAAGAAAAGAACTTAGATAGAAAAATGAATTTAGCAATAGCACGTGTAAGCCATTATTACTAATTCAAACAAATAAAATAAAATGAGTGAATATTGAAAAATTACACAATATAACTCTCAATTTTACTATGTTACCATCTATATGACTCTATAGTAATAAATAATTTAAAAAAAAATCTTTTGTGATTTAATAGAATAATTGAAGAGGAGATGAAAAACAAAAGAACTACATTTATATTTTTAAAAATACATTTGAATCGAAAGCTGTTCGGATATTCTGACTGCAAGCAGTATTTATACAATTTATTGAAATTATAATATTTTCTAAATCATCTGAAACTAAATCATCATTCCTTTACACTTAATTAATTACTGTATTTCTAAACATAAAAGAAATTTACAACAAATATGTGTCCTGGCAATGAACTTTAAACAATTCATTTTCTATGACAAATAAATTCTCCCAGTGAATCTTTCATGCATAAAGACTCTCGTTATTGCTCTGAGGCTATCAAAAAAGAAAAATTACACTGATACCAAAATCAGTTCTTCTTTCGAGGGTGTTAAACACCGTTATAAAACCAACCAGTGACTATCACGTCATATTACGCAGTAAATCTCTAAATGATATCTCTGTCACATTGCGATAAGCGAGAAATAAATTAAGCTTCCACCGAACACTTCGCTGAAAAAAAAAATCAAAAATGAACAACAGTGAAAGCAGATAAAACTAACAGGGTGAAAATGTGACAAGCTACCAGAAGCGATAAAAAAAAGAAGTGCAAAGGCAAAGAGAGGAAGAAAAAAAAAGTGGAGCACGTAGCAGAAATATCAGGAAAAGTTCTTATCGATTTCATACTGTACACACAAATGGAATGTATGAGAATTTGCGATGGTCAATCCTGGTGAGAAATCATTTGTAGCAGGATTTCAGCTTCTTTTGTGGGCTTCTTTTCCGAAATTGATGTGTAATTGGATTGGGGATAAATCGGGGATTCGTAATCCGGATTTTTTTAAAAAAATATAGATTTGGGATTTTTCTTCTTACACAGGAGATTCAATAAGAGAAATAGCTCAAATATTGAGAAAGTATAATATTTCATGACTACATTAAAAAAAAATTATATTGCATCAATAATGTTTTTGTAGGTGTCAATAAATATAGTTTTCTTACAAATTATTGCTAATAAATATTTCAATATCGTAAAATGCTGAAAAATATATATACAAAAAATATGTAAATAGACTTAAATAATCATGCATAGTTACGTTGAAATTCCATTTATTATTTTAAGTATCATCCATCAAAATATATTCCTGATACCATGGTATTTTCATTGTCACATCAATAAAAAAGTTATCAAACAGAGCAGTGCTGCCCAACTTTCAATCGCGTGGACCTGTCAACGTTTGATAATTTTGCTAAAGCCTGTTGAGGGATATGGACTTTGATTGTTTATATTTTAGATTGTTTTGACTTTAATTTAACTCTATTTAAATATATGTTAAGAATAAAATACTGTACCCTAAAAAATGGAATATATAGTGACTTAACATGGAACATGTAATGATTTCCATGGAAAGTCGCACAAACACGAAAGTGAAAGCAATTTAATGTTCCTTGGGTGGCCCGGTACCATTTGATCCACGGACCGGTAATGCTCGCCCCCCAGGGATTGGGGACCATTGAAATAGAAGTAAACTGAAGGAAACACAAAACACACATAATATTTTTTTTGTTCCGTAATTGTTAAATTTCAAAGTTTAACAGTACTTCTTATAGTGTATAACAGCTTTGATTATTTTTTGTAATTCTAACTCTTTAAACATAGAAAGAAATCAGTTGTTTCATAGAAATTTTTACTTTCTAATAGAGTTTATAGATTTATTCATTAAAAGGGAAATTTGTGAATCTTTATTTATGCCATGGTGATATAAAAGTTTTTTTTTTTTTTATTCCTCAAGCTGCATTTTTATAAATCAACTTCTAAGTAATAATATTTAATTTTTCTATCAAACTATACAAATGAACTCAGCATCGTAATTTAAAATTAGTCCACAAATAATGAACCAATCAAATTATGAAAATGTTAAGACAATCGTATATGTACATAAATAACACGTCACTCATTTTAAATTAAACTCATATATATATATATATATATATAATTTTATAATTTAATGATTATTCCACTAGTTTAGCTCTGGATAAACTATAATTTGTCCAGAACTGAACTAGTAATTTTCTTTTACAATAGACATTTATTCATGTTTGAGTTAGTGACTTTAAATAAATGACTTACTTGGTAAGAAAAGTATAACAACTACGGCAATAATCGCACATATTCCCAAGATGACACACAGAGTTATCCCAACTATCTTCCACACATTACTTTCTTCTGGGACTTCATCTTCCTCCTACAAAAAAAAAAAAATTATAAGATTTATAATATAAATAAATTTAATCCTTTGAATAATATACATTCCTTCCAATCAGTTAATAGTCAACGTTTTTTATTTACAATTAAATTGTAGGAAATGTATATGAACAATTTTAAAGTTATAAAGTAGATTGAGCAAAAAACAATTTATAAATTTAATACTTTTTTTAAGTGCAACATGTTCTATATCTGTTTTAATTCGGTGACTTTTCCCAGCATATATATTTTTTTGTAGGATATTTTAAAAAATATTTCCAGTAATGTTTTAAAATACGTATCTAGTTTAAAACATTATTGTCATAAAATACAATAATTAATTACATTAATTTCACAATTGACGATTCACAAAATTTTTTAAACCAAAATGTAGTTCTCGAATATATATATATATATATATGTGTGTGTGTGTGATTGTCAGTGTGTAATTTTTCACAGGATTTCGCTCCGTATTATAAACAAATAAAAAGGAGAAGTTTATCTAGCTTTAAAACTGGTTTAACCCTATTTTTAAGTAAGGTTAAAAGCTGTTCTCAGTCAACATTTCTTACAATATAGCGGTATCAATCTTTTTCAGTATTCATCTCACAAGTTAACTAAAAACTATATATATATATATATATACGTGTGTGTGTGTGTGTAGGGGTGTGCACGTGTATGTGTGTATGTGTATGTGTATATGTATGGATGTGGAAAAGAAACTATTCAACGAGTTTTAAGAGTATTAATTTCATATACATTTTTAACTTTGAATATGAAATAAAAAAGTTCCATGAATTATATATTTTTACATCGTGTATTATTATTTTTTAAAAATATAAATTTATCCTACCGAGTGAAACTACTTCCTAAAGTCTTACAAGAATCTATAGATTAATGGACGAAACAAAAAAAAAAGTTCTTGTATTTTTATTGATGCTTAACTTATTGTGTTTCAACCAAAATTTCGGCACATATTTAGATGTGTAACAATCATTTATTCCAATTTATTATGTTCTTTTTTTTTTTCAAAAGTAATTTCTTTGCTTTTAAAATAAAAGTAAATGAGTGAAACATTCTATTTTTGAACTAAGTAAGAATTACTGACACAAAAATTTTGATAAATGAAATTATGTTTGATAACAATGTACTCTACACAATAATTAAAATATAAGTATTAAAACTTACTTAAAAATTTCGCTGAAATGTATGAACAATAATATACATCTATTACATTTATAAACATTTTTATTTCGTTTCGAAGCAAATTTAAAAATTAGTACCATATCCAAACAAGAGTTAAAATTGGAAATAAGTAAATAAACTAGGATAGAAAAAGTAGAATATTTAGTTTCGAAACTGTCCACTTTGGAAAAAAAAGTAACTTGCACCAATGTTAATGAAAGATAACACAATTATTTTCCAATGGTTAATCTCATTTCTCCGTAAATAAAAATGAAAGTCATAGTCTTGCTTTGGAACGTAATACGTTAGGTTGAATATTTTTAGATTCGCTGAATTTTCCAGAAGAAATTATAATTAGCACCACTGCCTCGTAAGATAATATTCAGAATTAAATGTGTTGAATTAGAAAAATACATAATAATGTCAAGACAATATTTGCAATTTTTGATGATTTCTGAAAAAGTTCTATCACTTCAAAAATACCATGAAAAATCTTCTGGAAGGCTTAGATAAATCTCCTCTGCTTTTGTCAATACTAAGGTGCTGTTTTCTTTGGTTATATTTACGCACATGCAGTTTTTTCTTTAATGCATTTGCGCAAAGATTGTGATTTTTAAGTGCAAAAACTTTTCACGCATTCTTGTTCTATTTTTCTTACTTTTTCTTTTTTTAGGATTTAATAGAAAGTAATTAAACTCATTTTGATTTCAGAAGATGAGTTTATTAACTGAATCTAAGCCCATTTTTAAGAAAAGAATATCTTATAGTTCTTACAAACTTTATATAAGTGCGCTGACATTTCTTTTATTTTTCCCATCCACTCAAATCTTTTTTTCTCTCCTTTTTTCGTGATTTTTATTTGAATGTTTTGTATATTCTTTGGAAAAAAAAAAAACTATTTTGTTATTACTGTTTTTAGAAAAAATGATTTAAGTTCAATGAAATGAAATATTCTTACTCTTTCGTCTTTAGTTGTTGACCTTAGAAATAATGTTTACATGAGTCACCAACCCGTAGATCAACAACCATGCTGTTCACGCGCTGGACGACTTGGACGAAATGGTAACAGGCAAATACATTGTATATATATATATATTTCCAGTTTTTATTTTACATGTACGTTTTTATGCTAATTTCTTCTGTATAATTTTTTTATTATTTTATTATTCCTCTCCTTGAGAGATTCGTTATTGTTCTCTTTTCTTAATCTCTTTTTACTATATTGTCAGGTTCATCATCCACATGTTGTAATAGGCTTAACTTTTCAACATGGCTCTATTTTTTCCCAATATTATGTCTAAAATTTCTGCTGTACGGGGAAGGTTGGATCCATAAAGCATTGCTAATCCTAATTCGCTGACATAATTCAGTGACAGCTTTAGAAATCCTAATAGGTCTCCAGTTTAGTCCAAAGACTTTTTTGTATCTACATTTGTCGTGTCTGGTGCATTATAATTTCTTCCTTCTTTAGCACTGTAGGTTCTAGTACTTCTTCACTTTTATTTTATTATACTATATATATATATATATATTTCTAGTCGAATAAATTTCAAAATGAAAAAAAAAACTTAAATAATCTTATAAATTTTTTTTTTAAAAAGTCGGCTGGCTGCACCTTACGTACTGGTGGGCCACATGCGGTTCGTGAAATACGCGTTGGACACCCCTGCATTAGACGACTGGAGTGAAAAGGTATTCCTATTTGGGCCAATAGATAAGTGATTTTGTTGCTGTATTTTGTTGGTAGCGTATTGCTGAAGAAGGGGTCGCTCCAACCTCAAGTCATATTTAAATTTCAAGTGTTTGAATAACAAGCATTAACAATGAAAGAAAATGTATATTTATAGTTTCACAAACTTTAAAGAGCAAAGAAACTTGTTGATTGGAAATTATCTTAATAACATAGCATGCATATTATTTCTCGATCTTTATTCTCCGTAAAATGCATATTGCTCCACAAGTTCAAAGGCTTTTCGAAATATGGATCAAAATCCTTTCATTCTCTGGAATTCTGAGAATATTTACATACACAGTTCTGATTCTGCTCTTAGATTGTTTTATTTATATAGAAGCTCAAATAGTCTCGAAAGATAATTATTCCATATTAATGTCCCAATGATAAACTCGACTTTTCCACAAATTCCTGAAATTTAAAAATAAAAATTCTTTGATGTCTCAACAATATCATTGACTCACCAAATAGCTAACAAATTCATTTGTTAAGATTTAATTTTAAAAAATAGCGCATTGATTAATACTGTTATAATAGTTTTAAAATAATTTTAAAAACGAAGAAAAAGAAGGTTAAGTTATAGATAGGTTGACTTCATTATATATAAAAGTTTTGTTAAGGTGCAAGAACCAATGAATTTTAAGATTTTAGCTCATATATGACCAAAATAAAGTTTTAGTAGTACACAGCCATAAAAACAAACGAATACAAACACAGCGTCATGAATGTTAAAATTCTTAGAGGATATCTGTGTGTATGCATTTTGTGACAAATAGCTCACATTCCTATTCTCATATAGAGCTGATTTAATGCTTATAAAAATTAGTATCTCATTCTGAAACAGAAAATGTCTGTAAATGCAATACAAATTACTTTGTTTCTCATACATAAAAAAAAAAAAAAAAATGTAATTAATTTATTTGAAAATACTAAAATAAAACTGTTTTAAATTGAATTCGATAAGAAATTACTGGATGAGGGAAGGGAAAAAAAAGAATACTGAGATGGAAATACATCACACATACATGTTCAGATAACTTTATTTTTATTTGAATTTTATTTTGCGAAAAATAATTTATCAAATATGGAAAACACAATCACGTTAAAAAGTACTTCTTTTTGGTAAGGGGAAAAAAACCCAGTGATTTTGTCAACTAGGCACTTAGATTTATTTTTATTGCTATCATAAAAATTTTATTCTTAGATAAAATAAATTGACTGGGGAAGTTGAATTGAACTTGTCACCGGGATGATTTTTCTATCATATTTTAGGTCATATAAAAAGTACACAAACATTTGCCATGTTTTCTGAAGATGGATTTGGGGAAATGTCTTGCCATAAATAATCTGTCTGATATTTTGAATTAGTTACACCGACAAATAATTCCTTCTCGTGAAACTGTATTCTCCCACCGCTATTTTTATTTAACTTAAGGTATCTGACCACGTTTGGAATCGTGATTTTGCAAAAAGTGTGTAAATGGATAATATTGATAGAATTATGATAAAATTCTTATGATTAGAAAATGTATATAAAATTGTTTTCATAATAGTATTACAATAAAAAATTATTTAAGTGCACTATTTTGACAAAAAATGAACATAGAATGACTCATTTTCAAAATGTTCTCCTTTTGTGAAAAATGCGCCTATTATAATAATATTTTGCCTGTATATAGCTTAGACCTCTGTACAGAGGCTCAACTAGAATTTTTGAAATATATAACTTAGAAGTGGGTTCATCCATATTTTACGGCAACATAGGGGAAAAATTTTAAGAAAAAAACGCCGATAATTATTTCAAATGGTTGTAAATCTGAAAACAATGTGAATTTTTCAAAAATCATAGTTGAGCCTCTGTACAGAGGTCTGAGCTATATACAGGCAAAATATTATTATAAAAGAAGCCTTTTTCACAAAAGAAGAACATTTTGAAAAATGGTTATTCTAAGTTAATTTTTTTTTTGCCGAAATATTGAATTTTAATAAATTGATTTTGTCAAAAAATATTCTTAAAACAACTTTATACATGTATTCTAATCTAAGTGACACTAAATGTCATAAAAATTATCCATTTATGCGTCTTTTTAAAATCATGGTTCCAAACCTAGTCGGATACCTTAACGTGCATTGCTTTCCTACAAAGGCAGGTGTTCAGCGATACTAGGCTCGAACTCATGATACTCACTTTACCTTGATCACTGGGCTACCGTGGCCACAGCAGAGGGACGAAGAGAATATGAGAGAGAAAAGAGAAAGAAGAAAGAATGTGAGAATTAAATTTTAATTTAAGATGAAAAAAATAGGTTGTGTATTTACTGTTATCGAACTGGTCCCCCCCCCCTCGAAATATGAATTGTTTTATATTCTATAAAAATCAATTATTATAAAATATAAATTTTGATGAGGTTTTATAAAATAGCGATGAAAATAAAAAAAAATTCTCATTTTCAAGATTTGAAATATTTAATAAGTGCATAACTAAATTTAAAACTGAAGTATAAATAGCATTCTATAAACATATTTTTTTTCATGAAATGGCTTAACATATATGTATATATAAATGTAATAATTCCCTCTAACATACTTTTAATTAACTCTTTAATGATCTATAAATAATCTTTAATTCTTAGGTTTAAAAATAAACGTTGTAATCTTAATCGTAATCGGCTAAACCGATTTCCTTTTCCCGCGCATTTTAGCCAATCACATGCTAAAAAGAAAACGCCTACTCAACGTAATCGCGCTCTCTTTCTCTGCTTGCCGCCATCACGTAAGATTGTCAATACTTGCCGCTTTTTATGTCTTTGTGTTGTGTCCTCCAAAACGCCGCTGTCTATGCAATGTTAACATAACGTAATTGTGCTTTAATCTGTTGAAGTGTGCTCATAATAAAGGAGGTAAAGCTATTCTGAAGACGTCATTACTAAATCAACATTGATACTTACTCTATACCGGCCAACACTATTTCAATCCATTACATATATATATATATATATAGAAAGAGAGAGAGAGAGAGAAATGCAAACATTGTGAAAACTTTTTAGAGTTTCTGTTAACAATATTAAACTTATTTTCTCCTACTTACATAATATATATATATATATATATATATTCTATATTTATCATAAATAACATCTAGAAAAGTTGATCTTTCAAAATTTTAGGAATAATTAGCAAAGTCATGAAATCCTTGCTCACTCGAGCTACCAAGGTAAATAAATTCAGTAAAGTTTCCTAATTAGGTGCCTAAATTCTGCTTCTGCTTCCAAGCTAGATATTTGTCTAAAGTTTACCTTGAATTTCGAAAACTTTCACTCTCTCATAGGAAAACTGTATCAAATTAAAACGCGCAAAGATTCATCCAAAGCAAATACGCAAGAAAATGAGTTGAAGGACTAACAGATTGCTTAATGACGGAAAGTATTTGTTTTGTGTACTTTCTAAAGGACTCAAATCAACTCTCTTCCAGTCCATGTTTAAGTGGGAAGTCCTGGCAGAGGCAGACAGCATCGTATAAGACTTTGGGAACATTTTACGTTAGTAAATCAAAAGGAAGATAAACGCCCTAATTCCCTCCCTCCTCCAAATCAAACCAATTCAACACCCTCCATTGAGTGTAACAATAGCGCTCTTCATCAAGCCGGCTCCGGCCCATTCCTTCTTAAGTCATCCCCTTTCCTACCATTGAATTACCATCAACTCCAAAGCAAAATGTGCGGCGGAATATCAACCGTAACTCCTTAATTGATTACGAAAACGAAAATCGGCTCCCCGAAAGTAATCCTTTTACGGGCACCAATACCGTAAATTCTGCCGTGAGCCGATTCTTTGTTGCCGTTGTCTTTGATACACAGCGTGCCGCGTGTGTACCCTCGGGAATAGGCAGTGCCCGTAATTAGCTTTTTCGTTAAGGAGCCGGCATCTTAAGAAGGAAGGAAATTTAATTATGTATTACTTCGTGAAGACTTTTATTTATATTTCCGCAGGAAGGATGGGCCCTTGAGCTCGCGAAGTGGGAGTGGAAATTGTTTTACACCGCATCAAATGATTTCCGAAATGTCATTCGAAGGGATATGGCTCAAAAACAATGGGGATGTGTAAAGAGTGAGAAGTGGTTGTGTTAAAAGTTCATTATTCTGGTTGTTAATGTATGAGTTGGGTGAATTGTGTTTTTTGACAGGCGAGGTGGTATTTTTGTTTAATTTTCCAACTAAAATAGTGATAAAGTGTTTCAAAGAGTTTTTTTTTAAGGTATCCGACTACGTTCGGAACCGTGATTTTAAAAAAAGCGCATAAATGGATAATTTACATGATATTTAGTGTCACTTAGATTAGACTACATGTATAAAATTATTTTATAAGGATATTTTGCCAAAAAAAATTATTTAAATACAATATTTTGCCAAAAAAATTAACTTAGAATAATCTTTCTTCAAAATGTTCTCCTTTTGTGAAAAATGCTTCTATTATAATAATATTTTGCCTGTATATAGCTCAGACCTCTGTACAGAGGCTCAAATATGATTTTTGAAAAATTCACATTATTTTCAGAGTTACAGCCAAATGAAATAATTATCGGCGTTTTTTTCTTAAAATTTCTCCCCTCTGTTGTCGTAAAACATGGATAAACCCATTTCTAAGAAGAAGAAACAGAAGGCGAAAATGGAAAACTGTGTGTATTGCTACCTCTATAAAAATTTCGGTATTTCTTACTCTACATTATCAACAACAATTAACTTTAACATTTTGTGGTACATTTCATTAAGTTCTTGTGACTGTTTTTGTTTCATTGATTTTTTTTTTTTTTAAATACGTGCATACATACATATCTATGTAAATAAAATGCACTCTAAAAAACTTTATTTTGTTGATATATGGGTGCTTTTTTTTGCAATTCCCTATAACACACACACACACACACACACAAAACAGTTCGTGTCAATTTATTTTCAATGTAATTTAAAAGGCACGGGTGCAGTGAATATGTATAGAAATTTCCGTTTCTGAAATGTTAGATTTACAGACTTGGAGTTTAGCAAAAAAAAGAAAAAGAAAAAAAAAATATTTTGGCTTTTCATGAAAAGTGAATACCCTTATAGTGAAAAGCGATGAAAACTTTGATGCAGTTCTCCACAACTTATTTATATAAAAAGACCTTTTCATCTATCACAGCCATCAAAACACGGAACCGATCTCAGCTTGAAAACAAGTAATATAAAAAAAATAATAAGTCAATTCCTACTTAGATCAACAAAGAAAAAATTTATTTTAGCTACTTTTCATTAAATAGTTACAATTAATATAAATATGTATATACATAGGACATAATCACAACATTAAGTGGTAATTAACTTTTATTAATTATCAGTAAAGTATCGTATTGTCATCCAAAACAATCGTATGTATGAAATTGTGCAGTATTAATACATTTATAAGTGCATTATAGTGT
Organism: Trichonephila inaurata madagascariensis; assembly: GCA_019973955.1. Taxonomy (NCBI): domain Eukaryota; kingdom Metazoa; phylum Arthropoda; class Arachnida; order Araneae; family Nephilidae; genus Trichonephila; species Trichonephila inaurata. The sequence goes on from BMAV01022948.1 coordinate 168,352, forward strand.
AAATGATAATAAAATATTATGTCAGAATGCTTTTGTTTGTTTACTTTCACTAAGTTAATAATTTTTTTAAACAATCTTTTGTTTTCAACTTTTCAATATGCTCGCGCCCCCCTCGTTGGGCTATCCCGCCCCCCTAGTAAGGCTAGCCCCACAGTTTGAGAAACATTGTGACTTAGATATCCATAACTTAAAAACAGTTAAGTATAGTGAAACAAAATTATGGAATACACAGAAAAGTCTACAGGGAACAGATAGCCACTTATAAGAAGTATTCCTGTCTTAGCTCATGCCTTCTGAATTAATATTTGCAACAGATTAAAAATGCAATAGTTAATAATGTCGATAACTTTTGCCCCTATGAATTTGGTTTCCAGTACGAAATCTAACAGTGAACACTTGATTGAAGCAATATAGGCTGCTTCTAAGTTTAGAAATGACAGAAAGGTTTTCATGCAGTTTTTAATTGAGGAAAGAGAAGATACCAGATCGGATGTTCTTTTCTCAACCCGGAGCACAGAGTTATCCCAGGTTTACCAAATCTCTAATTCTGGAAAAACTGTATATTTTTTACCAATGCCTTTGCCAGTACCCTTCAACACGGCAGTCTTCATAGGAACTAAAATGTATTTGATACATATATCCCTCTGTTTTAGGAATGGTAATCGTTTCTTACAATCTTCAGGTACTTAGGGGTGACTGAGTTCCCCAAGTGACCACATTTGTTCCAAAATATTTTCTATCAGCAGCCTATCTTTTTCCCCTGTGAAAGACATAGTGATTTTGATTGCTATGTTGTATGGCTTATTATGGTTTATAAATGTAAGTAAACACAATATAAAAAAAGAAAAAAAAAGAAATGAGCATCTGTAATGTCTATTAGATGTTGAAACTGATCAAGAAAGGGAAGAACTTGATGAAATAATGGATATTAATCAAGATGTCGATAGTACGATTCAGAAAAGCTATGAACACATGAAACGTTTGAGTTGAAAGGAAAATTTTCAAATGCTACCTAAAAGCTTCATCAAGAAATATATGAAGCCAAAAGTGTAGCATAAGACACACTGCATCCTGTCAAAAAGACATACTCAAGGAAAAGTTCAACATGCAATTTACGAATCCTCAAAGGAAAATTAAATTACAATAACTGGAACAAAATATGACAGTTTTGCCGACAAATATCATTCCTGTAATGTTAGCGAAAAGTGTCTGTGAGTTTTGTCCTGTATTAAAGTCACATACATTTGAAACATTTTAGTTCTGTTTGACAGGACTTTTTCTCAAGTCATCAAAGAAAAATTGAAAAGTACTTGAAAGTAAGTAAGTATACTTTCTCTTAACTAAATTATTCACAGGAATGATTATTTTTAACGTGTACGGCAAAAATAATTATTAGAAAAGCAGTTGTTGACTCAATCAACCCACACGGCCATTAACGTTTGTATCGAATGCGTGCCTTCTTCCTGGTTAACTGGTCTCATAATTCTCAGGTCACCTCTTGGTGACCTACTTTACTAATGTGTAGTGCTCACACCTTTATGAAACAAAACATTTAGCACTTGAGTGTCTCTTGATAAACGAGGTATAAGACCGGCAGCTTAATCTTCTTAACCCTTTATCTACCAACACAGTACTTATAAGTACCACTCATTTTAAAGTGACATAGAATAACCATTTTTACGAATACTCTAACCATACTTTGCAGGGGTATTCTTTAAGGTATCCGACAACGTTCGAAACCATGATTTTAAAAAAGCGCATAAATGGATAATTTTCATGATATTTAGTGTCACTTATATTAGAATACATGTATACAATTGTTTTAAGGACATTATGACAAAAAAAAATTATTTAAATGCAATATTTTGGCAAAAAATTAACTTAGATTAACCTTTTTTCCAAATGTTCTTCTTTTGTAAAAAATACTTCTATTGTATTAATATTTTGCCTGTATATAGCTCAGACCTCTGTACAGAGGCTCAACTATTATTTTTGAAAAATTCAAATTATTTTCAGAGTTACAAACATTTGAAATAATTATCGGCGTATTTTCTTAAAATTTCTCCCTTCTGTTTTCGTAAAACATGGATAAATCGACTTGCGAGTTATGCATTTCAAAAATTCTAGTTGAGCCTCTGTAGAGAGATCTGATCTGAATACAGGCAAAATATTAATACAATAGAAGTATATTTTACAAAAGGAGAACATTTGGAAAAAAGGTTATTCTAAGTTAATTTTTTGCCAAAATATTGTATTTAAATAATATTTTTGTCCTAATGTCCTTAAAACAATTGCATACATGTTTTCTAATATAAGTGACACTAAATATCGTAAATATTATCCATTTACGCGCTTTTGCAATATCACGCAATATTTGCCTTTATTTTGCCTAATTTGAAAAATTTCTTTTCGTGTCGGAGAAATATTTGCAGTTCATTGCCCCCTAAGGCACGAGGGAAAGCTTATAGACTGTTTATTAAAAAAAATATCAATTTATCAATTCGTCTAAAGAACCACATTTTATTCTTGCACAGTTTTGTTTCCTGCTTGGCAAAAACAATGAAATACATATCCACTAAAGGTCTCTAAACAAGCAATAAAACAAAATCTTGAAAGTTGAATAATTTTTAAGTTTAAAAAAAGACGCTTTAAAGATGAAGCAACTACTTGAGCACAAAGAAAATAAACTATTCAATATTAAAATATTATTTAATTTACATAAGCTAATATTTGTCTAGATATTATGTAAATACATTCTTCGGAAGGTATATTTATATAATTTATCGATGTACCATAACGTATATTGTTTATGCATCTAGAACTACTTTTCATCAGCACGAAAAATATTTTTTATGAAGAAAAAATATCCTAACAGTTCATTTATTTAATTTAGAGACCATTTTCTCGTGTATTTCATGCTTTAAGTTTTGGGAGGAATTTATTTAAATTAGGCACAAATAAAATAACTCAAAGATTATAATTTTTATACATATGTCATTATTGAACTAAAATTGTCTTTCGTTCTCATTTTATTATATTTATCATTCTTTTTTTCGTTATAATAAAGAAAAATTTTAATGTAAATGTCATTTCCTCTTGTTTACTTAAACTAAAACTAGTTAGCCATTCTATTTAGAATTTATGTAATTTTT
>BMAV01022948.1:171727-188098 GCA_019973955.1 Trichonephila inaurata madagascariensis
GTGTGTGTGTGTATGTATACACGCTCCCTTTTCTTTACGCTGTTAACAGGTATTGGAGCATAAAGAGTGTATTCATTGGTTTTGATAGTGCAATTTCTATAAATATCATTCGAAGATTTTTTTTTTTCAAAGATGGAATATTTTTATAACGGAAATAATAGAACTAACTGAAACAAATTACAGTTTATCAAGACAAAATTAAACTTTTTTTTATTGAAAACTAAAGTATTACATTTTTTAAATTGAAAATAAGGTTCATTTAATAAAGAAGAAACAGAAGTTGAAACAAATATGATTCTGTATATTTTTTAGGCATAGTGTTTGATTTATTAAGCTAAACCTATCCCATGAAACTACTTTAAGATGTTACAGAATCTATTTCAAATTTCATTAAAATTTAAGTAAAGTAAAATAAAAAAGAATTCATTTAATCAAATATTATAATTTGTTCAAAATAAATGACAAAACTTCTTATTTATGAAGTATGCAAAAGAAAGAATAATTCCTTCTATCGATAGTGAGTGGGAGCGTATTAACGTCGCACTATAAAACGGTGGGAGAGCTATTGGTGACGGACCTTGTAATTTTGAGCCTAGGGCGAGTGTCGAACATGATAATATACCTGTGAGCTATATATATATATATAGCATCCCTCTCCATACTAACCCACTACGACAACGAGAGAACTTCGAGCTCTATAGATTTAACGTGCATCAGTTCCTCTACACGGTGCGTCTTCAGAGGTACCAAGACTTGATCCTGCGTCATGACCTTTTTAGGGGAGGATCTTACCTAAATATTAGAGCCCCGAGTGAGTGAATATTAACGTCAACTTATTCAGCTACTTGATTGCCTTTGGTGACGGACCTCGAAATTTTAAATCATAGTCAAGTGTCGAGGATGACGCCTGAGCTGGTAGTCTCTCTGCTATCTTCTATACCACACCTACGCAGGACATTTGAGCATCGATATATTTAACGCAGCAATAGGTCTCTAACGTAGCCTCTGCACTAAGCTCAAACTCGACATGCCGGCCACGAGTCCGCTACCACTAGGCTACTGAGCCAATATAATAGTCAAGAAATGCGATTTCATTGAAACAGTTATTTGATATTCTCTTTTTTTAATGCATCCGGCTACGTGCGGTACCTTTATTTTAAAAAAGCCCATAAATGGACAATTTTCATGATATTTAGTGTCAGTTAGATTAGAATACATGTATAAAATTGTTTTATAAGGACATTTTGACAAAAAAAATTATTTAAATACAATATTTCGGCAAAAAATTAACTTAGAATAACCTTTTTTTTCAAAATGTTTTCTTTTTATGAAAAACGCTTCTTTTATAATAATATTTTACCTGTATATAGCTCAGACCTCTGTTCAGAGGCTCAACTACGATTTTTGAAAAATTCACTTTATTTTCAGAGTTAAAACCCATTGAAATAATTATTGGCGTTTTTTTCTTAAAATTTCTCCTCTCTGTTGTCGTAAAACATGGATAACCCCACTTCTAAGTTATATAATTTAAAAATTCTAGTTGAGCCTGTGTACAGAGGTTGGAGCTATGTACACGCAAAATATTATTATAATAGAAGCATGTTTCATAAAAGGAGAATGTTTTGAAAATTGATGATTCTATGTTAATTTTCTGTCAAAATATTGTACTTAAATATTTTTTTTATTGCAACACTATTCTTAAAACACTTTTATATACATTTTCTAATCTAAGTGACCCTAAATATCATAAATATTACCCATTTATAAGCCTTTGCAAAATCACGGTTCTGAACGTAGTCGGATAAATTAATGTGAAATATACAAGGTTCTCAGAAATAAATGACCAAATTACAAAATTTAAAAATTCCCATATGAATAAACAGAAAATGATAGTTAAATGTTTATTGTAATGATAAAAAGTGAAATCCTATTCGTACGTAACGTCTCTTGGCGTAAAGTAAAATTTGTTTTCACTAATGTGTTCAACGTGACTTCCTTTAGTCACAAGTATAATATTGCGAACCTGATCGCACTGCACTTTTACCTTTACTGAGTCATCCAGTTTCCTGGAACTGTTCATACTTTCTTCTTATATTCTTAGATATAAGAGCATTTCTAAGGTACTTTCACCAAAATTCCCTCTGAACCGTGATTTCTGGCAGATCTTTTGCAAACGAGTGCACAAAAAAAGCCTTCTTCCCCTGCGCCATCATTTCCACTTTTGTTCACAATTACAACGTTGCTGCCACATATTTAAGGTATCCGACTACGTTCGGAACCATGCTTTTGCAAAAGGGTGTAAATGGATAATATTTATGATATTTAGTGTCACTTAGATTAAAAAATGTATATAAAATTGTTGTAAGTATAGTATTAAAACAAAAAATTATTTAAGTACATTTTGACAAAAAATGAACATAGAATGACCCATTTTCAAAATGTTCTCCATTTTTGAAAAATGCTTCTATTACAATAATATTTTGCCTGTATATAGCTCAGACCTCTGTACAGAGGCTCAACTAGAATTTTTGAAATATATAAATATTATTATAATAGAATCATTTTTCACAAAATAAGAACTTTTTGAAAAAAAGTTTATTCTAAGTTGATTTTTTGCCGAAATATTGTATTTAAATAATTTTTTTTGGTCAAAATGTCCTTAAAACAATTGTATACATGTATTCTAATCTAAGTGACACTCAATATCATAAAAATTATCCATTTATGTGCTTTTTTAAAATCATGGTACCGAACGTAGTCGGATACCTTAAATGTGGCATTGATATCAATGATATATCATCACGTCATTATCAAAATCCTTATTTGAATTAAAAAGAACCATTCACTGATTGACTTCCAATTTCTTACAATCTTTTTAAATGATCATTTTAATTAAAGTTAAAGGGGGCAATTTTTGGTATTGTATGAAATTTGATTAATTTTCTCTTCTGGAAAGAAAAAAGTGAATTTCATTGATCTAGCCATGTATTTTGGAGTAATTCTTTTCATTGCGGAAAAATATTTTTAACAAAAAAAATTATCCCACAGGCATTTTTCTTCATTTTTGATTTTTCAAAGAAAAATAACTTTTCTTCTTTTTTTTTGTATTTTTTTAAAGGTTTTAAGGAAAAACTAAAAAAAAAATCATAGAGTTCATGTATTATTCACTTTCTCTAACTACTTCTTTTAGATATTTTTTTTTCTCTTTTTTTTGCCTCTATGTTTTTTCACCATTATTTAATGAAACACTGGTATATTTAAAAAAAATGTGCATCATACAATACGCTTTTAAAATCTACTTACTATGGAGTTCATTTTTATTAGTTTACAATTTTCTTATTTCTCAACAAAAATAAAAATGAATTTTAAAAAGAAAAAAGGGAAATATATCTGAAAAAATATATTCAGCTTATATTTCTTTTAAATTTATTCAGAACACTTTTAATAAATAAATACAAAAAATGGTCTGAAATATTTTTTTTCCTTTATTGAAAATATTAATTATGAATTTTAAATCTCTCTCTCTCTTAAGATTGATAAACATGAATTTATGGTAATTATTATTATTATTTTGAAAACAACATTTATTCCGTATGAATAATTTAATCCATTGTATTTGTGGAATTTTGCTCAGTAATATAAATAGAAGTAGAAAGTAATTACTTCTAATCTCAAGAATTAGTCTTTATTCTACTATGATTATAAATACTGCAACATACATCTTTTTTATATCCATGTTTTAACTTATCACTTTTTGAATCGCTACGGTATCCGACTATTTTCGAAACCTTGATTTTACAGAAGTGTACAAACGAATACATTTTTTTTAATATTTAATGTAACTTGGTTTAAAAAACGCCTATAATAGTGTTTTCAGAATATTATAACAATAAAAAATTATTTAACTGCAAAAAGGAACATAGAATTACTTATTTTAAAACATTCTCCTATTTTGAAAAAATTTTCAACAATAATAATATTTTGCCTAAATGTAGCTAAGGCTTCTCCAGAGAACCTGTATTGGCATTTTTGAAAATTTCACATTATTTGCAGGGTTATTATTAATTGAAATAATAATCGGTGTTATTTTGCTAAAATTTTACACTCTGATGTACTAAGATATGGATAAAGATATCTTTTTCAAAAAATCCTGGTTCAGACTCTGTACAGAGGTTTTAGTAGGCGAAGAGAGGTCAGAGGAGAAATAATCTGGTTAAAGAAGATTTTTTCACTAAAGGTGAATGTTTTGAAAATAGGTAATTCTATGTTCCTTTTTTTCCAATATATCGCATTTAAATAATTTTTATTGTAATAATTCCTGAAAACAATTTGGTACGCATATTCTAATCGAGATGACATTAAATATTAGAAAAAAAAATTCGTTTGTATGCTTTTGCAAAATCACGGTTCTAAACGTAGTCGGATACTTTAACCCGCGATCACTCGCGCGGGGTGTTCTGTACACCCCAGCAACAAGAAAAGCCTCCTAAGATTCCAAAAACAATGCGCAGAACCACGATTTTTTCTGTAGCTGCACATTTTAGGTCATTGAACCTTCAGGCCTGATGCAATCACTGTTACTCAGACGATTGGAACGTAACGACCCAAAAAATTATCTGGGGTGCTGAGAACTCCTCGCGAGCAGTTGAGCATATGAATACAGTCAGCTCTGAATGTTTGGAAAATGATTAAAATATTATTTTTCTACTTTCTACTATCCTTATAATTAATTATAAAGCATGTTTATTACTGGTATATAAGTTTTACTTGTGGTTTATGAAAAAATATAAAATTACGCATTTTAAGATGAAAATTTTGTAGGTTTAGTTTAAATTAATGTTAGTCTCATTTGTTTGCAATAAATATAATAATTTTATTTGTATAATACACAAAAAACATCTTATACTTTATAAATATGTATCATAATTGACTTAATTTTTTTTTTCATATTTAAATACAAGTGTTAAAATTTTGGGGTGTTCTCTACACCCGCGAGTAACCACGGCAGCAAAAACAGGCGCGAGTGACCCCGGGTTAATATCCAAATAATTGTTATTTTATCTAGAGTACACACACTCATACATGTATATGCGATACCAGCCGCTTTTGCCAAGCCACAAGAAGACGACTATTCTACTCTGCGTATGCCTGACATCTCACAACTTGTCGGAACTAGACTGGATACAGACGCTCGAAGTAGAAGTCGATATTAATGAAGATTTATAATAAATAAATAATTTATATTGGCTGAGTGGCAGTGTATCGCGCTTCCGCGTCACAGGTCCAGGGTTCAAATCCCGGGTTGGGCCAGGTCTACTCAGCCTGTCATCCCTTCAGGGGCCGATAAATGAGTACCAATCTTGTGCTTAGGAACTTAACACTGTAGGTATCGCGTCAGAGTGACCACCTGACCGAAACTTCTGTACATGCACCCCAGAGCCTCATGTCAAGTAAACTGAGATAGGCACAGTGGGCCTTCGCTCTCATGGGTTGTTGTGCCACTGAGTTCAGTTTAAATAAATTATAAATATGTTAATCGTGAGCAATTAAATTTAAAGAAACTGAAGACGCCTTTGCTGTCGCGGCCATCAATGACATCTCACAAATACACATGCATACGCACACACACATGCGCGTGGATATATAGTAACAAAATAATGATGGTGTAGTAGTAAATATATATAAATCCTTTAAATGAATTGATGATAAAAATTTTAAAATTAAAAAGAGAAAGTATATAGTTACACATTAGATGAAATAAATGACAAGTACAAGAAACATATTGAATTAATGTATAATTTGTGAAGGTCTTTTAAATAAACACAATGTAGGTATAGATTACGGTGTAACATTCCCTGAAATTACAAAATTTCTTTCAAATAGATTAATTATTCAGCAGGAATTATACATTGCATGGAACGCATTAGAAACTGTTTAAGAGTTTCAGGAATAATTATATTTGTATGTAACTTCCCTTACAAATAATTTACTTTAGATTTCTGAGAATTAAGAGAGTTCTTCAGTAAATTATTATGAGAGTATTATATTTTTTTGAACATAGTTAACTCAAATTTCTTAGTTAAGAATGTTATTTCCGTGCTGTATTTTAGAGTTTCCTGTAATGATTCTTGAAGTAATTTATTTTCTGCCAGGGGAAAAAAACCAAGTTTGTCATTTGGATAGAGTTAGTTTTTTTAATGTAGAACTAAAATTTCAGAAAATAATTGCATCTTTTTCTTTGTAAATAGAATGCGAATTTGCTTTTCATTAATGTTTTAAAATTAAACTTTTTTTCTGCTTTATTATTAATATTATTATTATTTATTTATTTAAGACATTTTTATGCTTCCAATTAAAGCCCTTAATAGAGTTCTTTAAGTGCTAAAATTGTGTGAATAAAATAAGTGTTTTAAATTTTTATAATTTTCCTTCTTAATATCGTCTAAGACAATTTTTATTTGTTTCCAATTATCTTTTATTTCACTACAAAAATTCTTAATAAAATTTCTGAAGCACAAAATTAATACAGTTTTGTATTGAAATTTGGACAATGCAATTGTCTAGTTAACATGTTTATATGATAAAGTTTTCAAGACCAAAGGTTAATTTAAGCTTAAGAAAATGCAGTTCAAGGGTGAAATGCTGTTACATTAATAGCCGGTGCCTTCAGAATTTTGATTGCAAGCCTGCATGCATTGTGTCATACATGTGCAATTTCACTTTGTGGTATGGAGTTCCATGCTTATTGTTCTTGTTGTGTCCTTCCTGGGACAGTCAGTGCTGGCTGTGCATGAAGCTGGAGATGTCGTTCAATGATATGCTATACGCGCTCAAATGGAAACAAATATAGTGATCTCGCTGGTCAAAGAAACACGTCAACAGTCTGTAAAGCCCGTTGTGTTACAACAGTGGTATGAGGGCAAGTGATATCCCCTTGAAGAGCATTCAAGGTTCCCTCTTGAATGCTGTTTATGTAGGGCAGTACAATAGATCAGTGCTTCTCAAACTTTCAAAACTTGCGACCCAATTTTCAATCATAACTTTCAGCACGCTCCCCTCCATGCAATAATAATGTATTGATTTCAAAATTAACGTACTAAAAGCTACATGCTAAAGCTACAATATGACTTTTATTAAAAACCGTACAAATTATTAAGATAAGTATTAGATTTCGTGTATAATTTTGTATACGACAAGCCCATGGGAGTCACTAGTAATTATTAATCTTGTTCTTAACTTAGTATTGATAAATTAATTATCAAATACATTATGCAGCACAGATGCATTTATAAGTATATTATTTCAATGTAAATGTGTATTTTACTTTTTAATTATGTCAGAATGTATTTCGTTTTGCTTCCTTTTAGTAACTTTGTAATTTTTGTAATTTTTTATTTTTGACTTTTTGATATGCTCGCGTCCTCCTTCTAAGGTTATCACGCCCCCCAAGGGAGGCACACCCCACAGTTTGAGAAAAGCTGCTATAGGTTGAATTATCAGATTGACGAGCAGTCAGTATGTTTGGGACAACCGCGATAATGCTCCTGCTTTCATAGAATTTTTTTTCCTGTAACATGACTCCAGGTGTAGGTCCTATGTATGTAGGCAGCATAAAGATTGGCTGCAGGCGTTCTCCTGGTCACCTTCTAACCAATACACAGCCATCACTGGCATCAAGACAAAACCTGCTTTCATCAGAATTATCAAGATAAGTGATTATTTTTGTATATAATTTTATATATGAGAATCCCATAGCGTCACTGGTAGGTATTAAACATGTTCTTAACTTAGTATTTTTAAATTAATTTTAAAATACATTGCGTAGCACTGATACAATTATAAGAGTAATATACCAGTGTAAATGTGTGTTTTATTTTTTACTATATGTCAGAACGTATTTTGTTTATTTTCTTTCCATAAATTAAGAATTTTTTATGTGTAGCATCTTTCCTCTCGGTTGCTGGATATTTGTTGGGAGTGATTTCGTGAAAAGGGACGGATGTGTGTAACAGGATATGACGTAAGCGCGCGCTACTTGATTTGACCAATGCTTGGCTGTGTCTTTTCGCTACCCTCGCATCGGGGTCCAACTCTAGTAGCCATCAAGCACTCGAGCCCTTTACTCTAAATCCGTTAGTCACGATATTAGGGGACATAAGTGCGCAGGATGCTTATTTGAAAATGGACAAACAGTGATTTCGATGGTCGTATTCCTGCATTTTGTACTTTTACCATATAACGAAGGTGGTTCTGCTCTTTTAAAAAAAATATCACTCACTTCCCCTGATTTTGAGTGGTCATTTTAACTTTAACTTCAGTTTGCCAAAAGCTGAGACGCTCATAGCTTTTATGAATGAACTCAATCTCGAAATGAACACAAATTAGAATGTTTTGACTGCTAACAGTGGTACTGTTATTGACGCTGTTTTTCAACGGTTTTTAAATACTTTGAAATCACAAGTATATGTGTCATATTTTAGTTATCATAAGTCTATTGTCTCCATTCTTCCCCAAATTTAACAAGAATAATTATTTTTGATAAAATATTGTATTACTTCTTTTGTTAATTAAATACAACTTTCATTAAAGAAATAATTATTCGATAGAGAATTATTTCCAATCATACCCGATTCATATTTTTTTCAGGAAAAAAAGTTAATATTGCGTATTTACCCCGATAACATGTCAGATGTTACACATTATATGCGACTACTGTAAGACTCATTTCTTTTTTTTTTTAAATAATCTTTTGATTTTGACTTTTCAATATACTCGCGCGTTCCTTGTAGAGTTGTCCCGCCCCCAAAGGGGGTGCACCCTACAGTTTGAGAAACGCTTCATTAGGCTGATAAACTAGAGAAATTAATTATCATGATGGTTTCTTAGGGCTCAATTCATTTATAAATCAAATATAATACCTCAATGGAAAATTTAAGTAGTGTGAATTATTACATATACATATATATACCACCATTAAAATAAAATGTTTTTCAACAAAGGTATAAAAGTGTAAAGAAATAATTTTCTAGTTACATAAATAGTATAACTCCTTTTCATTAAAAAAAATATAATATTAATTTAAAAAAAAAAATATTTTTAAGTAAAGGAGAAAGGAATTTTTCTTGTTACACTTGCTTCGAAAAATGGCTTCAACATTCTCAAAATTTTTGAAGCCAAAGGTTTAACTAAATCGAAAAAGGGGGTTTTAAATAACTTTTTCAGCGCTCTATACTCGAACAAGTATGTAACTCGACCGAAGTGTTTACGTGCTCTGATTTGTCAAAAAGGATTTGAGATCAGATTGCGGTACATAAGACGCACATATGGTCATATGTTTCATCTCATTGCTGTACAATAACTTTCTGTTTTCTTTTCACTCCGAGGTTGGATATTTTAAAAACTGGACACATTTAACATTATTTTTTTTATGTATTTGGTTATAAAATGTGTTTTTTTTAAATGAATAAATATGATTCGGTTGCAGTTTATGACTTCGCAATCTAGAGAAATTACATATGTGTTTTATGTATCCCATTTAACAATGCTTTAATATTAAGTTATAATACAAAGTACTAAAATGTATATACTTGCATACATTATCATGCAGATAAAACTAAAATTAATTATTTTGCCTTACAGAGAGTAACATCTTAATTGTATTTCTTTCTATTGTCAAGCATTTATACAGGGAAAATCACTTGACTTAAAACTAAAAGGAGTGAATTATTTTTACGTGTTAAAAGAATTCCTTGTTAGATGACACTGAAAAAAATCATATATCAACAAAATTATAAATTTGTTAGAATTTATTTACTTACATATATATGTATATGTGCATGTATTTAATAAAAGTCTATGAAACAGAAACATTCATAAGAACTTAAAGGAATTTAATACGAGACTTTTAATTTTTTTGAAAAACAAAACATTTTTTTAAGTTTTTGGAAAATAATCTGATATATTTATTTGCATTGTATTTTTTAGAATCAAATTGTTCGATATTGTCCTTTTTATTATTTTTTTCACTATTGGAATTTTTTGTCTATATAACTCAGCATACTTTTCATGAAGTTCCTCACTTTGGATGATATGCGAAAAGGAGCTACATTCTTCTTTTAATTTTTAATAGAATCGGCAGCAATAATATTTCTTTAGCTTTGAACAAAATGTCTTTGTCTGCCATAAATGGGGCTGCACACACATTATCATCATCATGCTACGATATATTCAGATAATACAATAGGACAGTCCTATCCGGCTGGTGTTTTCCATATTTTCTTCATTCCCAGAAGGGAAATATTTTCGTGTTAAGCGTTTCCCTTTTTTGTTTTAAAGAAAAAAGGAAAACCATAGGGGTTTTTATCGGGACCGTTGTGTCATTTCATGTTAACCGACGTTTCTTTGCAAAACCCAATACGCGGAACTGATTTTAAAACCGTGTAAATGGAAAATATTTATGGTATTTAGAGTCATGATTAGACTATATGTAAAAAATTTTTTGGGACATTATGAAAAAAAAATTTACTTAAATACAATATTTTTAAAAATTTAAACCCCAGAAAAATTTTTTTCCAAATTTTCCCCCGAAAAATGCTTCTATTTTTTAAATTTTACCAAAAACAGTGTTTCTCAAACTGTGGGGCCCCCCTTAGGGGGGATAACCCTTAAAGGAGGGCTCTAAATTTTCGAAAATAAAGGTTTAAAAAAATTAATTTACTGGAATAAAAAAATACTTTCTGATATAATAAAAATAAAATTTAAATTGATATGATTTATATATATTATCTGGTAAAAAAAGGTCATCAAAAAAAAAGATTCTACTTTGAAAGCTCATTAGCTATCTTTGATCCTATAACTAAATAAAAATATATTTTGTTTGCTTTACTGTAAAAACTGAGAGTTTTTTTTATTACGTTTCTTAATCAAAAAATATTACTTTTGCTGGCTTTCAAACTTACTGGTATGGTTACCTGCATCTCTTTTTTCAGGAAGTTGTAAATTTATAATTCTGTTTGATTTTTTTCACAAGGGAAAGAGTTTTATGATACATGGAAAACATTTTGGGAGACTTTGAAGGTTTAAATTGACCAAGATTTATTTTTATGGATACAAACATATAAAAAAAATCGTTAATTTTTGAAAAACTGTTTTTTTGATACCAAAACCCTTGACAGAGAATCCTCTAATATGACAGTCTTAAGGGGAGCTAAAATAAATTGATAAATATCTCCTTTTTTGAGGTGGAAACGTTTTTTAGAATCTTAAGGTACTTGTTTGACGGTTCCCCCGGCCCGACCACTATTTTTCAAAAATATTTTCTTGAAATGCTGTTTTTCCCTGAATAACTTAGGGGTTTTTAATTTGATTTTGTACGACTGATTATGGTTTATAAATGTAAATGAGCAAATTAAAAAATTGGGGATCTGTATTTCTCTTGAAAAGGGAAAATTTGGGTGATAAAACAAGGGGAAAAATTTTCTGAAATAATGCATAATAATCATATTTGGAAAATCAATAAAATGAAACGAAAGGAAAATTTTCAATACTACATTAAGAACTTTATCAAGAAAAAATGAAGCAATAAGGTCCGCAAAAAGCACTTCACCTTGTCAAAAAAACACAAGCAAAAAAAAAAAGGGTTTAACAAGATATTTGTAGATCATCAAAAGGGCATTAAATTACAATAACGTGAACAAAAGGGCAGCTTTGCTTGAAATAACTTTGAAGTTAGCAAAAGTGCCGTGATTTGTGTCCGTTATTTAATCACCCCATTTGGAACAATTTAGTTCAGTTTTATTGGGTATTTTCTCAAATTTGGAAAGACAAATAGAAAAATCCTTGAAATGGTAAGTATATTTTCTCTTAGTTAAATTTTTCACGAAATTGTGATTTTTATCTTGTATATTGAAAATAATTATTAAAAAAAAAAAGGGGCATCACCCCCGCGACCATTAACGTTTTATGATGCACACCCGATCCCGGGCTTTCTCGCTTTAAATATTAAAAAAATAACACAATTGTTATTCATTAAATTTTATATTCTTTTTTATCATTCTTTATTCTAAATGCTAATTCTGCGAGGCTTAAATTACAGTTCATTCAAAACCGTTTATAATATGGTATTCATTTCAATAAATCATTTTACTTTTTTGTATACATCCATCCGGTTTTTCCCCTTTACAATTGCTATTATATCAAGAATAATATATTATCATTTTTTAAAAAAAATAAACTCGTGTTAAAAGGGGGTACTTCAGCCAGTATAAAAAAAGTTTAATATTTATCAGTGATTTCCTTTTTCCTTGCAAAACAAAAGTTTTTTCAAAGGAAGGCTAACAATTAGAAAATGACACCGGTTTTTTTTTTTTGCTTTTAGCTCAGATCTATTTTTGTCTTCAAAGTACCACCCAGAAAATCCGGATTCAAAAAGGTATGATTTTAAAAAATGGTAATAGTATCAAATGCTTTTTTTTTCTCGAAAATTAGCATTCACCTGTATCCAAAATTAAAAAGATTTGTTACAAAATTGCCCTTTTAATTTCTTTATGGAAATCATAAATCTTTTTCGGCAGTTGAGAGCCCTTCTGAGTATTTTTTAAATGGTCCCCAAAATTCGTAACACATCAATTTGCCTTCGTCTAACTTGTTAGCTTTTTATCGTCGAATGCTCCTGTGATTTAAAAAAAAATCTATGATTTTTTATAATCCACTGCCGTAAATACTTAATACCGTGTTTCAATTAACGCGTGAATTATGAAATTCATTCAAGAGACTTTTTAATCGTTCACCAAGATATAAATTGTCATTTAACATTTTTTCATGTTTTGTGCGACGTCTGTTATTTCCCAGACTCACATGAACGTTTAAAATTGCCAATGTAATGGATATGATAAAGAGCAACATAGATTAGGCTATTTTTTTTAATGACATTTGTACTTTTAGAAATGGATCTGAAGGGAAATTTAAAACTTTTTAAATTTAAAAATTACTAATCTGTTTTTAATTTAAAAAAAGAGAAAAAAAAAAAAAATAATTATATAACCTTTTTTTTTAAAAGTATATATATATAATTTACTTAAAATATATATTACAAGATTAAAATATAGAAAAATTTTTTAAAACTTATCTTATTAATACTGAAATTAAAAACAAATTTAATAAATATTAGGATTCCCCTGGGCTTGTCTTGCACACAAAAGTTTTTTAAAGTTTTTTGAAATTGACTCTCTGAGTTCTTTTCTATATTTAAATGATATCTATATTTTTTCTTTTAAGCAGCCACCCCTTTTGCAATATGTTCCAATTTAAAAATTAAAAAAAGGAAAAATAAATAATAAATTTTCCCTTTTCTTAATTTTTTTACTTAAAAAATAACATATACACAATTTAAAATTTATTTATTAATTTGTACGGTTTATAATTAAAATTTATTGCAGCTTTAGCGTCAAAGGGAATTATTTCATTCAGTAATTTATTAATGTATAAGGGGGGGCGATAAAAATTGGATTAAAAGGGGGGGGTGCCAGTATAGAAAGTTTGAGAAGCACTGCTGAAAATAGCTCGACCCTGTACAAACGCTCACTACATTTTTTTGGGAAAAGCATAACCGGAAATCGGTTTATCCAAGTTTTACGAAAACAGAAGGGGGGAAATTTTGAAAAAAACCCATAATTTTTCAAAAAGGTTGTAACTCTGAAAATAATTTGATTTTTTTAAAAAACGTAGTTGAGCCTCTGCAGGGTCTGAGCTATATACAGGCAAAATATTAATACAAAAGCATTTTTAAAAAAGGAACCATTTGGAAAAAAGGTAATTCTAAGTTAAATTTTTTTCCAAAATTTTTATTTAAAAAAATTTTTTTGTCATAATGTCCTTAAAACAATTTTATGCATGTATTTTAATCTAAGTGACACTAAATATCATGAAAATTATACATTTATGGGCTTCTTTAATATCATATTTCCGAACGTAGTCGGATACCTTAAGCAGTTTTGCTTTAAAGGTATTTCACTGTATATTGTTTCAAGTTGGTTGATCTTTTCCTTAGAGTTTTAATATTTGCTACGTTTCCCAAGTTTCATTAAATGAATCCTAAGTTTCATTAAAAGAATGAAACTTAGTACACTCGAAAATGAAATACATTTAAAAAATTTAGGAACTCTTTTCACATAAATTTAAATGCACCATAGTGAGAGTGTTTAGTTGAATTAGTATAATGTAAATGGAAACAATTTACTTATAGATATTTCGAGAGAGCTGTTTTCAGTAGAAGAAATTTAGTAAGATGTTTTGATTACAATGGAATGTGCTTTTTAGTGAACTCAAAAAGACTCTCCTTATTTCCATTGATTTCTTTAAGTAGATTTGGAAACCTGTATACCGACAATGTTAAATTGGCTGTTTTCGATGTACCTTTTCTCAAAATTGGTTATATGCACATGCTTGAAATTTTACATACAATTTAAGTACACATTTTTCATTATACTAAAATGAGCTTTTAGTCAATTGTGAATTTTTTTTAATAATTTATAAAATATTTTAGCAAACACAATAAAATTTGACCCATTTTTCCCATAAAAATTTTTTTTAAAAAATAAATTGTCGAGTTCTTTACAAAAAGCTCATTTTTCTATACGTCAGCCATCATTATAAATATGTCATAAAAAGCTTACATACCTGTTAACATTATTTTCCCAGAAAAGGTTAATCGAAAATCAAAAATTTTCATTTTGACATAAATGAACTATAATGTATAATTACTTTTTTATTAAAACATTCCACCCCATACTCCAAATGATCTACATTTTTTTGAATCTCATCATCCTCACTCTTCCTATTAAGTCTTTTTTATTTCTTAACTTCCTTTATTTTTTGTAAACATGAGTATTTAGCCTTTAACAGCCTTTGTTGGTAGAGGCACTCTATTGCCTGGACCAAGGATGCTTAATATTAAATTTTCTCAAAATTTCTATTTTTGATACATTTCTCATATTAAATGATGGAATTGCGTCATATGTACCCAATGATGATACTTCCATTTGTACAAATATTTTCTTTAGTACATGAGACCATATTACGATGCTTACACTTTCATTGGGATGTTGTGAACCTCCATGTTAACACTTTTTTAGCAATTCTGGATTAAATGTTTTGTTTCCTATCATTCATTCAACTTTTGAGCAAAAACAAAATACTATGTTTACATTTTTCGCACGGGCGCCATTTAAATGGGCGTGGCCCAGTTTCAGTGAATATTTAAAAATAAATTTACATGGCTTAAATTACCCTAAAGGTTAAAGTAAGGTATTTTTAGAAAGGTTATATCTATACAATCTATCTATACAATTTGAAAATGTAAAATCTCAGAAATCATATTAAGAAGATTTTAGGTTTCCATCACTCCTTAAAATTATAACTTGATTACATTTAAAGTATGATATGCTTAGCACTATGTTAAGCAAATATGAAAAATATTTTTACAAGATAAATTACAAACATATTTGTTAGAAATTAGAATACATTCAAAAGAGGGAATTAATTACATTACAATAGTTACCTGCCCACTTCGCTATGTATTTTATAATGTTGCATGAATAAATATTGTTTTCAAATAAGTATTTAAGTCCAAGCCTTAAGCCTATGATTATATTGGAAAACATTTTGATAGCCCTCATTTCTTGATATAAAGATAGGGCTTGAATTTCAGCAAGAAAAGTGTAGTTATCTTTTACATCTCCGAAACACCTATTTAGAGTCAGTATCTGCTAAGCCCATTTTCAATGAATCTCTATTCAACAAAAGAAACACTTTTGCCGAATTTCAAGTTTTGGTCTAACTGTTCAAGAACGGGAATCTTTATCTCTATAAGGTTACCACATAACTTCTCTTGGAAGTCGATTTCCGCAGAGCTTCCTTTTAGCAGATCTCTACTCAATAAAAGGAACATTCTTGCCATTTTCTGGTCTGTTGGTCAAATCGTTTCGTAGAACTCGTAATGATTGGTTGAGTTTTTTGATCTCATGCATATGAATGCATATTTACGTGTGTATCTGAATTTATAATGTAAAATTTTAAACAAATATTATGTGAATGTTATATATTAATACAGGAGTAATACATTATATTGCATTGTATTAATCAAATATATAGTTTGATTGATTTATTTGTTGAACAGTGACACCACTATGTAAAGAAAAAAAATCTGTACACGCGTGTTAACACGTGATGACGTATTTCATGTTGAAAAATGCTACTTACGACAGTTTATTAGCTGCAAAAACAAACCAAAAATAACCTTGGAAACTAATAATAAAGATAATTATAAAAAAAACAACAACTTTGAGAATAATAGTTCATAATCGGAATTTTCAT
>BMAV01022949.1:0-11197 GCA_019973955.1 Trichonephila inaurata madagascariensis
TTAAATTATTCACTGAATTTGGGGATTTTATTGTGTATTTTAAAAAACAATTAAAAAATAAACTATAGTTTAAAACAAACTGAAAAACATGTTTTTATAGTGAATCGAACTAAAAAAGAAAAAAAAAATATATATTACTTAAAAGTAACATAAAAAATGTTTTACTTATCTTGTTAATTTGCACCGTTTATAATTATGACGTATTGTTGTGCTTTAGCGTCAAAGTTTTTATTCTTCAATACATTATTATTTTTAGGGGGGGGATAAAATTATGATTAAAAAATTGGGTTGCCAGTAGTGAAAGTTTGAGAACCACTTTTTTTAAGGTATCCACCTTCGGAACTGTGATTTTGCAAAAGATTGTATAAATGGATAATTTTTTGTTTTAGTGTGTCACTTAGATTAGAAATGATAAAAAATTTTCTTAAGAATGAATTAAAAAAAAAAAAATTTTTTTAAGTACAATATTTTGACAAAAAAAAACAAAAGAATGACCCATTTTCAAAATATTCCCCTTTTTGTAAAAAAATGCTTTATTATAATAATATTTTGCCTGTCAAAGCTTAGGCCTCGTAGAGAGGTTCAACTAGAATTTTTGAAATATATAATTGGGTGGTTCATCTATTTTTTACGAAAACAGGGGGGAAAAATTTTAAAAAAAAACCCCGATAATTATAATTCAAATGGTAGTAACTCTGAAAATAATATGAATTTTTAAAAAAATCAAGGGGCCCTGTACAAAGATTTGAGCTACATACAGGCAAAATTTTTTTAAAATGGCATTTTTTCACAAAAGGAGATCTTTTTTAAAAAAGGTTATTCTTTTAAAATTTTTTTCCAAAATATTATATTTAAAAAATTTTTTTTTGTCAAAATATCCAAAACAATTTTATACATGTATTCTAATCTAAGGACACTAAATATCTTGAAAATTATCCATTTATGCGCTTTTTTAAAATCATGGTTCCGAACGTAGTCGGATACCTTAAGTTGTGATTTTGTTTTTTCTGTTTGGGAGTAGATATTTTCTGAGCTGTACATTATAAAGATTTGCTCAAAGTTTATTGATTAGAATTCATCTTAAGTCATAAATATTACAATATAAGAAAAATATTATTTAAATTAATTATAAATTAGAAAGATGATTAGGTGTTAAAGTAAATTTCTAACATTCAAATCAACTGTTAGAGAAGTTACAGATGGTATAATTCCTGTTCGAGTAGCCACATTAACCTAGTAGTTATGGTCACGAATTTGAGGCTGGCGTGTCGCGAGTTCGAGTCTTGATGTCACTGAAGACCTACCATTTAGAGAGGGAGGGAGCAATGCACGTTAACTCTATTTTGCTCAAAGTCCTTTCGTTGCCAAAGTGAGGTAGTTTGGAGAGGGGAGTGCCAGCTCGGTTGTCGTTTTTTCACCAAAGGGGCTCAAAATTATGATCCCCGCAGTGAGTGAGGAAATTTACACGCATTTTTTCCCCAACGAGGGTGTTGTGGACGGACCTCGAAATTTTGAACCAGGGTAAATGAGAGGACGAACCTGAGCTGTCACCCCCTTCCTAACTACCACACCACACCAACGGAGGAGGACCCTGAAAATTGAAGGGCATCCCCCCCCATACCACGGGTCTTCAGTGGGAAAAGCTTGAACTCAAAACCCCCGGGCCTCGCCGTTTACCTTGACCACTGATCCCGTGGCCCTATGACATCCATCACCAACGGTTCTCGTTTTGCTTTATAGTACGACGTAAAAAAAACTTTCACACACCTGTTTGTTAGTTTCAATTAATATTATACGATAAAAGATTTTTTCTTTTGTATTTGAAAGCAGATTCACTGATATATTAAAAATGGTTTCAAAAAATGCAATTTCCTTAAATTATTTATCGGTCAATTTTTGCAAAATAATTTTAAAGATATAATTTTAAGTCTTCAGTTTATTTCTAAGGTATTTTTCTGCTTTTTCCCGTTACTATAAGTAGTTATCTGATAGTTGGTTTTGTTATCGCCCCAATTTTTCGCAACATCATCATTTCTTAAATTTTTTTTTAAAAAAAACCAACAGCTCATAAATATAATGAATGAAACTTCAAAATCTACTCTTATTATTTTTTGAATTTATTTTCACTCCATTGCAACAAAAGACAATTCCAAAAGTGAATTTATTTTAGAAAATGCGAATATAAATTTTCGTGCTTTGCTTGATTTTCCAAAGTAATTGAAGAACGTGACTTCGTTAAAAAATCACTTATGAGTCAAATCACCACTAACGTTCCATTTTTTTTTTCAAATAAAAAGTTAAAAACCCCTTCCTCTCCGAGGCATTAAGAAAATGTATATCATATCTGAAATCGATCTTGTGGTTATACTTTCCGAGGGACGAACCACCTGAATTTACGATCATCCGGAAATGAGAAAAGTAATACCAAGTTTGTAGTCCCAGCATCGTAAAAATGGCTGTAATTTGCAGAAACTCCATTACTGGTATCAAGACTTTGTTAAATGTAAATGCGATGAGGAAATTAGATCCTGCTTTTTTTTTTTTATTCGTTGTATATTTTGCACATTATATACATTGATGATTATTTTTTTCACTGTGAACAAATTACAAAATTTTTCTGTGCTTTAATGAAAATAAAAATTCCTCAGCCAAAACCTCAATGTTATTTTATTTTTAATCTGCTTTACTCAAGAATATCGCCCGTTTTGGTGGAATTGATGTTATAAACCAATATTTAGTTTTGATGAATTTACAACTAGACGTTTAGCGGATTATTTTCCGTAGTGTTTGTCTTCATAACATTATCATGTTAATGGATATAATTAAGTTTACTTATTAATATTTATGATTAATTTTAACCAGTGTAAAAATTTCCTTGTGGTTTCAAAAAAAAATATTTATCGAATTCTTAATAATTGCAAATTTAATTTAATTAAATACATCAACTTCAAATTTTTCTTTTCAATTTTTTTTCTTATTCAAATTTCTTGCAGTTTATTTGTAGAATTCATTATTACCAAACTATACATGAAAACTTAACTTTAAATTCATTAATGCAGTGTTTCTCAAACTTTGAATGTTGGTGACCTGATTTTCAGTCATAATTTTCATCGTCCCCCCCATACAGTAATAATGTATATTGAATGCAATAATAATGTACTTTGACGCTGAAGCTGTAATATGACTTTAATTATAAATAGTATAAATTATCAAAATAACTATTATACTTTGTATATAACAAGCCCCCGGAGCCCCTAGTAATTATTAAACTTGTTTTTAATTTATAATGGATAAATAAATCCTCGAATACATTGTACAGTACGGATACACTTATATCAGTGTAAATGCGCATTTTAATTTTTAATGTCAAAATGTATTTTGTTTTGTTTCGTTTCGGTAAATTAACAATTATTTTAAATCTTTTATTTTAGACTTTTCAAAAGGCTCGCGCCCCCTACAGCTTGAGAACCACTGCATTAATGTATTAATTTTAATTTTTTGTGTAAACTCTAAGATTACACGATTAAGTTTCTTTGAATTAGTTTAATTGAATAGTCCTAGTTAAGCCTATTTAAAATCAATCACATGGGAATGCGGTAGCCGAGCGGTCACGGTGGCGAATCTGTGGATCAAATCATGAGTACCAGTAACACGGGAAAACCGAAAACCCCACAAAAAAGGGTTTAAGCCGTTAAAATGCCTCAAATTCCCTAGGTTTGGGGGTTGTTTGGCGAAGGAGGGGCCATCTTTATAAAAACCTGCATTTGACTTTAGTTCAAATTTCCGAAATCCATCGTTATTAGCTCTCATGTAGCTCCAAAAGCAGCTACTCATCATAAAAAAACATCAATATGATAGTCTTATTTAATTAAATTTGCAGTTTTATATTTAAAATTAAATTTATCAAAATAAAATATTAACAATGTATTTATAAAAAATGGAATTCAAAATTATAATGAATTTAGTTTCTTTAAATACAAGAGCTACACATTTGAAATAATTTAATAGGCAATCACAAAATTATCTGGTTAGTCATAGAGACCGTAGCATAGAAGTAGTCAACTTCGTGAAATCTTAGACGGAGTTGTTTCTGTTGAATCATTGCTTAGAGCATTGGTGCCATGAAAGATCTGCCGTGTAGTATGGCTCCTGCACATGCACATTGACCAATAGGGTGAATTCTGTTAACCTCAAGGTACCATGCAGATTGAAAAAGGTAAGTGGTTAAAAACAAGGATGGATGCAACATGATAGGTGTGGGGTGTAACTGACGAATTCCGATTCAGTCTGGAAGGTGACGCCTGAAATTTTTCTGCTATGAAAGAAACATTTGAAATAACTCAATGTTTTTATGCGAAAGACGAAGAAGTTTGATCTTATGGGTTGGAACTAACATAATGAGTCATACGGAACTGAATAATATACAAAATGACAATTTGACGACAAAAAGGTATGAAGACATAGTACTGCTGCCTCATACCGTAACTTAAGCTGCAGCTGCTATCCATTCCTTTCTTTAAGGCTGCTTTCGTCATATGTAGGAGAGCGTGTATTTAACGCGGAGCACATTTTCAGACAGAAAAAGTGCCTCAATTTTTATAAAAGCTTTTGACATTGTAACTCATGCATTTGTTTATATTATAGTGTTTTTAAAATTTCAAAACATTTCATAAATAATGAGTGCTTTCTTTTAACATGTGTAAGGGGATATCTCATTTAGCATTACGGTATAGGAGAAAAAATGCGGAACACATTTTATAAAAGAAAAACTGAGTCAAAACTCGGATAAAAATGTGCAGTATGATAAAATAAGTAATTCTCTACTTGATAATGAAGCCCGAAAGTAATATTAACGTTTGAGCACTTTTATATCTGAAAAAATATTCCGAATTTAGGTCCTATTCTTTAACATTAGCCGAAAGCAGCCTTAATGTATGATGATGCCAGAACTCATATAGCTCAACTAGTGGAGAACATGTAGCTCATGGAGAGACTAATATTCTCTTCTGATGTAAATCAGATCAAGCATGTTTGGGACATATTCGGGCGCATTGCGATAAGACCAATGTCTTCGCTTTCAGTCAGGAGCTTGTAGAGCGTGAGTGAGTGTTTATTAAAGCAGCACTTGAACCAACACTGGGGCAGTTGGTGACGTACCTTGTATTTCTGGACGACGGTAAAGTGACGAGGGTGACATCTGACCCAGCACTTTACTCTCCTAACTTCCACACCACTCTGACGAGGGGATTTCTTAAGATCTTGAACAGTATTTACTAAGTCTTATTGATAAAGTCATCGCATCCATGAAAAAAGATATGCAACTGTCTTAGCTGTTCGAGTGGACTACTCGCTACATCAAACATTCTGAATTCAAACAATATTATTTGTTACTTACATGTATCCAAAAATTTAGACCTCCAAATATCTTTCTATGTTCTTTACATAGCTTCAAAGAATTAAAGCTTCTACACAATACTTTTAAATAACTTTTTAATCTTTTCTATAAAGCATTTTAATACATGTGTTTTTTCTATTTTATGCCCATACATGGCTATATCTCAAGTTTTTCCTGACTTTTTACTTTGCTGAAAATCTTTATCAAATTTGCTTACAGGTTTCAGCTCTATTACTTGTTTACAAATTTTCTAAGATTTCAGAGAATTCATTTAAAATGTTTATCCCATACTGTGAAATAAACTGAAATACCTGATTTCTGCAGGGAAAAAACTAAAACTATTTTTACTCGTGAAAATAATATTTTAAAAATTTCTTTGCTTTGAAGTTTTCTTATGTGAAGGGAAGAGTTTTGGATTCCTTCCTCATCCATTTTTAAAAGATTGATAAAAAGAATTTCTGTTCTGAGATATTAAGCTTATATTTATACATGAAAATTCTTTTCTCGATAAATATACAATATCAAAGTGTCCTTTCATTTTATGAAACTTTTAATGAAATAAGTACTTATCGAGGCTTAAGTATTCAGCTGAGTATCGAGTTTTTCAACTCTGGTATTTTATCCATAGGAATGTATGTGTGAAAAACTTACTAAACATGGTTAAAATTCGCCGGTTATTTTCCTTAAAAATTGGTAACATGTTATGTATCAATGAAGTTTTTGATGAGTTTCTCTCTACAATTTTTCTCAAAAACAGTTATTTTCTGAAAAAGAAAAAGATGATGAAGTGACATTAAAATTGTAAGATGTTTAGCTTTAAAATAATTACTATGTTCACATATAATTGTAAGAATATTGCAATATAATGTTAAACACAAAGAGTGAGAGAAATAACAATTATCTGAGCAATTTAATTGAAAAAGGAATCAACTGTTAAATCGGTGCCTCAAGAAAAACTAAATTTCATCAGTTCAATGTTTTCTAAGAAATTGGAATAAAAATCGTATTCAATAACATCAAATATGTGAATATGAGCACTTAAATAGGAATTACTATTTTCTAAGTCTTATTACAGGCTTGAAGTATCTCAATTGAATTATTATGTTAACCTTTTCTGGACCATGATCACATATATGTGTGTGATCATATATGTCACATCACAGATATGTGATGATGAAATATGTTTTAGAAATTCACAACAGAGCCTCAAAGATTTTCACTGTATCTAATAAAAAAATATTTTTACAATAAGATTAAAGCTCTTAGGAGTTATTCTCCTATTTTCGTATCAGAAAGCTTTAGATTGAAAAAAAAAAAATGCTTCGGATTCAGAAGTAGGAAGTGTTTAGAACAAAGTGTGGATGCCTCGACATATGTCACACTGCTATGTAAATCAATCATGTGTGTCCATGACAACACAGCTACGTGCAAACAAAAGGTAAGAGTGTAGTGGGGGTAAAGACAGATTGTAATGAGGTATTAATGATTGGATAACGTACTTTTTAGCTGTGAATCGATGTTTTACGTTTCTCACGGTCATCAAGGTATCCATGTTTGATATAACAATCAAGAAACTTTATTTGATATTGCTTGGAATTCTCAGTGAAGCTTCAGACATCTGTGAATTATGGGTATATAAGTGCTGGGCGAAAAGGAAAACGATGTTTTGTGACAGGGAGAGTTAAATACGAAGTATATATGAAGGTACTCGTGTATTTCATGCTTGCATTAGTCGAAGAACTATTTGAGAATGACTTTGGATTGAGAATACTATAAAACCGCTTAATTTTCTAATATTTCTGATCACAGTTTTTGCACTTGAACACATTCTTTAAAAATTTTATAACGTTTCAGAATTAAAGGTTTATGTATACGTAAAATTTACAGCTTCTGCGTTTCTTCCAAAAATTCTATTTAATAGATCATACATTAATAATATATAATATTACTTTTATAATACTACTTTTTAGGTACATTAGTGTTGTTATGGAGATAAACAGATAGCGAATATACAGATAATGCAGACATAATGAAATGAATACAAATTGAAATTCGTATGGCATATCCATGATTTAAAATTGTACATCAAAACCAGTTATTCATGAATCTTACTCCCTTTTGGGTCAATTCATGCTCGTGTATGTCGATGAAGGATCGATAAATGTTCTTTATCTTATTCTGAGAAAATTCTGCCGTATATTCATCAGTTATTTTAGTACATATACGATACTTTGGATACCGAAATCTGGACGTCTACCAAGTTCAACAGGATCAATAGGCGAAAGATATGGTGACGTAAATAGCATGGAGATAGTCGAGAGATATGCAAGCTGTATGGGGACTGATAATATTTTGTTGAAAATATTCTCCAAATGACGTTCCATGAATGGTAAATCGATCAACCACAGGGTGACATTAGCATATTGTTAAGCAGTACATGTTGCATTTCAGGATGGTTGAAGGCAATATGATGCCGCAGGAGGCAGAGCTTCACAACATAACATCAGGGATAATAGCTATGTGCCTCACAAAAAATAATTACTGATAGTGATATCTTTTAGACGTAGACCCGATAATCATCTACTCCAAGACTAAAGCTGAATTCACGGATGAACACTATGCAGTGTTAGTATGTTCCTAGCCGTGTGGATCGACAACAACACGATCTGAAAAATAATTCTTTTCAAAAAAAGGGTCAAAAAATTAATTTTAAAGATTATGTGAGCGTAATCTTACCATAACAAAATGCCGAGGGATGGATGGGAGGTACTACGAGGGATGTGAAAGAGACTGTTGCTTGTTTTCAAGCGAACAATTCGGTATGGCCGCCCGCGGGACCATATCTTTGGGGTTTCAGCGTAAAGTTAGGGGCATGGGATTCCCCGAAATGATGGAAAAATTTTAGAATTTTTAAATTATGACTTTTATTAAGAATTTCTTAGATATCGAACAAACTTATATTAAGTGAGAATAAACCCAAAACACGTAGTCTTGTTTAAAACACAGATCGTGCAATTAACCCACTTTAAAACATAATTATATTATATCCGCCAAAAAACTCAATCTCAATAATATATTGGCGTTCAGAATATAATCTTCCTACCGGTTTGAATATTCAACGCCCAATCTACTTCAAATATTTCTCTTAAGGGTCTTCCCTGGATGTCCCTTTGGGTTTATAATGGCGGGGCTTTACAGGATTCTAGATAAGCCCGTCAATAAAAAACTTCTATCTTCTCTGAACTGGGCTTTCTCCAATTCCCCTCTCGCTCACTAAAACTTCTAACCTTTTAAAAGGGGGTTTTCTTTTTCCCTCTAAGGTGGGTTTTCCCCCTTGGATTTTTGGGGTTTGGAAAAAAATTTCCTTTTTGTGGCCGTCAAAAAACACAAAAAGGGTTTTGTTAAGGGAAAAAACTCGTGAGATGTCACACAATTATGCCGTTACGGAAATCCGTACGATCTTGCCAAGAATGTGTGCATCTTTATCGTAGAGTTTTCCTACTTTTTTACTTTCTGAAACTTGATGATTTGTGCACAGCTGTGTCCAAAAATGCAAAAGTGACTTATTTTAAAAGGGGCCAATTAAAATTCACGCATCCTTATCAACCCCAAACCCATTCGCGGTCTTCCATTTGACTATAAAATATTAAAAATGGCATTAATAAATACTTTGTAACGACCTCATTTGTTATTTCTTTAAGAAACTACAGCGTTGATAACAAGAAGATTAACTATCTGCCATTGTTTCCTGCTCTACGCAATACTGGTTGAACAGTAAAAGCACACACTGGGATCGATATTAACATCTTTTGCTTTGAAAAATTAAATTATCTGCATAGTTTAGTATAAAAAAATTTTGGGGTTTTTGCTTAGGGTCCACCGATTAAAATGGCTTCTGATTTATTCTGGGAAAGAGAATTCAATTGTCCGAATGTACTGCGATTTCTTTTACGACGTTTTCGCATGCCGGTGTTAAGTAGTTCTCTTTTCCGTGCCCATTCATCGGTGGATTTTTTTATTTGATCCAGTTTCTAAAAAATGCAACGTTTAAATAATTATGCATTCTTCCATACTTATATATGCGTTTATACGATTTAAATGTCAATTAGTTTAAATATTTAAAATATTTACATGTAAATTACTTATGTAGATTATCTTTATATAATATATATATTTGTATGGTACTTACGTACTATCGCAACGATGCCAACGTTCAAGATAACTCGCCAAGCTGGCAACCCTGATTTCCTATTCGTCTTGCATGCTGAATTGGCAACTATGTACTTCTTTTCATGTAATATCGCTAATACCGTTGTGATAATACGTAAGTATCGTTTATATAACTTATATAACACCATGTACTAGGTAAGGCAAGGAACACTTGTACCCTGAGAGCCCTATTTACTTTTTTTTTAATTCTCTAAGCAAACAAAATGAAAGTGTTCGTACTTTTTCACAATTAATGCTTTTATTTTTTCGTAATCTCTTGGTTGTCATCACTAATAAAAAGCAAAATACTGACACTTTTCTCGCCAATTAGCTTCATTAAAATTTTGCATATAAATTTTTTTGTCTTTTGACACACTTGTGTGCTTAAATCCTCTTTCTACTGAATCAAAAAATAGATCCCATGTTCTGTTTCTTCTTATTTTGAATCTCCCACATAAGAATAATATTTTTTTTCAAATTATTTTCTTTTGTGCTCTTTTTCTTTCCATTTACTATCTGGAGCTGAGAGGAAGTGAGTTGAATGACAATAATATTTAAATGAAGAAAATAAGGCTTCACAGGAAAACGTGTGCACGAAATTTTTACTTGAAAAAAAAGGCACCTAAAAAGTTTTCAATTTAAAACTAAACGCGCGTCGCCTACCCAAGTACGATTGCCGATTGGAGCCGAATAAACCCGATTAAATGTAACACAACCAAATCTTATGCTTTATGTAGAATAACTCTTCAGCAGAAAAAAAAATGCTTAAAGAAGTTATTACTTCAAAATTCTTGAGAAATTTTAAGATGATTAAATTATTTTGAGGGACTTCTTCGTTTTTCTGCCAAAAAGCTTATTTTGTTCAAATGTTTTGAAAATGTGCTTAGCAGAGAATGTTTATGGTCAAATGTTTAATGCTCTGTTTCAATATAAAGGAACCCATTTTTTAAGCCTGTAAAATTCAAAAACTTTCAAATTGAAATTAATGAAATTAAAATTTAAGTTAATTTTTGCGATAAGAATTCAGATGCGTGAAACACGGAACATTCTATAGAATCTCTATTTTAAAATTTATTTAATGTTAATTAATTTAATTTATTAATTCAATAACTTTATTTAGTTTTCTACCAGATATTAACTAGGAAATTAACTTTCTACAGCAAAATCTAAAGTATATAGGGTGTTAAATTGGTTTCTTTCTGGAATTAATTTGCTATAAAATATGCTATAGAGGCGATAGTAAAGTTGGAGTATGACAATATTAAATCATTTTTGGTATTTCTTAATTTAAGAACTCTATTTTTTATCACTAAGTGTAGATAATACTTAGAGAAGTAATTGATACCTGATTACTACCCAGACACTTCCATATAAGCATAAAAAATCAAAAATTCAAGATTTCTTAAAAATAGATTTAAGAATTTGGAACAGTTTCCTTGTTTAGCTGTACAGTAGATAAATTCTTGTAACACAACTTAAAAATTCAACCTAGTGACTCCTAGTGTGAATAGATGGTAAGACACCTGTTCGAGGGTGCCCCACTTCTACATTATCCTCGCGACCTAGATCTTTGGGAAAGGGAAAAAAAAAAAA
>BMAV01022950.1:0-19936 GCA_019973955.1 Trichonephila inaurata madagascariensis
AGGAAAGAGACCTTGGCAAAAAAAGAAGGTTACAATGGTACAGCGAAAAAAAAGGGGTTTTTTTCCCACAAAAAAAGGAAAAATTACGACATTTTGCACCTATTTTTCTTTTTCTTCAAGTACGTTTCCCCGCAAGTGATGATTTCCCCGCAAGTGATAGTATCCGGTTCCATATACTGCATGGATCGCGTTCGGTTTTCGGTTATCCGAAAAATCTCGTATCCGAACGGTGTCCGGTCCTATTTGATTCGGATAAACGACGTTCCTGATACAGTAGCACACACGGGAATTTTCAAGGGGCCCGGGGTTGAAAGTTCATCATTCTTGAATCATGCTATTTTTGATTTTGTCGATTTTCAGGAACAAAACACAGTAAAAACTAATTATTGAATAAATAATTATCATTAATTAATAAAATTAATCATTAATAACAAATATTTAATTAAATTTTACGTATTATATACTTAGAATTATAACCAATCGGACAAAATCAAAGGATTTGGGGGTCCGACCCCAGGATTTTGGGGGCCCACTGACTGTATATATAAGTTAAACAAAACAG
The DNA here is from genome assembly GCA_019973955.1 of Trichonephila inaurata madagascariensis. Lineage (NCBI taxonomy): Eukaryota > Metazoa > Arthropoda > Arachnida > Araneae > Nephilidae > Trichonephila > Trichonephila inaurata. The sequence goes on from BMAV01022950.1 coordinate 563, forward strand.
TGGACAGGTTTGTTCAATTTATTTATTATGCTGATTTCATATCATCTACAGCGGCATGTACATTTAATTTTGCAAATGTACCAATCACACTTTTTTTTTTTTCTTTTCTTTTTTATTTGTTGTAAAAGTTTCCTTTGTGAGATACGTGTTGATATGGTCGTTCTGGTGAAAAATAGAGATGAATCTTAGGCCGCGCACTAGAAAGAAATTTCGGTTTGAAGCGGGTTTTCTGATTGTCTTGGAAGACCACAAAACCCTACCCCTGTGCTATTGTATCTTGAATGACATTAATGTAAAAAATGTCGTAAATTTCCATGTGTAAAAAACTAGACATTTTTTTTCCAAACGATATTGCATGAAGCGTACTATTTAACAACCTCAAACGAAAAAAAAAAAATTCTTACTGAAACTTTTACTCATACTGTACTTTCATTCGTTTTTAAGTGCAAAAATTATTTGTTTTTAGCTGTTGCGAAAGTTAGAAAAAACTTCAGCGCAATCTCACTCGAAAAAAAAGAAAAAAAAAATCATTTTAGCTTTATTCTTAATTTTTCTTAAAATATACAATAAAATTTATTATTATTATTTTTTTCTAATTCTAAAACAACTTATCTTTATTCAACAAAGAATCGTTGTCTTTCATTCCTCCCCTCCCTCTGAAGTTATTTTTATCCATTTCTCCAAAATTTATTCAACTTCCATATTTTTCCCAAACTGGTTTTTATTATTTTTTTTTATTTTTCATAAGCCAAGTAGAAAGAGACTAAAAAGAAAAACTATAATTCGAAATGTTCTTAAATTTATGGAATTTTCAAAAGATTAAGCTCGTACAGATAAACAGTTATACCCATAAATTTCAGAAAGCAACGTTTTTCTTAAATTTAATACTTCTTGGTGGAATTTTTTGCTCTGTATTAATTGATGAAATACTGTTGAGGATGGATGTTTATGTTCTAATAAACAAAAGTAAAGGAAAGCTTGTATTAAAGTCTTTCATACAATAAGACAAAAAAGTGATTAGCTTACCGCCGATTTTTGAACATTTCAACGGTGTGTTAGAACAAATATATATATATATATATTTTAATGATAAAAAATAATTTGTTTTAACACTCTTTGATTTTCTTTCCTTTTCTCTTTTATTTTTTATTTTTGCCTATTCGACTGTAAAAATTTAAACTTTAAAAAAAATTAAAAACTATTATTAATTATTCCTTTATTTTTAAAACTTTTTATTGACTTATTTTAAAAAACAATAATCCATTCAAATTGTGTATGAAAAAGATTTTTCCATTTGCTTAAATTCTAAAAAAGTAGCATAGTACAATTCAACATTTTTAACACATTTCTCGGACCACGATTTTTTATAATGATCCGAAAAGTCCGATTAAACAATAACAGTTATTCTGAAGCCCTAAAAAGTCTTCTTTTTTTTTTTTGTTTAAAGAAAAATTTTTCTAACAGACTTAAATTAACAATGGCTTAGAAAACAATGAAAATCACTTTTACTCTACATCAGTGCTCCTCAACCTTTTTATTGCCGAGGACCGGTCAACGTTTGATAATTTTACCGCGGCCATCTGAGGGTGACACACGTTGATTGTTTATATTTTAGATTTGTTTTCATTTAACAACTTTAATTTAGTTACATTTAAATATGCCTTCAGAATAAAATATAGTTACACCCAAAATGAATAAAAGTGATTTAAACGTGGAATATAAAGTGATTTCCGTGAAAGTTCGCAAACCCGAGAGAAATGCACCACTTCAAATAAAATGGCAATACTTTAATGTTCTTAGGCGGCCCGGTACCATTGATCAACGGACCGGTACCGGTCCGTGGACCAGGGGTTGCGTCTCTAGGCCCTAGAGCACGAGAGCAAAATGGTACTCAAGGGATCTTTTACATGCCACATAATCATATGACATGCGTGCCTACGATTTTCACATCCAGAAAATCTAACAACTCAAGCCGGGATTGAGCCCGCAACCTTAGGCTTCCAAGGTTAGCATGCTACCTCTAAGCCACGAGCCGAAAGATCAGCAAAAGAAATTTCCTTTTTAATTGCGAAGACTGAATTGCACATAATTATTTATATTCAATCTCAAAACCAGCATGTCACTGTTATCTTCGGTGGGGAGTGGCGTTTGAATGTTCAAGAAATTAACGAGTGGCGTAACGAAGAATATTAGGACCTCCTTGCAAAGTCAGGTTCGGGGCCCCGAGCCATATCTTACAAAGGATTGCAAAAGCATTACACCAGACTTTGGGCCTCCCAGAATTCTGGGCCCTCCCACGATGCGGGGGTGTACGTAACGCCACTGAGTTTAACAATACCTAAACGTATGTTTTTTTATAAAACGGATGCAAGTTGTGAAGCATATCAATACGTGTGTGTTCATGAATGTATTTTAACTTGAAGGGATAAAAAAGCACGAATAACATTTCACTCAGAAAAAAAAAATGGGCATTTTTTTAAATAAATCATTTTGTGACTCAGAAATTGATAAATTTTCCTAGTAATGTACACGGTGTAGCTGTTTACTGAGGGTATCATCGTAAACAGTGGTGCTAATGATGCCTGTCAGATAGGCGGCGACTTTTTCTATGTGTGTGTAGGGTGATATATAAATAAATGTGTACATCCTCTTCAATAGCAAACTATTAAATCACTTAGGTAACGCCTAGTTTTGTTCTATTCCGAAGCCATTAGATTTATCTCGGCTTTTTATGCCGCTCCACGTTTCTAGCTAGAAACTCTTTTTTTCTCTCACCCTGATTTGTTGGTCTTAGCCTGGTCGTAAAATTGTGTACATAATGACGTAATTACGATCAATTTGACGAACGGCAGCGTTACTGTCGCCGTAAAACTGTGTCTTAAACGTTTTACAGAGAAGCAATTCTACAAGATATGAACTCTGAACCGAACGACGCAGCGAGCGATAAAGTGGGCGGAGTTAAGCTCTCCATGTGATTTTAAGGCAAGGAAATACGGACGCCATGTTTGTCCACGCCCATCCGTGTACTGGATAAACAGGACAGGATTGTAAAGGGGAAAAAATGAGAACAGAGAGAGGAATTGTAATTGCACGATGAAACATAGGAAATAAAAATTAATCAAAAAAGAATGTGATTTTATGATATTCACTGAAGAAACAAAGTACGAATGATAAAAATACTGATATGCTGTTGTGTAATTGTAACCAAAAGTGAAAGGGAGAGGGAAAAAAAGTGATAAAGAATACAGTGATGTTATCCAGGATTCAGTTTTTAGTACTAATATGTAAATATTATTCTTCTATATTCCATCATCTTTTGACCATTTTCTTTTAGAAAACTTGAACTTACAATTTAAAAACAAAATAATATACAGTGTTGAAATTGTTAAGTGAGTGATAAAAATGATGAAATTTCAAATTAAATTCAAAATTTAGTTTTCCAAATTTAACCACGCGTTGTATATAAAATGTCTCATAAAGCCCTTTTTTCTTAATTTTGCGCTGTAATTTAATATCCTGTTGGGGGAGAGATACTTTAAATTATAAACACTGACATAGGAAAAAGAATTTTTGATACAAATACTAAAAAGTGTTTTTTTTAAAACTATTTTAACTTATAATCATAATCAAGATAAGAGAAAAAGTAAAAGCAAAGTAATTGATAAAACAACTCGTAAAAAACAATTATGAACAAAAATAAGTAAAAATGCATTGAAACTAATTACTATAAAGGGAATAAAAATTGTTGTTTAAGGCGTGAAAATTCTTTCTGAAGCACAATTTTACGATGTACAATAATTTTTTGAGAAACCATATATTATTCATCTTAAATATTCTATAAAAATTATATTCAAATCGTGAATAAGCGTACTTCCGGGGCCGGACCCCCCTTCCCCAAAGCCCTTGATTTTTTTCCGATTGGTTATAATTCTAAGTATATAATACGTAAAATTTAATTAAATATTTGTTATTAATGATTAATTTTATTAATTAATGCTAATTATTTATTTAATAATTAGTTTTTTATGCGTTTTGTTCCTGAAAATCGACAAAATCAAAAATAGCATGATACAAGAATAGTGAACTTTCAACCCTGTGTGCGCTACTGGTGGCAGGGGATGAGAGGTGGGAAGCCCCAGGGTGTTTTCCCTTAAATTTGGGGTGGAATCGAGCTAAATCGTACTGTCACCTGTATGGTGCTCAAGGCTAAGGCCAACGACAGGCATACATCTAGCCCCTTGCCATGATGAATTTCGTTGGTCTCGATCTGACTACGTCAAACAGGTGGCATTAGCAACAACACACACAACAACTTTCCATTCTTCCACACACTGCGTCGATATAAGGACTTAGATTTGATTTTCATCTCTTATTAATGTTTCACTTTAATGCAACGAGAGGCCTACATGTGAGGGACCTCAAAACTTTGAAACTCGGCCAAATGAATACTTCCACCAAACTTCCACACCACGACAATGTGAGGACTTTGGTCCTCGACAGATTCAAAGAAATCATTTTTGAAGGGAGGAACTCAAGAACTGACATCTATTTTCCATAAGACTCAAATTACATTTTTATGTTTGAAAACAATCTGAACTTCTCGTTAAGTTAAATGAATTTATATTCAAAGGGTGAAAAATGTGTCGCTTTTGAAACCTTTTAGCTACGGATATTGAAAACATAAACAGAGTCGATGTATAAAAATTTTAACGACCAACATTATAAATACCGTATTTTGAAAATCCATTAGTGTTGTTACGATAAAGAAAAATACGCAGAGTGACATCTTTAAAATTCCTTTTTTTCTGCCGTGTTGAAATAGCGTTATAGAGTAACATGAGGATTTAGACGAAAAGGGGGCAAAATGCTTTAAGACCAAGACAACACAGGAAATTTAAAATGTGGAAAATTGATCAAAATATTAAAACTCTTATTTTGCTTTTTTTAATTATTTCTTTTCATATTTTTCAATTCCTACTATTAGCTCACAATCTCTATATATTTATTTATTTATTTATCTTGGTGGAATTTTCAATCGTTAATAAAATACATTTTTAAAGCGCTCAATTGAGCTGAAATTTTATATACAGGATTATTTTGGATGACAATACAATAATTTAATTATAATTAATAAAATTAATTGATTAAAACTAATTATTTAAAGAATTACAAATACAACCACGTTGGTATCATTTTTGGCGACTTAGCGACCCTTTTGGCGACTTGTGTCAAAACTTGTGTGAAAAGGGTTTTTTCTCATGTTTTAAAGCATTCAGTTGAACTGAAGTTTTATATACACAATTGTTTTGGATGACAATATGATACTTTAATGATAATTAATAAAAATTAATTACTACTTAATGTTTTGTGATTCTGTCCTATGTATATACATATTTATATTAATTGTTACTATTTAATAAAAAGTAGCTAAAATAAAATTTTCCTATGTTGATCTAAGTAGGAATTGACTTAATTTTTTTTATTTTATATTACTTGTTTATTTTTCAATTCCTCTACTATTAGCTCAAACTCTCTAAATATTTATTTATTTATTTATCTTGGTGGAATTTTCAATAGTTAATAAAGTACATTTTAAAGCGCTCAATTGAGCTGAAATTTTATATGTATGATTATTTTGGATGACAATATAATAATTTAATTATAATTAATAAAAATTTATTTATTAAAACTAATTATTTAAAGAATTACAAATACAGCCACGTTGGCATCATTTTTGGCGACTTGTGTCAAAACTTGAAAAGGTTTTATTCTCACGTTTTAAAGCATTCAGTTGAACTGAAATTTTATATACACGATTGTTTTGGGTGACAATACGATACTTTAATGATAATGAATAAAAATTAATGACTACTTAATGTTGTGATTCTGTCCTATGTATATACATATTTATATTAATTGTAACTATTTAATAAAAAGTAGCTAAAATAAAAATTTTCTTTGTTGATCTTAGTAGGAATTGACTTAAAGAAATTTTTTTTATATTACTTGTTATCACTGACTTTATTAAACACTAAATTGGAAGCATTTAAGAACTATACGCATGCGATACGTAAATTTTTTGAAAATTTTCGAAACTTTTATGAACAAATCAATAATTTAGCGGCATATAAATCAAAAACCAGTTTATGTGTTAGAAAATTATTTTCCTTAAAAACGTCATACAAAAAAAATCTATTTTGTTCTTAATTGATATGCAATCCTACTCAAAGGGGGAGGAGGGGGAAAAATTCAGAACTGTAATTATCACAAAATAAACAATGAAGATGAGAATGTAAATCTCTCTGCCTATGCAAAAAACGCTTATTGAATAAGGAGAAAAATGTACTAAAGGCTTCTGACGTTTCCATAATTTCCTTCCTTTTTTGCCCCTCCTCAGAGCTTTAATTCTGTAGAATGTTTCGATAATAAGATTTACGAGAGGAAATTTGATTATGGGGAAGAACAGAAATTACACATACAGTGAAAATATTTTACTTTCGAATTCTTTTAGCAAAATGAATAAAAATGGCCGGTATTTAGATACGCGAAGTTTGATTGCTATCTTTTTAAAAGAAAGGAAAAGTTTTCGGAGGAAACTTATAAAATGAATAGAAAAGGAAAATCATTCATGAATTAAAACAAAAAATTTTAATGCAATAAGTTTATTCGAACAAGTAACAGATCCAAATGAAATATGTTCGATGAAAATAGCGTTATCTCAAAATCAATACACAAATTTTTTTTAACATTACTGATAAAGTGTAGAGCAAAGGTGAGTATTAAGTCGATCGCGATCGACTGGTGGATCACAAAGACATTTTAGGGGGATTGCCTTTACTAATATTACGACGCGTATACTAAAAGAAATACTAGCTGCATGGCCCGGCGTTGCACGGGCTATCTCTACTTTTATAAATTTTCCCTTTTCTTCACAAAATCAGCACTTCTAATACTCTTTTTCAAAATGACTCCCCCTCCTCCACTTAGCCCGGCGTTGCTCGGGCTTTTACCGAGTGTATAACTTAAAATTCCCTGTTTCGAAATTTTTCTTGCTTCTTTTCTTTGTCAGACAGGTTTATTCCCCCTCGGTGTTGCACGAAAATTTTTAAATGCATAATATATTGTCATGGAAATTCCTCTTCCCCTCTCGCTATCAGAGCTTTCGAGTAAGTGAACAGTGGGACTTTAATATTCACTCACTCACTTTGCAACTTTTTAGGCCCCGGAAAGAAACGTACCTTTTTAAAAATAGTTGTATGTTGAAAACAGTAGAAATTTTTATAATTACAAAATTTCACAATTGTATTAAATGTTGAATTAAAATTGTGAGCAATTTTTGAAATGTTCGATACGCGGTAAAAAAGTTTCATACAATTATTTTTATAAATGAAGAAGTTATAAAAACTTTGAATTTGATAAGTAACCACGAGTGGCGTGATGTGGCTGTTTGGAAAGGGGAAATGCCAGCACAAGTATTGTCCTTTCAATATATATTGCAAACAGGAAAAAAATGAATTCCAAGTTTTGATCTCCGCATATTACTTTCTATTGTATATTTTTATACTTAAAATTGTAATATTCGCAAGCAACGCCGTACCAATCATTATAATGGCGTTTCATTGGCAACTTGGCTAAATATTGGCGATACAGCCAAGTTGTTCTCATTTTTGGCTACCAAATTTGGAGACATCGACCAAATGGATACTTTTGGAAATTCTGGAAATTATAATAACATCACGATCTATGGCGTGAATGGAATATTCGAGAAACTGCGGCACGCCGGCCACAAGTTCTTGACCATAACCACTAGGCTATCGTGTCCACTATCCGCCGTGTAGAGGGGTTGATGCACGTTATATGTGTAAAGGTTTAAAGAGTCATCCCATAGGCGTGATGTGAAATTTAGGAAATGGGTTACTAGATCAGGTGTCGTCCTCGTAACTTGGCCGTGGTTCACACTTACGAAATCCGTCGCCAATACCTCTTGTGTTGCTTCACAATGTGGAGACGTAAATTAAATTCACTCCGTTCTTTTTAAGACAAAGAGATATTTCAAAATATAAGAATACCTTTAAAGTGTTTTATTTAAATAGTCGCAACAGAAAAGAAAAATAAGAAATATTCTTCGAAGAAACAGATAAAAGATTTTATTTAAACGATAAAAATCCGGGGGTCTGATATATTTGTGATTTTTCTTTTTATGGCTTCCTCGGAAAAACAGCTTTGCGATATGAAACGACATTGCTTCCCCTACGATTCAAATTGATATTAAATAAATTCTTCTCTCAATTCTTTACCTCACTCACCATTTCACCTTCTGTATAACCGTGCAGTTGATAAAAGCAATATCTTTTATAACAGAGGCCAAGGATTTAATAAACTAAACAATGCAATATTAAACTTTTCCTACGTTCTCATCGAATGTCATGAATATATAACAAATGAAATAAAAAAGCGAAATAATAACGAATTCCTTGTCGTCTCAGAATCAACTCTCTTCTGATATTTAACTTTTCGTATAAGTTTTTATTTTACTTTTAACATTATTGGCTGCATTTCTTTTCAGTGTCTTTTTTGTTGCTTACTTTGTATAACTTTATTATTATTTTTATTTGACGATGATAAAATCTTTGCTATTGAATGCAGCTTTTACCTTAGAGCAGGGGCTCGAGGACAGACACATTAAAGAAACGGAGGATACTGGACCGAATGAGTGTGTTATTTACGTCGTACGTTAAGGACCTCGTAATTTTGAACTATGGTCAAGTGACGAGGACGACACTGAGCTGGCACCATCCTCTCCAACGCCTCTACACTTCCAGTGCGGTTAATCCATTGGGGGCTTGGGGTGGGCGCCCATGGTAGGGATGGTGATCTGAGATCGATAATCGAAGAATCGATTTCTCAGGCCAAAAAAAATTGATTTTTTAAATCGATATGTAGCACTGAATCGATTCAGTGAATCGATATTTCATCTTAGAAAATCGACATTCGATTTTTTTCTGTTTTGGTAAAAACCATAAAATGATTTACAATTTGTCTGAATGTACTATCTTTAAAACCCGTAATATTACGGTGTTGGCGGTTAAAGGGTTAATTTACTGGTAAGAACAAAAAAAACTCTATTTATCATCACGTTCACTCAATACCATGATGCATATGAGTATCGTGGGATCACCTGTTCCTTGTGAGCGCCTTTTTTCGATTGCCGGCAACATCGCAAGTGATGAGCGGAACCGCTTGGATCCCAGTAGACTTGACAGACTGTTGTTTTTAAAAAGCTTAGATATTGTGAGCATAAGGAACTGTAAGCTATATTATCTATTTTCTTAACTTTTTAGTGTAACAAATACTTTTAGAAAATAAATGTCTTCTTTTATACCTGATACTCTTTGATATGGCAATAAAAATAATTGTAATTGTCGGATATCCTAAACTAAAAAAATCGCTGATTTTGCTGATAAGAGATCGTTGTTGTTGTTTCTAATGCCACCTGTCTGACGTAGTCAGATCGAGGCCCACGAAATTCTGCTGTACGCCTGCCGTTGGCCTTGAGCACCATACAGGTGACAGTGCGATTTAGCTCGGGGAAATTTCGAAGGGACGATAGATGGCGACACCATCTATCTCCCACAATTTTGGCATGGAACTGAAGGGGAGGGAAATATTCTCCAGTCCCCTGCACTCGTGATTCAGCCACAAGACTTCGGACCCACTGATATAACGAGCACGTACTCCGTGTGTACTCGGAGAGTATTTGGTGACATCGGGCATCGAACCCAGGCCTTCCGGTCTGGAGTCCGATACTCTAACCACTAGGCTACCCAGATCGTTTATTATAGCATCTTTCTTGTTTTTCATAAAAGGGATTTATATTTACATTGTAAATGCAGATTTGAAAAAAAATCAATTTTTTAGAAATCTCTCGATTTTTTATTGAATCGATTCATCAGGGTACGATTCGAATCGATTTAAAAATCGATATTTTTCGAAAAGAATCGCCATCCCTAGCCCATGGGTCTGGAAGTGTCCAGATAAACTGGACTTAACCGGATCCAAGCACCCTTCCTTGGATCCGCCAGTGCCAAGGGGACCCGTAGATCTTCGGCACCCAGGGCCCGAAATGAGTTTAAACCGGTACTGATCACACCTCATCAACAGAAGGACATTGAGCCCCAACAGATTTAAGGTGCATCGGGTCTTCAAAGGCTCCCGGACTCAAAACCCGTGATATTTTGGTCACAAGTTCGGGATCATGACTACCACAGTCACAGAAGGTTATCAGAGGGGCTTCACCTTTTCAAAATTACTACATTCATTAGTTAACTTTGCGTCTCAGAAAAGTATAAATTGTACCAGGGGTGTAGCCACCGCCGTATCAATGATACGGGCCCCCAACATGTATGAGGAAAAATTGTTAATATATTTGGAAGACCCCCAAAAAAGGGTGTGCAAGAAACTCTGATACGGGGACCACTCAGGTCTGGCCACGCCACTGAATCGTACCATAAAAATCAATATATAAAATGGAATTGTGATAATTTTATTCAGTTTATGCATAGTACTTATTTCATATCTATGCTGCAAACACATTTAATTTTAGAATCAGTTTAGTGAAACAAATGTACCCTATCACACACTTTTCTGCATTTTTTTTCAAAAACAAGAGCGAGATTATTTTTGTTGAAGTCCTCATCACAGCTTGCAAGTGAATGTCAGTTAACTTGCGTCTACATTTACTCTTGTTGATCTTCGTTCAAGAAAAACTTTTCTCACAAATATAGGGTTGACCCAAATATAGAGAACATTTTCTGTCTAGTATTTGGTTTCGTGATTATTTTGGCGAGTCTCGCTGTATGTCCACCCCTGCCTTAGAGTAATCAATTACTTACACACATCGAATTCTTTTTTTTAAACACAATAGATGTGTTTCTCGAAAAAAAAATGAGTAAAATATCAGTGGTCAATGTTAGAAATTATTCTCAGCCTTTCAGCAAGTATAAGCCATGAGAAATTAAACTAGTAGTTAAGTGATGAATTTTGTCCTCTTATCGCCTAAAAATTGGCAATCCTAAATCGGATTAGAATACATCAGACTTGTAAAAAAGATACAACCTAAGCCATTTGGGTCATTCAAGAGAGCTCCCTTGCCATAATCTCTTTTACACGAATCAAAATTTTGCCGCTTATTGAAGTATATAAACTAGGAATATGAATTATAAAATGTTTTTTTCTGATAATTAATTCCAAAGAAATTTATTTGAAAACATTTCTTTGATATCTGAAAGAAAATAACGAGAGAGATTGTGTATGTATATCCCGGAGCGTTTTAAACCGTCCATTGTAAATTAGGAATGCAATCTTTGGAAATGTTACTTTTAATTATAAAAGAGCATATTCGAGGTTGATTTAAAAAAATAAATTCTAAAATTTAATGATGTGATCCTCTTTCGAAGAGTCCTGATCTACGTAAGTTCCAGTCCAAATTGTATAACAAAACCGAAATGGGATGTGTGTTCACGTAATTTGTCTTATCTAATAGGTCAACTCTACTTACTCGTGGAACACAACCTTTTGTATTCGAAACTAAGATATTTTTGTATCTGAAGCATGACTTGGTTTTTTTACACAATATTGAGAAATAATAACTTATTGTGAAACATACTACGGATGTTTCTTATACATATTGTTATGAATTTCGTGAAATGCACTTTTAAAATAGTGTAAATAATTTATATCTGGATGTGTAATAAGTTTATATTACTCTATGTGGTATTTATTTTATGTTAAAATTGTAATATTCGCAAGTAACGCCGCTCCTTGCTTTATAATGGTGATTCAATGGACATTTGGCGAAATCTTGGCAATAAAGCCAAGTTGGTATTGTTTTTGGCGATCAAGTTGGTATTGTGGTGATCATTTAGCGACCCTATGGATTCTTCTAGAAATTAGTGGAGAAATCTACTAATATCACGATCTATGACTCAAGTGGATTTTTGTCGAAAAATCCATGAGGGTATAAATATTTCTTTCTGTAATGGGCCTGCGTGTTGGTATTTTTACCTTTGCAGATCTAGTGCATTCCCAGGAGCTGGTACAACTTTTTTTTAGTGCTGCACCATTTAGGTGATACCAATTACCGCATGTATTTTTGATGCCCAGTTTCTTCAACAGGGGAGGCACCTGAGCTCTGCCGATGCGAAATTTGTACTTAAGAGTTTAATTTTGCGGAGAGCATCCAAGCCAAACGGACACTCAAGGGATCTTTTTCATGCCGTATAATCATACAACATAGCCGCTGTCGATTTTCTGCATCAGGAAAATTCACCGACTTGGCCAGGGTCGAACCCGCAACCTTGGGTACCGAAGGCCAGCGACAAACCAACTACGCTACCCAGCTGGCAGAGTATAAATAGGGAGTCGCTCTCCGAAATTGAGTCAGTATTGTTTTGACTAGTGATTAGTAGTCTAGCCTTGACCGTTAGAGTCAACCAGCGATTAATTATAACTGCGGCTGATTGCTTGACGAGAGATTGCTTGTGAATTATCTTTTACATACTTGTACTTTACACAGTGATAGTTGTGTCTGAGCGGTGTTGAAGGTGTGAAGACCTTCTGAGATTTATTCTGCGCATTTTGCTGTGTATCCTGTATTTCAAGGATTGTTTTTCGACAGTAAATTTCCATCGCTCCTGAATAACTGTCTTGTTCTTTGTGACTGATTTGCATAAAACCTTCGAACTCCAATCTACTTAGCAATATAATTCATGTTTAATTCTTTCATTGTCTTGTTTCTGCTTGCTATGGATTGGTAGTTGATTGTTCATTAATGTTGCATTTAGAAGCCCCACGAGGGCACTTTTAGCGATGGATATCTTAACTTTGAACTATGTACAAGAACGAGAGATACGCTTTCCAAACTTCCACACCGCACCAGTGTGAGAACTTTGAATCTCACACTGATTTAAGGTAAATCAGCCATCCTACGTGGCGAGTCCTTAGTAGCACGTTGTCGCAACCCTACGGTCATTGGTGAAGTTTGGGACCTCGAATGATCAGCCATTATTGTAAAATTAACAACTTTATTTTATATATCAGTTTATTAGTAAGAAATGTTATAAGCTGAGTCAGCAGTCAACTTAATCGCTATCCTTAATTTCTAAGGCAAATAATTATGTCACTTTTTTACATATACAGTCGGACCTCTATATAACGAAGTCACTAAATAATGGAAAAAGTTCGTTAGATGGAAAATTCGTTATATAGAGGTTCATCTTTTAATATACTTTATAAACCACATAAAAGAAATTTTAAATTAATAAACACTATATATTAAAAAAGTAATTATTAATACCTTTTTTTAAAATTAATATATATATATATATAAATTTTATATATCTTACCCATCAAAAAAGAAAGAAAGAAAGAAAAACTGCAAGGAAAACAAACAAACAAAAAAAGAATGTCGAAGAATTCACTGTATTTTCAACATTAAGAAAACAATTTTATACTAACATTAATGAATTTTAAGGACATTTTATAATTTAAAGCATATAAGTAATATTAAACATATATTATTTTATAATTAAAATACGGGGATACGGAACAATCCACTGAGGGTGAAACAGGATATCGAAGATGTTTCTAGTGAACTGGGCAATGGGGGTTAAAAGCTGCACTTCTTGGATGAAACGTCCAGAACTCTGTTGCTCTCGGCGAGTTAGGATGTAATAAAACCAGTTCAAGATTTATAACCTTCATAAAATGAGTTAAAGAGATAAAAACTTGAAATTTTTACTAGAAATACTTTTAAAAAAAAGGGAGAACAAAAATTGAATCACAAAAGAAAAAGTTCGTTGTATAGAAAATGTACTTCGCTATAGAGAGATTATTTTACGAAGAAAATCGTGAAACGTTTAGTGTTCCAGGAAAAAGTTCGCTATATAGAAAAATTCGCAATATAGAGGTTTGACTGTAATTCTGTGTAACTGCACTAGACAGGTCTCACCTTGCATAACTGAATATCACGGACGAAAAACTATTTTCAATAACTCCAAGGACTTCAGTTAGTAACTTTGCTAATCTAACTTAAATAGCAGCCTAACGACTAACTCCTTCACTCCCCTCGCTAGAATTTAAATAGCTCTCAAATTTACATGAATCATGGTTTCTCCATGGGAAGCGATTTTAGAAACATACAACAGAAAAAAATAGTTTTCCATAGAGGATTGATAAAAGGTACGGATAGGACACGTCACATGTTCACTCAGTAATTTCGGTTTAAAATAATTTGCCTCTCCAGATCCCAAGAAATAAGAACTTAATTTTTTAAAAAAAAACGCACTTTATACCAAATAATGTAGAGAAACTGAGTATAACGTTATTTAATTTTAAAATCTTTTAATGAACTCTTCAATTTTGAAAAAAAAAACTGTTTCTATACACTAAAAAATGTACTAATATTTTTGTTGTCCACAAAAAAATCCTTTCAAACAAAATAAATGCTCTCCTTTAATTAAAGAATTTGGTACGTAATGGAAGAATAAGTCTTGTATTTACTTTGAGGAAAACATAAAAATCCCTCTTAGATAAAGAAGGTCATCACATTTAATAAAAACAATTAGTTTTTGTAATAGAATTTAAGAAGAGAAAAACAAACAGTCATCATATTCGATCGCTCGATATCGATCTTATACTTCAAAAGGATCTGTTACTTAGAAATACCCTTTCAGATTCAGTTATGTCGGAGAGGAATATCTTCAAGGAATTTAATAGTAGAGATATTCGAAATGAGACAATTCTAATGGCATTTCTTAATAAATACAAAACAACAAACATTTCTAATTCCACGAAGTTTAAATTAGTGAACATTCTTAGAAATCTGTGTTTCCCATTTTAGAAATCTTACTTGATATATTGCACTGTAATAAAGCCTTTGTTATGTTATTTATGTTAGTGAATAGATGTATTGCAAGACTGTATATACGTATATATATGGTGTTTCTATAATTGTTTTCTATGGACATATTGTTTTTATGATCATTTTACTAAATTTGAACATTATAATTTCAAAGAAAAAAATTCAAACCTTTGTAACTTTAAAGAAATGTCGAAATTATTATTATTTTTTAAATTCGGATATAATAATTCAATAATAATAAAATATTACTGATATTGTATGCATTTCATTGTGATATTGTTATAGTATATTTCCCCAATCATTGATATAATCATTGATTTACCACTATATTGCAAACTTCATCAGTACTGAGTAGCCGACTTAACCGAATAGTTATAGACTCATGAATCACTTTGTCGAGTCGAAGGCTCGAGTCATGATATCGCTGGAGGCCCCCTCCCCCTTCCATGTACAACGGCTGATGCACTTTTACCTGTCGAGGCTTGAAACTCTCACTTTGGTGCGGCGTGGAAGTTTGGAGAGTGGTGCCACCTCATGTGCCTTCGTCGCTTGAACGAAGCTTGAAATTGCAATGACGGATCTGAGACATAGCCATCCTGTGATGACCATGTCTTGCCGGTTCCGCGTAAGCTAGAGGTGTGGGATTATCAAAATGAAGAGACATAATTCTTAATACAACTTTTATTAAGAATAACTTATATTACTTAAATTCTAATTTTGACAATTATTAATTAAAGTGAGAGTCAAGCCCCAAATTAAATCACGTATTTAAGTCAGATCACGCAATTAGATCCTCTATCTCAATTATCCTAAATAATCCTGTTATCAAATTACTTATATCTAATATTACCTTTTCCAGTTCTGGTCCCTTGACCTAGAGAATATAATATATAACTTTATATTTGAAGATTCTTGATCCGCAATGTAGCTAATTCTTGATCCTCAAGATCCCACACTAAGCTTTGTCACGCTATTGATCAGAATGATTCCACACTACAATCTCTGAGCCTGCTACGCTATGCTATGCTATATCTAGGTTTGCCGCGCTATCCTTTTATAGTATATCTCATTTACATGTTACATTCGTTTATCTTCTTGGTATTGGGTTGGAAAGGTTTTGCCATTAATCGTGGCCGTCAAAGAACATAGGAGTCATGTTAATCAGAAAGGCGCGAGAGACGTCACAGATCTTTGATTTCTTTTTTTAGAATCTAAAATAGGGTTATTGGTACCAGACCTCGTAATTTTGATGCGGATGACTCTCAAGCCGAACTCCCAAATTTCAACGCCCCAACGTGAAGGCTTTGATTTTCGACAGATTTAGAGGCCGCGGTAGCCGAGTGGTCAAGTTATCGGATCATGGCTGGCCTTGTCA
This sequence comes from Trichonephila inaurata madagascariensis, assembly GCA_019973955.1. Classification (NCBI taxonomy): domain Eukaryota; kingdom Metazoa; phylum Arthropoda; class Arachnida; order Araneae; family Nephilidae; genus Trichonephila; species Trichonephila inaurata. The sequence continues at coordinate 16,858 of BMAV01022950.1, forward strand.
CGAGTTCGAGCCCAGTACCACTAAAGACCAGCCGTGTAGGGGCACGATGCACGCGAAATCTGTCGAGAGCTCAAACGTCCTCCCGTTGGCGTGGTAGTTAGGAGAGGAAGGTGCCAGCTCAGGTGTCGTTCACGTCACTTGACCATGATTCAAAATTACGTGGTTTGTCGTTAAAAGCTCTCGTGCAGCTAAACAGTGCGGCGTTAATATTCACTCACTCACTTCGACAGATTTAACGCGTGAATCAGATCCACTACACTGCGGGTCTTTAGTGACACCTGAACTGGAACCTACAAATCGAGAAAAGCACCACTGCCCATGAGCTCGCGACAGGGTCGTCTTAAGACTTCTTGAGGCCCTGGGCCTCTACACAAATGTAGGCCCCCTATGACCCTTAAAAGTAAACAATACATAATAATAGTCGTTAAATACTAGCGCAAGCAATAACCCGAAACAAATAAATGTGCATGACTTAACAATCGCACAAACCGGCTCGACCGACTATCGTCTTCTCGCCGATTGAGTAATGATGGTGCATAGGGGTAGGCCCAAACATGTACGTTAGGGGTGTCAAACTCGTGGCCCGCAACAAATATTTTTGCAGCCCCGCTAATTAATTGGCTCACAATAATATATTATAAAATAATAAGCCGACGCAGAATAAAAATAAGATAGGTAGAATTGCTAAATATTTTTTTTTTTTTTTTCCCTTTTTCTTTTTTTTTTTTTTGTTTATTATTAAACACAAAATGCGTACATTTATTTCGAATATATTTATTAATTTTTTTTGAACATTAAAAACATGCGGCTCTCAGCTTAATATAAAATAGAATTTGCGGCCCATAATGTCATATGGGTTTGACATGCCTGTTGTTCGTGAACGACGGTCATCAGGATGTAGCCAGTAGACATTTCGTCCAAAATTCCCAGTTTTTCGGAGAATACAACCGGAAATAGCATGCGATCGTTTGAATTATTGGAATATTATGATCGTATTGAGAAAAAGGGAAAGGGCCCCCAAATTGGCCCGAGGTTCTGGGCCCGGGCCCTATTGGCTCATGCCTTAAGACGTCCCTGGCTCGCGTACATGACAAAACCACAAAAAAGGTAAGGGGGGTATCGGAAACCTCCCGCATGTAAACATTTTTAACGCCTGCCCCCTGGGTTACTGAATATAAGTACCAGGTTTATATTGACACTAAATTAAATTTTCAAAACACACCCGTTCCGCCCCAAAAGGGGCTGGAATGAAAACATAAATCGCGTTTCTCCCAAGAGCAAGTTCGATTAAGGCAGAGGTTCTATTATATAAACCATTTTGCCCCATCATCTTTCGCTTCTCCCATCCGGGGAGGGGCGGCAGTTACCACCTGAAAAAATTCAAACTTTTCAAAACATTCAACTGCTTAGGGGCAAAAAACGCACCTTGGTTTGTCGGGGGGAAGTCTTGCAAAAAATCTTAATGTTCCCCCGCTTCTTGATTTCATCAAAAAAAATCGAAAATTTTTTTAACCGGTTACCCGATTTCAAAAAGAATCTGGGAGGGGGAAAACCCCCTTACGTCAATTTATTCTAGCTCTTCTAAAAGGCTGAGCAGTTCTTTCCCTTTTCAACACTTAGCTCTGAAAAAGGATGAGAATGTCTTGATAGAAATTAAAAAAATTTTGAGCTTTATTGTTACACTGTTGTTTTTTTTTGCAAGACTTCACTACTCTAAAAATCCCCCGCGCCATGCAAATTTTGATCGCGTTTGTGTGGAACTTCACCCCCCATGATCTTTTTAAACTCCTCTACCTTTTTTTACTTTTTTTTCCAAGTGGTTTTTAAAACTTCCTTTCAATAACCGCACGCGTTATCTTAATTCGTGTAACGGACTTAAAAATATTATTCTCTTAATCCTTGTTATTAAAAAAAATATCCCCCTCTCCTCGTTGTAGATGGGGACGGGTTTAAAAACGGGCTTTGCTGTTGGAGATGTAGTTTCCTATTTTCTCTTTGTTTTTTTAGAAAGCATACAGAAACAAAACAACTGGGAGAGTGGTTTCCCAACCACCCCTCCACCAACGCTATTGAGCTGCATTTAATGTGGACTGCTTTCTATTTTTATATGTAACCAACAAATTCTTCTCTGTTCAATTTATTATGATGAGTGGATAATAGAGCTTTCTCTAAGGTTCCACGCAAATGTAAAACCGTTACCATTTTATGAAGACAGTACCTGAAGTGAGGCATTGCTTTTTAAATGTTGACGATTACATCACAATATATTGAAGTTTCATCTGATATGGATTTTTAACAATCCTCGTTCGCAGTACAGTAATACCCCGAACTTAGCGATAGGTAGGACTGAATGATAACCGGGTGAGTAAAATTCACGTAAGTCGGGGTATGATTCCGCATAGAAATACGCATAAATTATTTTTAGTTGGGGCCAGATACGAATGAAATTAACAATTTAGAAAAGAAAAATATTTGATAAAATCTTAGATAACACAAATACAAAATCGTAAACTGAAGTTATTTTAATGAAGAAAATTTAAAGAAAGGTAGTTTCCCGGGTCAAAAAAATTCTTTTTTTCCAGCAAAATTTTCTCGTAAGCTAATAATTTTTGATTTTTTGAACAAATATGTTATCATTGGGGTCTATATTTTCAAAATTTTTAACCCTTTTCAATTAAACTGATGTTTTCGCAAATTCTCAAACGTCATTTGATTTCTGATTGAACTGGGTCTAAAGACCCAAGGCGAATTTTAAAACCCTCACTCCCGGGGTTTTCAATCAAGTAGCGTGTTGAGGTACTACTTCACATAATTTTGATAGAACTGGGATTCGAAACCGTAGTTTTCCAATTGCGCAAGAAATTTTCCGTATAATCTCCCAAACTATCTGATTCTTTTTTCATGAATATCTCGATAAGAGCATAGCTTGTTTATAGTCTTTATTTTTATTTTTATGAAAACTTTTTTTCGGGGAACAATCTTTTATGTTTACTAGAAAATTCAAAAAAAAAAACCCGTTAAACATTAACGAGTATATTCTTTTTAAAAAAAATAAACTTATTGAGCCCCTTTTTTTTAA
>BMAV01022951.1:0-53466 GCA_019973955.1 Trichonephila inaurata madagascariensis
GTTTTTTTGATCTTTTTCAAATCCCAAAGTTTTGGACGTTTTCCCTGCATACCACTATTCCAGAACATTAAAACACACACCGAGTTGACGCTTTTACTAATAATGCCATATTTCTTGATTTACCAAATTGGAAATTCTCTGTTACACTTACTATCTAATATCTTTTGTTCTTTTGCTGAACTAGCCATGTTTAGTAACAGTTAAAAATCTTAAGTATAACCCAAATAAACTATAAAATACAGTTATGTCAGTTTCATTATCTATGCGACGCGTAGACAAACTTTGTACCATAAGCAATTGTAGAAAGACAAAAGAACGAGTGTGCTCCCCGCCACCACACCCGACCAATCACTCACCATTGTTCGTAATACTTCGTCGTGAAATTTGTTATAATTTGTTATTTTGAAATAAAATGCAAACCATTTTGATCGCTGGAGTGTCCAAAACATTGCCACTGTTTCGCCATCCCTGATATAGACGGATACCAATCACCGCAGGTAATTTTGACGCTTAGTTTCCTCTACAGAAAGAGGCACCTGATCTCTGACGATGGAACCTAATAGATACCTAGTACCACAGGGAATTGATGCTTTATTCGTAAATACAGCAGCAAAACAAAAAAACAAAAATGAATACTACTATGCCCCACCTCTGGTCCAGATCAGGATTGTAGGTGGCGGGTATCTTCCGCCGGTCATATTTTTTCCCAGATGACGCAATCTAAGACGGATATGCCTGCTCATCAGAACTCAAACATAATCAATTGGAGAAAGAAATGTGGTGTTCGTGAAGTGTTAGAGAAGCATGAAAGAGGTGTATAGAGTGGGCCGTACATTTTACTGTTAAAAAATGTAAGTCTGGGGGTCCATAAAAGGAAAGGCAAATCTATGAGAGGTAGATTGATTAATTGAATATTAACGTCGCACTGTTCAGCTACACGAGGGATTTTGGCGACGGACCACGTATTTTGAACCCTGGTCAAGTGACGTGGGGCGACCCAAGGGCACTCCCTCCAACTACCACACCACACCAACGGGAGGACTTTTCAGCTCTTGACAGATTTAACGTGCATCGCTTGCCTTCACGGCGGGTCTTTAGTGGTACTGGGCTTGAACTCGTGACAAGGCAAGCCACGATCCGATACCTATACCACTCGGCTACCACGGCCACTATGAGAGGTAGAATCTCCTCGCGTACTGTCGTGCTATTAGATAAGGGGATATACAACACAGGTATAAACTTTAAAACACAAAAAACGAAGGAGTTGTCTGCATGTATGAGAAATCGGTAGATGTCACGTGCATGTATTATATAAGCTGAATAATATCACAGAAAATGGAATCTATTGGAAGTTATTTTATGAAGAAAATCTTAAATTTGTCTTGGTTCTAGGTGAAAGTTCACAAAATAGTGGATCGTAAAATAGAGGTCCAACTGTAATTATATAAGTAGTACCCCATTATATCTATACATTTATTTAGGGTTTGCAATCCCGCGTTATATTTTCAATCCCGGAATTTTGGAATTGTATTATCCAATTCCCGGTATTAGGATTGAACAGTTTATGAAAAATATTTACGCTTTAGAATAGTTGAAGTTACATAATAAAACTGTAAACATAATTAAAAAATTTGTTTAATATTATTATTTATTGATACAAATCAAATCAAAACTTAATTCATCCTAAAAAACAATTTAAAAATTGGTTTATAACGAAATTGAAAAACATTTCTTCATTTCTTGTGTTTCTGCAAATAAGCTTTTAAAAAACACAGCTCCTCCAACATTTCATTATTTAAATGGTTTCCTATTTTTATTACAAATTGTTCTGCCGAAGAAAATGCTTGTTCAAATTCTACACTAGTAGGCTTTATCTTCATTAAATATCAGTATGTTCTTTCTAGGTAGTCATCACGTTTCCTTGCATTTTTTAAAAAGGACATTTTTTAAAAAATAAATTTTTGATGACAGTGTTTTAAATCTAATAGATGTATTGGTACATATTCCTCTTTGACAACTTTATCTAGTGCTGCTACACATAATGGTTTTTGTCGACAAATTGATTCAGTTATTTAATCAGAACGTGTGTGAATCAATTTCAAATGTTACCTCATTTGAAATAGAACTTGTGGCGGTGTGATATCTATATAACCATAAACATCACGCGTTGACGATCTTTTTGGGCGTGATTGGTTACGTCTTGGTTCGGAAGGGAAGGGTTTTGGGAACGAACCTCCCTCCTTCAGGGACCCTGGCCGTGCAAAGGAACGACCTTCACGCGCCGCAGCGGGCGCCCGCCCACCGCAAAGCAACTGCCGTAAAAATTTGACGCAATTTCAAAATCGCCCCCACAAATGACGCAATCAAACCGTCACAAAAAAATGACGCAATTTAAAGCCGTCTCGCACGAATGACGAAACCCACCGGAGAACTGTTTAAATACCGCCAGAATATGGTATCTTTTCCGCCATTCGCCGCACTGGCGGGGAGTATGTGGCGGTGTGATATCTATATGAACAGTACCAACATCACGGTTGACGATTTTTTGGGTTTTGGGTTTACTCTTGCATTCGGAACGGAAGGTACCCAGAACGAACCTCCCTCCTTCAAACTAATTGCTTGAGCTGTTAGTATTGCAGTGGAATTTGAAGCGTCAAGTCTTTCAAGCAGGTCACTATTAATTTACGACATTTAACTGAAGAAGGAACGGTGGCAAAATCTATTCCTGTAACGTTGCTTATACCATTCTGTAAGTATTTCATCAAACCACTTAGATCTCTACGACGTTCTCCCATACGAAAAATGGAAGCTGAAATTAATTTTAACTATAAGTACTGTTTATCTTTAAACTTTTTGTAGCATTAAAATTTCCGGTTAGTTCCATTAAACAAATTGGTATCTCGACGGGAGAGTGCACCAACATTTGTTTTTACTTCTATTAGAAGATCAGTAATTATATCTCAAATAACTTTTGGATATAATCATGAGATAAACCTAGTGATTTAGCTGTATTTTTAATGTCTATTAATGCTTTATCAATATGCAAAAAAGTTCTACGCACAAAAAATTTTTTGTACATATTTTATATACACTGGTGTGCAAAACTTAAGCAACAGGTGGGTTTATTGCCATTACTTCACGAAAAAAAACATCTGAGAAAGAAATTTGAAATGAGGGGGAGTTATGTACGTAAAGGATGACAAAGCATCGGGGCTGAAAAGGAATACAACGTTTCGGGATGGAATCAAACAAAACAAGTTTTTGAACCAAGTATCATGACTATGATTGTCTATCCAACAGGGAAAAACAACAAGCAGATGTTCCTAAATGGTATATGCCCCCCCCACAAATGGTTGCTTTTCACCGTCTCCGCATACCAGAACCAGCTGGTGCAACATTTCTTTAGGGGGAGTGCCCATTCCCCAATCAACATCTGTTTGAGTTGTTGGTTGTATCCGGGGATGTAAGCGGGGGCAATAGCTCCCCGCATCCCACACATGTTCGATGGGGTTTAAAACCCGGGAGCTGGCCAACCATTGAGGATATTTCACTTTCCAGCAGCTCCTCAAAAAGAGTGCGATGTGGCCATGCTTTGCACCATAAAATGAATTTCGGGCCAATGGCACCTGGGAAAAGATGAACATGGGGAAGAAGTCCCCCCCAAATAGCGATCCCGGTTACAGACCCCTGTCGAAAATGTGAACTGTTCCGGGGGTTCAGCATAATGCCAACCCAGACAAGAAACCCGGACCACATAAGGATGTTTTTTTGATGTTACTGAGATAAAACCGGGTCCCGATCTCTCCAAATCAAAACGCGGAGAATCGCTTTGGTACTAACCGATTTTATCCGTAAGGAGGACACGACTGATTGATCAGGTCCAGTTTTTTGCCCCGGGCCCCCTGTAAATGGCTTCGTTGGCCATTTTTAACGGGAGGCGCTTTGGGCGGGGGTAACAGGCCCCCTTTTTTGAAGGCGTTTCCCCCAGTAAACCGCCAACCTTTTCAATGTTGCTGTACAAAGTTTGAAGCAATGGCGCTTGCTGACCCCTTGCTTTTTGCCAGCAGGAGATATATCGGTCATCCCCGCAGTTGTCATCCCGGGCGGCCACACCAACCTTCTAAAGCTTACCCTTTTTTGGAACGCTTCGCGCGCGAAAGACACTTTGTTGATTCCGAACTGTGCAGCTGCACTGGTGACAGACGCCCCCTCCAGCTTTCCGATCTTTCCCTCCACGTGTGAAGTCGTTCAGGTGATTTTTTCCCAGCCAATTTCACGAACTGACTCACTAGCACTTGCGGGAAAAATGGGGGAATTGCGTTCTGTCCTTTTTTCCTCATTCTACTGTTGAGCAGCCGCGCCGACATCAGGGGCGTTTTGGGGTACGTCACATCGTTTCGGGACGGGCCCTGATATTTGCATAGCATGACGTTTCTACTGATTTTACGTTTTCCCCCTACTGACCTCCAACCCCCTTTTTCGAATTTCGGGTTCCCAAAATTTTTACATTGTTGTTTTAAGTTTTCCCAAACCGGGTGTATAATTTTTTGAGAATTAAATTTTTGGTTTTGACGAAAAAATTTTTAAAAAAAAGTTTCGAAAAAACAAAGATTAAATCCTAGGATTACAGGATTTGAAGAAACACCAGGATCCTGGGATTTTGGGACGTACTACGTTATGATTACTATGCTCAAAAGGTCCCTGGTATAGACAATATTGTTCGAAGAATGCTGTAAAAATTGTAAGATTTCTAATAGAACTTGGAAAAAGATTTAAAAAGGCTTCAAAATTATTAAAATATAATATTAAATTTTAAACTAATCTATAGATTTTTAAGCAATTTTTTAGATTAAGTTATAAATTATTTGTATAAAAGTGTATATATTAATAATTATCACACATAAAAATAATATAAATGTTTCAAATTTGAAATATTACCAGGAAGATAACTAAGTCCAAAGTGACTTATATTCAATACGTGATATGTTCAGAAGCTATCAGAGGGTTTCTATATAGCTATCAAATATTTCTTCAAACATTGACTTCAAACTCAAAAATATTCTTTAAATTAAATAGAATGCCTTGTTAAAATGAAAAAATAATGCTCTAATAAATATGCCTATTTTTAACAGGAAAGCAAAAAAATTAATATTTAAATTAACTAAGGTCTTTTTACAAGTTACTCGGTCAAATGTATTGTCACAATTTATTCCCAACTCAGCCATTTCAACAAAATTGACAGCAGAGAAGAAAATATACTGAATGTAATCAAAAGGTTCAGTAACGTTAGATATCCGATAAAATAAAAAAAAAGCCAAATGCAGCAAAATTTGCCTTATCTAAAATTGCCATTCAGATAAATCTTGCTTTTGTATGTATTTATTCATTGTGATCATGTATGTCAAATTATCAGTTTTCGACCTTAACAATTCGATTTATTTTAAAATATCCTTGTTACGCAGAACGAGTTAGAACTCAATTGAGCCAATTTCCTTTTAACTTCAATTACAATACATTATACTATGACTTAATGATAGAATATTTGTGCTTATAAATATTGAACTAATATTAAACTTTATTGCCATAAGCTTTTGAAGAAGTTAGGATACACAGCATTTTTTTTTTGGAATAAAACACGTAAGTAATATTTATATTTTTAAAAAATTTAAGATCTTGGTAATGTGAGCTATGTACTTAGTATTTTACTAGTACAAACTGAAAAATATTTTGTAAAAAAAGTAAATTATTATTATTATTTAGAGTTACAAATAACCGGTAGCTGTTTTAAGAACTAAATTTTTAATAACTAATGAATGCTTATAATATAACAAGCTAATGATTATACTTCCTAAAATATTAATTATGGCATCTTTGATACAAATAATTTCAAAATGCTCATTTTTGGGAGGTTATTTGCATCAATTAAAACAAAATTCAACGTTACATTTCCTAGAAATGTGTTAATTTGTTTATAAAATTTTAAACTTGAAGTTTTCATTCTTCGTAAGCAAAAAAGTCATACTAATTCTACAACGGTGCACGAATGGATGTTACTCACATAACTGTAAAAGGCAATTTTTAAACGTATAATACGTTTGAGATAATTAAGAGACGTAAAGGATTAAGCTATTTTACAAGCATGCTTTTTGTAACCTTCATTCAAGAAAAATTTATTCCATACATAATACTCACCATTAACACATGGATTAGTTTTCTTTTCTTCAGTTTTATTATTTTGATTGAAAAAAAATTAAAGAATAAATATTTACATTTTCAAGATAAGAAATCGGATTACTTGAAATATTGATATTAAAATATTTAAACAATAATTTAATAATTCATACATTTTTCATCGATTCTACAAATGAATTTAGTTTTATTTTAAAATACGATTTCTTGAAGTATCACAATAAGATAATATTGAATATTAATTTGAATAATTTAAAAATAAAAAACTCAAAATAAAATGTAGGAAGTACTTTTAAAAATTCTAATTTCAATGGATTTTATCCTAATGTAGGTTTTATGCTGAAGCCTTTCATAGCAATTTAGTTATATAAATTCAATTATTATTCAATGCATTAAAATGTATTGCTAAAAGATTTAATTTTATCTAAAATTCTCAATTATTCTTAGCTGTATAAAACCAATTGTACACCGGTTAAGTGAACATTGGGTTATTTTAAACAGTTGTGAATGAAAATTTCATTGACGAATGACATTGTGTGGAATACAAACACATTTTGGGAATTTTATTGATTTTTTTCTTAATCACAAAACATATGAAGTTTATTTATGGCATATTGTTTTTGTTATTAGTGCATTGGCACATGACATATTGTTTTTAAAAATAAAAATGCCATCATATTTTAAATAAAATGATTTTTTTTCTTCATTTAATACAGTGCTTCTCAAACTTTCAATATTCGCGACTCAATATTCAATCCTAATTTTCATCGCGCCCCCTTCCATACAATAACAATGCATTGAATTCAATAATACTATTCCTTCACGCAAAGCTACACTACGACTTAAACGTCTTAAGTGACACCTGCGTATATAAATGTCTCTCTCAGCCAAAACATTAATTTTCTGGACGTATATATACGTCTAACCGAAATACGATCCTTTCTGTGTAATACTATCCATGAAATTATTCCGATGCCCTTGTAATGCAATAAAATGATCTCGACAATGTTTGCAAAGATTTTAATTATTTCAGAGGAATTGGTCCCCCTCCCCCCCAAAAAAAGAAATCATATTTGCGCTACGAGGAAAATGGTGGCTTTGGGGATCGAATAGCATAACTTTTAATCGGCAGTTAAGGGATTAATTGGAAACCGTACATATTATCAAGATATGTGTTAATACTACGACATGGGGTCACTGATAGATATCAAACTTGTTTTTGACTTAGTATTGTTAAACTAATTATAAAATATATTGTACATTACTAATACATTTATAAGTGTATTATATCAGTGTAAATATGTATTTCATTTTTTATTATTTCACACTGTATTTTGGTTGTTTATTATTAGAAAATTAAAACTTGTTTTTAAATAAAACTTTGTTTTCGACTTTTCAACATGCTTGTGTCCCCCTAGGGGGCGACTCACAGTTTGAGAAACGCTGATTTAATATTTTTGAAAAACAGTTACAAACAATTGAAATAATCGGCGTTTTTTTCCTTAAAATTTCTCCCCTCTGTGGGCGTAAATATGAATAAACCCACTTCTAAGTTATGTATTTCAAAAATTCTAGTTGAGCCTCTGTACAGAGGTCTGAGTTATATACAGGCAAAATATTACTTATAAAAGGCATTTTTTCACAAGGATAGTACTTTGAAAATGGGTCATTCTATGTTCATTTTTGTCAAAAAAATTTACTTAAATAATTTTATTGTAATACTATTCTTAAATCAATTTTATGTATATTTTCTAATCTAAGTGACACTAAATATCATAAATATTATCTATTTATAAGCTTTTGCAAAATCATGGTTCCGAACGTAGTCGGATACCTTAACGGATTATCTAGTTAAAGTGAGTTTGATTTTTTCGTTGAATATTGTTATGATCAATACAGTTTAAAAATGTTACAAAAGCTGACTTGATAGCTGCATTAGAAGAAATCGGTGAAACAGTACATGAATCGTTTAAAATCGTTGAACTAAAAGAAATAACTTTGAAATCCTCAGAATTTATAAAGATAAGGACCTTTTTGGACCCCCACCCCCCTTTTCAACATAAAACAACGAGGAATAAGTTACGCGTAGTCGGAAAAATTCCCCCGTATGATGTTGCAAAATTTCTTTATTAGATATTTTTATTTTAACCCCTAACGCATACAAGAAAGGAAAAATTGAATACGAAAGAAATCTTTGTTTGAATGTGTGAATTTAAAAATCTAAAAAAAACAAAAAAAAAAAAATTAAGTAAATTTCCCTACTTTGTCATCAAAAAAAAATTTTTTATTTTTGTTATTTTTTATTAAAAAATTACAATAAAATTTGAATAAAAAAGGAAACCAAAAAAGTGGGCGAATAAAAAACAATTTTTCCATATACTTTTCCTTTTCATAAAATGGAGCATGGGGTCTTTTTTCCATTTTTTTCTAAATTTATTTTTGACTATTTATTCATTAATTAATTTACTTATTCAGTAAAATAGTATGTAAAAAATCCATTCCCAAAATTAGGCTACCCCAAAATTTGGGATTCGAACCCCGATTTTTTATAAAAAGTCCAAAGTGAACCCAAACCCCCACGGGGCCACAACGAGCGTTTTTCCCTTTTTATGAAATGATTTGGACTGTTTTTTGTTCGGACTTTTTATTTATTAGAAATGGAATTAATGAATTAATATTTAAAAAAAACTGTAAAAATCAAGTGTCATCCAAAAGAAAAAAAGTAATCCCCAACTTGAAGGGAAATACAAGTATTGTATTAACGTTTAAAAAAGAAATATATATATATATATATATATATATATATATATATATATAAATATATATATATATATATATATATATATATATATATAGGGAGAGTGGAGGGGGGCTAAAAAAATATTCAATAATTATATTTAGGGAAAAGACCTACACTAGAATTATCCTTACTTTTTTTTTTTTTTTAAATAAAATTTTTAAATTTTTTTTTAAAAAAATTAAAAAATTAATTTTTTTACTATTTCTTAATTTTCCTCCGATGATGTCAACTAAGGATTTTCCCCCTCTTCATATGACTACTTCCTGATTTCATAAAAAAAAAAGTGAGGAAGATGAATGAGACTCCTGAAAGGAAAGTGAGGGGACTTCAAAAACTAAAAAAAGATTTCAAAGTAGTTACTACTATCATTTTAATTTACACTGCATTAAAACCCGATTTTAAAAATTTAAAATTTTAAAGCCTAAAAAAACTATTTACTTGAATCTCTTAAAAAATAATTTGTATTCCTCTCCCCCCAAAAATATTTATTTTTTTCAAAATGAAATATTGAAATTTCAAAAAAAGGTCATTCCAATTTGGGTTGACGCCCCTTAATCCCATAATTTTTTAGGGGAAAAAAATTTTCTCGTATGTCAGCTGAAAAAAACTGACGGCATTGAAAACCCCAACTTTTTTAGGAAAAACGATACAAACGGCCATCTGGCTTTTAATACTTCTGATAAATTTGAAGCATTTTTTCTAAGATTTAAAAGAAAATGTCCATTCAATAACCCTCCCTACTTTTTAGAATAAGTACAAAAACATGTCCACATAGAATTAAAATAAAATGTAGAAAATGACAAATTTTTATGTACCAAGGATAGTATAATTATCATTTTAATATTGCTGATCAAAAATAAAAATCTATTTTTGTAAGTGAATCGGAATAGCAATGAACAAACAGTTTTATTAATCACATTAGTTTAATATACTTTGAGTCTAAAAAGAAAAATTTAAAATTTAAAGTAACAAAATTAAGTATACAGGTATTAAGAAAAAGTTTTATTAAATAATTTAAGTACAAGTAGACAAAATATAATTAAGAAGACTTTCCTTGCAGCAGCACCGGATATATTTGTACAAAACTCTCATACAATGCAAAAGAGATAGTATAAGCCAGAAATTATGTGATATAAATCTTCTGATTAAATTCCTTTTTAAAAGTTTTGACCTAGGTTCCTTTTTTCCCAATCAATTACCTGGCTTACTAACCCTTTTCTTAAATTAATTCATGGATATAATTGAATATTATTAAATTACAGCCAAAATTCACAAAGACAAATCGAGTCTTTTGAACAAATTACCTATGATTTTAAGTGGGAATTTTAAAGAAGATTTTTCAAAGGACAAATCAAAACCTTTAATTGATTTTTTAAATCAAAATTCAATTTAATTACGTCAAATGATCCAAATGAAGCTAGAGGAAGTACGGAACAATGTTTAACGGAGTTTTTTTTATAGATATTTAAATAAAATTTTGAATCTAAAGGATTTTTATAACCTATTTCAGTTACCATAAACCTATTGCTTCCTTCTTAGAATACAATTAATTCCCAAATATGATTGTATATTTCGCACAAAAATATTACTTTATGAGTACAGACATATGAATAAATAATTTTATAGGACATAACTTATATCCTCATGTTTTTGATTCATAACTAATCCCTGAAATAACATTACAAAATTTGAAGTTATCAATTCTATATCGTGTGGTCGTAAGCACACATTCTTTTTTTTCCAAATTATTATTTTCTTTTGTATCAGATCCTCCATTGAATTCCTTCATCATAAGACAGTGCTTCTCAAACTTTCTATACTTGCGACACAATTTTCAATCATAATTTTCATCGCGCCCCCCCTCCATGCAATAAAAATACTTTGAATTTTTTCAATAATAATATACTTTGACGTCGTATACACAATACGACTTTAATTGTAAACCGTACAAATTGTCAAGATAAGTATTAATATTTGTTTTAATTTTGTGATATGCCCCCATAGGGTCACTGATAATTATCAAACTTGTTCTTAACTTCGTACTGTTAAATTAATTTTGAAACATATTGTGCAGTACTGATACAATTATAAATGTACTATATCAGTGTAAATGTGTGTTTTATTTTTTATCATGTCAGAATGTATTTTGTTTTGCTTCCTTTCAGTAAATTCCTAAATTTTTAAATAATCTTTTGGTTTCGACTTTTCGATATACTCGCGCCTCCCTTGTAGGGTTATCACGCCCCCCTAGGAAGGCGCGCCCACAGTTTGAGAAACACTGTCATAAGAGGAACTGATCGGAATAGGCAGTAACGGAGATCTTAAAGAAAAATTTAGATATGGATGTAAACAATTTTGTCTTTAAAAGAGATACCTGTTTTTCATTCCGAATTATGGAAGATCTTGAGAAAATTTTTAATTACATTTCCTATGGTGAGAAGGAGTTTTACCGTGGTTGTCCCAGTATCTAAAATAAAAAAGAAAGAAAGAAAAAGACTGACCGTACTAACAGAGGCGATTTAGCTTTAAACATAACACGACAGATTCCATATGTTGAAAATTTGATACTGAAGCACCAGCGAATCATCCTTACTATTATAAACATTTAATTGCTGATCAGTTATTTTATGTAACAGTAGTCTTATGCATTAATTAAATTTTAATATAACTAACATGTGTTTCTTAAGCTTTAAACGCTATTATTCACAACAGAAATTTAAATCTTTTTAAGTAAGTAGCTCTGTATCGGCTACCAAAAAGACATTTAAATTGATAAATTTGCGGAAATTCAATGTTAGGTTAACATGGGTCTACCCAAAGCCAAAAAACTTGGCAAGGGGTCTACGACAGTGCTTTTCAAACTCTCAGTGTTCGCGACCCAATATTCACAATCATAATTTTCATCGCGCCCCCCTTCATACAATAACATTGTATTGAAGTCATTAATACTATACATTGACTCTAATGCTGCAACACGACTTTATATACACCACGGTCTTATATAAACGTCTCTCTCAACCAAAGCGATAATTGCTCCCGACGTATATATACGTCTTTTCGAAGTACGGTTTTTTCTGTGCACTGCTATTCATAAAATTATTCCAAAGGCTTTAGAATGTAATAAAAGGACCTTTACAGAGTGTTTAGAGGATTTGCTTATTTATTCATCCCCCCCAATGCATCACATACTCACGCCTACGTGGAAAACTGTTGCATTGGGGAGTGAATCACGTATCTTTCAATCAACAGTTCATGGATTAATTGCAAATCGTACAAGTTATTCAGATAAATATTAATATTTGGTAATAATTTTTTTTATATAACACAACCCCATGGAGTCACTGGTAATTATTAAACTTGATCTTAACTTAGTGTTGTTTAATTGTAAGACAATGTGCAGTATTGATACATTTATAACAGTATTATATCAGTGTAAACGAATGTATTTTATTTTTTCACTATGTCAAAACGTATTTTGTTTGCTTTCCTACTATAAATTAATAATTTTCTTAAATAATCTTTTGATTTCGACTTTCCAACATACTCGTGGCTTCCTGGTAGAGTTATCACGTCCAACAAGGGGGGCCCGCAGTTTGAGAAACACTGGTCTACGACACAAAAAAATTTGGGAACTTCTGATTTAGATTAATGAACCTGCAGTTTTGTTTAGAATGTGGCCAGATATCTCGAGTAGATCCGATGTTTTGCGCGCAACTAATGATGCACATATTGAAATCATGCAATAAAACATTGCAAAAAAAGTATAGTCATAGTGTTCTTACACCCACTATTGTATGAAATATTTTTTAATAATGTTTCTTTTATATTCAACACAAACATGTGAAAAATTTTATACCATCATATATATACCACAAAAACCACTCTCTTCTCTCTTAAGTAACTTATTTTAAATTGTTCTCTAATGTGTTTGTTTTATTTTCATTGACCAGATGATAAGGTTATGAAAGGAATTCAGTTTCATGATGATTTTCTGACTCAGTTTTTAAGAAAAAATAAATATGATACAACCAGATCTCTCAAGAATCTTCAAAACTATGTACTTTTGAGAAGAAAATATTCGTCTAAATTTGAGAGAGTTACAGATGAAGATTTGTCGGCCATATTACCAGACAAATTTTATGTACTTCTACCAAAGAGATGTCCAGAAGGTTGCGCTGTAATAATTGTGAAAATAGGTAAGAACACATTTTTCATCATTCATCTTCATTGGTTAGGACCAGTAAAATTCTTTGTGAAATTCATTGCTGAAGATTTACTTACTTTTTGACGGTTAAACATACTATTTAGTATTCATTGAAAATGTTTATCATTGAATTACATTATTCCTGTTACCTTTTAATAGACCATTTTAGATTATGAATTAAAAATAAATGTACATCATTATAAAATTAGGAAACTTAAAAAAAAAATTTTTTTTTAAATAATATGTTGTGTGTGTGGTTAAAATTTCTTTTGTAAACTCATGCATTTAATTGCATATACATCAGTTGTTTAATTAATTAATATTATTTCTTAAAAGACATATCCTGATAAAGATCTATCTTGATAATTACGTAGAAAACGTAAAAGTAATATATTTTTTGACATTTAGGTATACAAACTGTGTATGATGTTCCGAAACATCTAGTTCCACACTTGCTATAAACGCCCCTCTAACTCGACCAAATTAGTAGGCTGTCCAATTTGCCGTCCTAAATGATCCTAGATATCCTTGATTGGTGACAAATCTGGGGATTCAGCAGGTCAAAGAAGGGCGAAAAAATATGAAAGCAGTCCTTTGAAACCCTTGCTGTTAGTGGACTAGCATTTTCCTGTTGAAAAATGGCTCCAAGGAACCTTGCTATGAGTGGAATTCCATGGGGCTGAAAATTGTCACAGACGTTCCTCTGGGCTATCTTGGTACCATGTATCATCATTAGAGGTGAGGATGTGTACTATGCGATGGCGGCACCCAATACTAACACATCATTTGTAGGAGTGTTGTGCCTCTGTACGGTGAAGGAAGGGTTGAGTCGTTTATCTCGGGGCCTAAACACACGTACACGATAGTCGTCGTTATCCAAATTGAATTTGAATCCGTATCTGAAGACGACTTGGTTCCATTCGGTTGCAATCTAATCCCTTAAGCGCGATACCAGTTCAAACGGAGGTGACGGTGAGTGAGTATAAATAGCAGTTCACATAATGGGTGCTACAATGGTAATTACCCTTCTATGTAATGGTAATGGTACGCAAATTACCGTACTTTAATGGTAAGCACCTTACGATGGTACGGACAGAGACAGTGATCCGCAGTGAAGCTTCTGTCTTTGTATGGATGGGAAACAATAAAACAGTAGCCACTTGTGGAGTGATTTGATGCTCTTCTCGACTATTAGTCTTATGAGGTCTTGAGCCTGGTAACTGCGTAACAGACCTTTCTCTTTTTCACTAGTCTCATTATCTCCTGACAGTAAAGTCAGAAATACCTAGGTGGCGAGTTACACACCAAGCCCATTACCCGGTTTTCATCCTCCCTGTGATTTTTTTCCCTTTTGAACTCTTGCAGCTGCTCATATTGTCTCCGTTGGAGGTGCCATGATATCTCTAGTTAACAAGCATCTTTCTGCAACAGATTAAATATATGCAAACAAGCTCTGCCTACCTTTTTTTAATCCAAGGAGAACGCCCTCTAGTGTCATTCCACAATGCGCAATCAAGCTGAATTTCTCATCATTGAAATATATGCCTGACACGTACCTTCATGCCAAGTTTCATAACTAGGCAGTTCTCTCACAGGGTATATCATACCCACCGTCTAACTTTTTTCAACGCTCCTTCTAAACCATTTTTGGAAAATGGATATTTTCTCGTGTAACTGACTTTAAGGTCATATCCTTTGAGGGGCATTGGCTGGTAAGCGAATTCTAAACATGTATTTTCGGATATCGTCTTTTCGGGTATGCTATACTCTGTGCATGAATCACCGTGACAGTTCGGAATGCATGAGCACGTTTAAAATCTTCCTTATGCTATGGCGTATTATGATGAAGAAATGTGATATTTAAGTAATTTAATAAATACAGTATTTGCAGAGAGAGAGAGAATACTTAGAAAAGGCCATATTTCTTCATACATGACATGTTCTTGCGGTAGTGTACGTTAAAAAATACAAGGAAAGAGAGTGAATACGTGGATTATTATTGACTACAGCCCCTTCCTCGACTAGGAGCAACTGGGCGAACTACATACAGGGCAAAGAAGGCTTTCAAATTGCTATTTACGAGCTGTGATATAGGTCTCTTATCTTCGGAGCGTGAAAAACCCAGGCATTTTGAAATTTCATTTCTGGCAATGTGTCTCGGAATTCACCACCAACTACTGAGATGCATGCAACCAAGTTCTCGACACTGTAAGTTATATGGATGCATGTCTCTTACATCAGATTCCTTAATACGAAAGGATATTAGTACTTCAATACTTACGACTTACTATGGATCTCGAAAAGATTTCTTGTAAGTTACCTCCAGTTGCAGGAATCGAAAAGTTTTATAGCTCAGATATGCCTCACCAAAAAACTGTTGCAAGTACAAAAGCCAGAGCTTAATCCATTGCATTTCCCTGCTCAGTGTGCCAAAAGCCTATTCACTCTTCTCTGAGTTAATATTATTAGCCATCTTACTATTGCTGTATCAGAGTGTGAATTCAGTAGTTTCTACAAAAACTTTGAAAAGCCGCGTAAGTGTATGTGCCAAGGCGTCTGGAAGGTGTTTGTGGGCCAAAATTGCTATATTATTCCAATTAGGTGTACCCCTTGGTGCCGCGATAGTGTGTGTGTTTCTCTCTCTCTCTCTCTCTCTCTTTCTATCTATCTATATCATTGTGTGTGTACATAATCACTCTGCTCAAAAATAAGTAGAGGAGCACATGGATTTGACGAAATTACGTAAATATTTCGTCGAACACTGACATAAAAAACAGCCATAGTCTTAAGTGTAGCAAAAACAGAAGAAAAAACTTCATTTGCAAATCAACGTTCATGACGTCAAGAACCTAAAAAGGATATAAGTGGAGAAATCGTGATTTTGTTGAAACTGTTGTTTTTTGTTGTCTCATTGATGAAACTCAAGCTTTTGACCATTGTCCTGAGAAAAGGTGACTATAAAACGTCACAACAACGTGCTCTATCGAAATCCATGGTTTGGCGTATTATCTGGAGACTGGAATCCGGCCAAACTCAAAAAACTGCAGCAAATGCTTTCAAAGTGGCAATAAGAATCATTGCAAGATTGTGAAATTGATTATAAGAAACAGGGCATGCTCGACGCTGGACAAGACAAAGGCCGTCCACGGGCTACCACAGGAAATAATGACCAATATATCCTGTTAACAGCTATTTAAACAGAACAACCAATGTGACGAACAGCCAAAGACAGATTCTTTTGAAAATAGGAGGAAGGGTTTTGAACCAAACTATCCGAAATAGGTTTCATGCGAGTGGTCTTTAAGTCCTTAGCAAATTGTGTGTATTCCGTTGACAGCAAGAAATCAGCAGCCCGAAGACTAGTGTTTATGGACGAGATCGATTCAGTTTAAAGCGTGACGAGATACATGTTTTGGTATGGTGAGAAAGGGCACTCGAAATAACCCTATATTCATTGACGAAATATCACATTAAAGACGATGTTGTTTGATGATATGGGTTAGAATCAGCATAGGGGGACTTATTGATCTGCATATCATTCTCAATGGCAATTTGATGGCTCAAAGGCAATCAAACGAGATCCTGAGTCTCCCTGCCGTACCTTAAGTTTCAGCAATGGGTCACTTTTTTTTCTGATCAGGGATATTTCCAGACATCGTACTGCTAGTCTTCTGGAGAACTTTCTTCAAACTGGAACATTTACTCTTACGAAGTGACCAGCATGCTATCCTGGTGTTAATTCCATCGACAATGTTTTGATCACACTCGGATGACGCCTTGCTGCAAGACCAATGCCCCTTGTTACTGTCCCAACTTGGACTTCACACTTCGTTAAGAGTGGAACAGTATTCCTTAAAGTACCATCGATAACCTCATTGTAACGATACTAAACAGGTGTGTGGTAGTCTTAGTAGTTCGCTTATTTTGGCAGCATTGTGGTTTCAAGGAGCTCACAAGTCCAATCTTCTGAATGAAAGCTGAGGTCTGTTTTGCCAAAAGTCATTATTGTCCGCTACCCTTGTTTATAGCATGGCTTTTCCCATGACACATGTGTTACTTCTCACAATCTTTTATTAGGAAGGAGCTACCTAAGGAAGGTTCTTAGAAACTTATGAAACTTCTTAGGTTAGGTTTAGTAATCTAAAGATTACTAGGAAGGAACTGCCTAGGTCTATCTGCTGAATAAAAGTAGAGGTCTGTTTCTACAAAACTCATCTTTGTCCATTAACCGTTGTTAGCTTGGCTTTTTTCTTGACACACATGTGTTACTTCTCGCCATCTTTCGTTGCTTGATTATAGCGGAGCTCACACACACACACACACACAACAACCTCTTAGACATTTCTTTTAACCTTACAACTTCTGCAACGCTGTCTAGAAAAGTGTAGTTGTTGACTCTGTTGCTGTCTGTAAGCTGCATCACATAGTATTCAGCGATGTGTCTCACTTCATTGTTGGTGCAGAGATCCAAGGATGAAAAGTCGGAATTTTCGATCCAAATCAGCCTGTAATTTACATATGTGTACAGCCCTTAACCTGTTTGTGCGTTGGTGTTGACTGGTATCTTTGGATATGGGACCTCTTTTCATGCTGTTGATAATTTTTCTTGACGAGAAAGGTCATCAGATATTTTTTCAGTTGAGCATGTATGAAATACGATAGACCGCCAGATTTAGGCACTCAAGGATTTCGCAGATCTAGAATCGGAATTGACGAATATCTGGAAGAATATTTGACAAGGTTATGAATCTTTATAGTATTTTCATCAACTTTGTTGTTCTTGTCGAGTGTTTTTTATCCTGGAAACATATGAAATATAAGTGAAGAACAGAAAGTATACAATACAAACGGAAGAATATACACATTTATTACAAATGATTATCCCAGCATATAACAAAAAGGGGGTGAGCTGCTTTCCTTCTAAGAACGGGAATCCATTACAGGTGAAAGATCGACTTCTTTCCCGTAGAAGATACAACCATGTCTTACTCGGGATTCGAACCTGAACCCACTCGGTTACAAGCCGAGGGTCATAGCCACAATACTGGCTGGGCGACACATCAACTTTTACAAACATGTATTTACGCTGAGTGGGTGGATGTTTACCAATGACTAAATTTTACTTTTACTGTGCAATTATTGACCAATTATTGTTGTATTTTTATCATGAATGATTAGTTTAAATAAAATAGCCTCTTTTCTAAGTTATTCCTCTTTTCCATTTTGTGCAAAAAAGGGCATGTATATGCATGATACATCTTAATATAATATTCACTCTTCTTATTTTTTTATTTATTAAATCTAAATTTTTTTTAAATCTCAAAAGCGCTTAAATAAAATGTGATGTAATCAATTATAATCAGATTCTTTTTTCAAAAAAGGTAACTGGAATCCAACTGAGTTTTCATTTGAAAATTTGGAAAAATCGATATTGTTTCTAGTTATGCAAATTTTGCGTGATCCAATGACTCAAATTTGTGGAATCAAGGTCATTTATGATTGTAAGGGATCTTCCTTTCAACAACTTAGATATGTGACACCGTATAATACATATATGTACTACCATGCAATGCTAGTAAGTTTTTTTAAGCTTCTTATTAATTTTGTATCATTTGAACATTAATCATACAAGACATTTTCTGAGAATTATATTCTTAAATTCCCATTTAATTTGATAAAATTGTCACCAAATTTGTTCTCTATAAGTATATTTTTGTGAATGTATAAACAGAGTATATTTCATTTTAAAGTGATACGCTTTATATACAGGGATTACAATCCCCTGAGTTATTCAGAAAATTCAAAATGTATTCTTTTCCGTATTAAACACTGCGGGTCACCGTAAATGTAACAGCAAGAAAGAAAAGAGATAGCACAACAAAATTTATTTTGTAGATAACATGTTGCCCAAGTATCAAATGATTAAATTTATAGACTTCTGTGAAGTGTGATTCCTGCCAGAATCAGTAGCCAGAGCAGCCGCCATTGTTGGAGATCACCGCTGCCACACGCCTCGACATTAATTCAAAGAGACTTTGGATGTGTTCTTGGGGTACAGCAGACCAGGCAACTTCAACATGTTGCCAAAGTTAATCTTATGTGGCAGCTGGGGTGTAATCTGGGTCACTCGTTCAGCATTCATGAACCACATGTTTTGTATCGGCGAAAGATCCGGAGAGAGATCCGTCCAGGGAAGCAATTCACTCTGGTGATTGACGAAGAACCTTTGGACAAGGCGTTCCAAGTGTGGTTGCGCATTATCCAGTAGAAATATGGCTGTGGTCAAGCTCTTAAAGTAAGGTAGGACAACTGGCTCCAATTCCTCGGAGATGTAGCGCTGGCTGTTTAAAGTACAGACAATGTGTACTAGAGGAGTGCGAGAGTGATATTCAATCCACCTCATACCATAATATCCGGTACTGAACCAGTGTGGTGGTGCATAACGCGCTTTTCAGCATCCTCTATCCACGGTGTCTCTAGATTCTAATTCGACCATCGTGGTGTTGCAGACAGATGCGTGACTCGTCAGTAAAGACAACTTCATTCCATTCTGCCACCCACATCCTTCATTCATCGCACCATTGCTGGCGGAGACGTCTGTGATTCTGCGTCAAAGGTAGACCAAGCAATGGACGTCTTGTGGACAGACCACTCCGCTGTAAACGGAGTCGAATGGTACACGCAGACGCTGAATGATGCGTTACAGAATCAATGTGCTGTTCTATGGTTCGTGATGTGACTGAGCGATCCGTAACTGCCATGCGCACAATTTGCCTGTCCTCACGTGAAGTGGTGCACTGAGGTGGATGCGAGGAACCGCGTCGGTCCGTCGTATCCTCCTGCATCCAACGGTCACATATCCGCATTACAGTTTTTGGTTTCGTCCAACACGACTACCGATTTACCTGAAAGATAATCCACAATCTCGGTAGGCCACTATCCTTCCCCTGTCGAACTCGGGTACTTGATCAAAAGCAGATTGTTGTTTTCTACGAGACATAACTGATCGCTTTATGAAAAAAAACCACAAGAAAAACACAATTACTGAACTTGAAATCGTCGAAATCTCAGTCTTAAATTGCGCTTTGAGGTGGCGCCACAGGCGCGCGTGATGTGTGTCTGCTCTGAAATTCTAATCATTTGCATATCTCACCTCCGCTAGTGCATGTTGTAAATTTCATGTTATTTGCATGCTTCCTTCAGGGTGTTGCATTTACGGTGGCCAGCAGTGAAAATATAGTGCTTTTTTAAAATAATGTCTTTTGATACGTTTATATGATTATATGTGTTATGTTTAAGATGTCTGTTTAAAATATTCGTTTTTAATTCTTATTTAAAAGAATTCTCTTCAACCTTGTTAAATCTACTGTTGACACCCGTGATGCTGAGATGGTAATTTACGACAGATCGGCTTAGAAGTTTAAAGACCTAGCTAAGTCTCTCAGCTCGGTCCATCTGAGTAGTAAATAATTGTAATTTTTCAAAAGGCAATCTATTAATGTTCTAAGAAGATTTCTGTAAATTAATATTATGAATAAAGATGGAGGAAACTTTATTTTTTAAAAATTTGTTTATTTATTTTGAAAGAACAATGTGGAGTATCTCTTTAAGTAACAGAAACATGTTCTCTGTTGTTCCGAGAAGTAATTATTCTAAGTGCCATTTGTCGAAGAAACGAATTCCTCCTTTTTTACTGAACACTTTCTTCCTCGAACCGTTCTTTTCGCATCTCAGTTCCTTCTCTTATATTTTAATGTATCAGGCTAAAAAAATTAGATTATTCCAAGTTAATTATAAAGATTTGTTGAGAACATTTTTTGAAGTATTTTATCATAAAAAAATTCTTACATATAACTGGTACGTTGCTGTTTTAATAATATAATGTTTTAATAATATATGAATATTAATTGACACTTGTGAGTGAAGCATCAGAATAGCGGCAAGTCCAATACAACCACACATGTGAGACTCTTCACTTCTGTAAAACGTAGCATCTTGGACTATATATGATGCAGTGTCACCTCTGGCTCATATTTACGCTGCTATGATGACCCAACAATGCGTGGATACGGTTCTTGACACTCCTTTTCCTTCTGAAGGTGATCAATGCTTTCTTACCAGCGTGATAATGCCCAGTAGCCCAGTGCTTCTCAAAGTTTCAATATTCGCGACCCAATATTCAATCATAATTTTAGTCACGCCCCCCTCAAACAACAACAATGTATTGAATTCACTAATATACTTTGATGATAAAACTACGATACGACTTTAACCTCCTAAGTGCTACCGGAGTATATAAACATCTCTGTTAGCCAAAGCGTCAATTTCCCGAGACGTATATATACGTCTTTACAAAGTAAGACCTTTTCTGTGCACTGCATCCATAAAATTATTCCGAAGGCTTCAGAATGCAATAAAATGACCTTGTCAATGTTTGAGAAGGATCTACTTATTTCAGGTTATTTGTTTTTATTCTTTCCCTCACACCTCAATACATCACATGCGCAAGCCTACGCGGAAAACGGTTGACATTGGGAAGCGAGTCGAATAACTTTTAATCGGTACTTAAGGGATTTTTTTTATTATAAACCGTACAAGAAGATTATCATGATAAGTGTTGATTTTTGTATGTGATTTTAAATTTGACAGAGTCTCATGGTCAATGGTAAATATTAAACTTGCCTTAACTTAGTATTGTTAAATTTAAATTTATATAAAGATTGTGTAGCACTGATGCATTTAAAATATAATATATCGTGTAAATTGTATTTTTTTTTTTATTATGTCAGAATGTTTTTTTCTTTATTTATTTTCAGTAACTTAAAAATTTTTTTAAATAATCTTATTTTTTCAACTTTTCAATATGCTCCCCATTTTTTCGTAGAGTTATCACCCCCCTAAAGGGGACGAACCCACGTTTGAGAAACCCTGCCGTAACCCTACATCTTGAGGCCCAGGACTCAAAAAGCCCAAAACCGACTTTTCCACTCCTTTTCGCCCCAGCTTCACGCATCAGCCAATGTACTCTAAAAGTGATACAAATATTTCTTTCTAATTTTTCTCTGACCCTCACCAAACGAGCACACCTGGGCACCGTTGGAAGTCTTGCAAGAATCCGTTCGAAGACAACCCTGAAAATAGCTGATAAGGGAAAGGGGAGCTATTTTTCTCTCACACGACTTCTCCCTACCCCCTTGAATCTGTGGCTGCGTATTGCTCTGGTATTGCAATCCACGTGATTCTATAATTTACTGAGTTGACATCGTCTTTTTTTTCGCGTTAGAGTATCATTTCCAAATAAATGGGGCATTGTTTTTTTCAATCACTCTCTATTTGCCAAGTTACTTCAATTCATGGCCAATGCTTTCTCTTTTTGAATGTCATTTTATAATAAAGCTATTATAAAAGGACATTAGAATATTTTTAAATGATATAGATAATATTATTTTATGTAACATTTTTCTTTTTTTTGACAGAATTGTTTCAGGTCGTTACAAAGGCCTTCATATAATCAATGATTCAATTGTGATGAAAACAATGTTCGCATTGATGAAATCCCTAATGACTAAAAAACTGAGAAGTAGAGTGAGTATTTATATAAAACTGTTTTTACTATGAATTTTCATAATTAATATCTTTGCCTGATTTTTTTGTGATGAAGTTTAAAAACCCCTTCATGGTGGTAATTCAAAATTGAATATGTTATTGTAAGGGATGATAAAGATTTCTAATTCTGTCTTACGAAACGTTTTTTTAGGCATTTATCAATTGTTGCACTAGGTTTTCGATGTTTCAGGGGCACCTGAACCTGACTACATTCCTTATCTTTTATACATTTGATTATAATAGATCTGTTGACCGTTCTGAACGAAGAAAAAAGTGCAACTGCAGTTTAAAGATATCTGACCAACTATATGAGACTAGGGAATTACTATTTGAAAATTATCCCAGGTTGTCGTGTAATAATCTGTAAATCAATTGGAAGAAGGATGTCATGGACATATCATGGACTATGCAATGCTTTTCTGCCTGTATCATTAAGGGTCACCACCGTATCAAATAAAACAACTTTGTCAATATTGTGGGGGTTGAAAACAGAAATCTGAAAATCTAAACAGTCACTATGAGCGTGAGCCAGCCTCAACCATAAACTCCATGAAAGTAAAAAAATGGTATGGAAATGGTATGAATGTTAACCCGCATTGCTCACGCGATAAAAATGACCGAAAAATCTTGCGCAGGGTATGTCCTACCCAAGGGTGTTTACATTCTGTTTTTACCGTAAAATTTGTATACAAAAGTTAAAAAGGAAGAAAGTAGGAAGTACAATATGTTTATTACATTTTTCACACTGTAAATTTAGTTATTTTGTTCTTTTTATAAGGGCATTCAATACATTGATTAAACACTCCTTTAATCTCATCGTGATTGTTTGCTATGTTTTCACTGAATCTTAATTTTTTTTAAAATCTGTATCTTTTTAAAACTAAACATATAGGAGTAAACTACTCTATTTTTTAAATTCAACAAATTTGGAATTTCTTTTTATTTTCTCTTTTTGTTCCAGCAATAGTTTTTTTTTCAAAAGTTCTTCTGAAAGAGGCTAAGCAGTGAACCAGTTGTCTCCTTAAAAATTACATTCTTCTCAAATGTTTTTGTGTCTCTACATATAAAACATTTATTTTCAACACTCTGTCACTTTTCTTAATTCGGATCGATTTCAGTGGAGGAAATATATTTGCTGTTATACTCTTCATCGTTTGATTCTTCCTCATCATAACGTGAAGAGAATTTCTTCATCCGAAAATACTGTTGTACTATATCTCTGTTAAATACTGCATCTATTAAATTACTTAAATACCACATTTCTTTATCATAACTACAATAATACGCCACAGCATAAGGAAGATGCATTCAGAACTGCAACGGTGATTCACGCGCTGAGTAGGATATACCCGAAGAGGCGGTATCCAAAAATATTACTTAGAATTCGCCTACAAGCTATGGCCCCTCAAAGGAAATGACCTGAAAGACAACTACACGAGAAACAATCCAGTTTCCAAAAAAGGGTTAGAAGGAGCGTTGAAAAAAGTTAGACACACCCTGCGCGTGAAGTTCCGGGTTAAGTAGTGGACAATGCCATTTCAGCATTTTAGGCATTTCACAGAATCACACGATTTTATCTCGCATTCATGAACCTTGGTCTTCTAGAGCCTTTATTCGGCCAGTTAGTTCCTTGCAGATACCATTACAACTAGCCATGCTCAGTTGGTGGCTAATTGGTCAATGTGACCAGGCAACTTCATGGCTCCCTACTATGTGACCATGTTTAGCACCTTATTGACTATGAGGTCTATGACAACATCATAAAGTTTTAGTTGTATCTCCAAGACTGAGAACCAGAAATGATAAGTCCTAGGCAGTTTTTACCAATTTTGTACAACATCAGTTGTGAGATGAAACGCTCGCTATGGACCAAATTAACATTAATTAGTTTCGAAAGATTAACCATTTGTCTACTTGGTATACAGAAGTTCTATGTAAACTTTTGTGATAACCGATTTAATTTTTTCCATTCATTTTTGTGAAAGAATGTATATACAGTGAAAATCATTTCACACGAAAATCAGCGGACTGCCATATTTTTTCGTGTTTAAAGAATTTCGTGTTAAAGAATATTGTAAGAAAACCCACCATAGGCTTAGCAAAATTATTTTACTACAGTTCATTTTATTTAACTAGACATGTATGTATATGTGCATGTATTTAATAAAAATCTATGAAACAAAAACATTCACAATGAAATTTAATACAAAATTTCAAAATTAGTTATCAATCAGAAGTGAAAAGAAACAAATTTCCGTTTTCGTCTTCTGTTTTGATTAACAAACTTAAGAATTTCCGTATTCCCATACTCTTTAAGCGAAATAGTAGTTGATTTTCCCCTGAGATCTTTGTCTTTGTGTTCGTAAAGAAATTCTTCTAAAATAGAAAAAAACGCGAACCAAATTCATTGATTTTTACTAACAGTGTCTTGTATTCGTCTCAGAATTCCAAAAGTATATATAAATACTATATATATATATATAGAGAGAGAGAGAGAGAAAGGGAGAGAGAGAGAGGCAGAGAAAGAGAGATGGATAGATAGATAGATATAGATATAGATAGGTTTATAGTAAAAGTTTCATAATATTTAATAAAAAAGAACACGTCTCTCTCCTCTTCCAGCTTTTAAAAATTTCGTTTGAAATATTTTCTCAGGTATATGTATTTTAGACTTAGATTGTTTTAGATTCTTAAGGTTTTTTGAAGAAAATATAAAACATACATTTTGATGCAAAAATCTATATTGTTAAAACATTTTGTTTTAATTATTTTTCATTCATTTTCTAATTTGGTTATGAAGTACTGTATAAATTTCTACTTTCACTTTAGGTGCACTTCCATTCTTGTGTCGAAGATTTACTTGATTTTTCCCTCGACCCATATTACCTTTTTTTGAATAGGTGGAGAACTAAAAAAATTGGGAAAAGGAAGACCTTAATAAACCCCAAAACAAAGAGCAACCCAAGGGGTACTATAGAAGGACAATCTAATTTGTATTAATTTCTACAAACTGACTGAAATTTTGGGAAGTGTGCTGTATTTCTTAAGTAACAAAAAAACTATTCTCCTACTTCACATAAAATAGTCTTATTCAGATTATTATTCAACGAACTTATCTTTTTTTGTATTTTAGCCTCTGTAACATGTTGAAATATATTTAGGTTGTTTTTAATACAATAAATATGTTTCTATTTGTGTTAATATCTCAATTATAATAAAGCAGAAATACAAAATGATATAAATACAATGCTTGATGAGAAAATAAAATGCAAAAAAAATATTTAGAGAGTATTTTCATTTAAATGATTAGTTCATTGGGAAATCTCTGGCAGGATATTCGCATTATAAACAACATTTTCGTATCCCTTTATAACATAAAAAAGCGTTTTAATCATAAAGGGGTTTTTTAAAAAAGGGAAAAGGAAATCGGAAAAATGTAAAAGGAAATGTATTAAAAACCCAGCCAGAGAAATACTGTGACATCTCCCCGCATCCTTTCTCTAACATTAACCCTTTTTTTGACGACCACGATTAATTAAAAATTTTTTCCAACCCAAATCCAAAAAAGGAAACGAAGGATAGATGCAAATAAGAAAACCCTTTTTAAAAGGACAGAAATTTTAGCAAGCATGATGGCAATTTCGAAAGTTCCATTTCCAGAGAAAAATAGAAGTGTAAATTGAGGCTTCCAAGGGAATCACGAAAACCCGCCATTCACCCAAAGGTACATACCATTGCGCCAGCTTAGAAAATATCTGAAGGGGTTTGGGACGTTGCGTAAAAAAACCCAAGGAAAGGAAAAAATTATTTTCCCTAAATGAGAATATATTTTTAAAGATTTGAGTTTAAAGGGGAATATAATATATTTATATTGAAAAATTGACCCAATTGGCGATCTGAGTTAGTTAAACTACTGTTTTGGTTTATTCTCATTAATATAAGTTTGTTCGATATATGGGTAATTTAATTTAAAATTTCCCTTAAAAAAAGTCAAAATTAAAAATTAAAAAATTTTCCCCATCTTTCCCGAGAATGCCACACCTCTAACACGCTAAAACCCCCACACTATGGTCAACGAAGATCGCCCCATGTCCTGGCCCCCAAACGTTATAAATTTTATATGATTTTCTGGGTTGGTAATGCAGGAGTTTTTGGGATTTTCCCCAGAAATTTGTTTTTTCCCGGGTCCGAGAATTTTTTGAAACCCCAAGATAACCAAAAAAAGTTCAAATTTTCCCAGAAAATTACCCAATTTTCCTTTTTTTAAAAAGGCACGTCGGGGAAAGGGGCCCTCGATTGGATTTAATATTCGGATAAAAAAGTTGGTGCAGGATCCCGCCACAAAAGCAGAAAAGGCAGAGCTAGCGAAATTTTTCCCGAAAATAAAAAATAAGAAAGGGGGAAAAAGGGGTTTTTCGCGTCCCCAGCGGGGGAAGAAATCGGGGAACCAAAGATTTTTTTCTGATTTATAAAAATTCAAAAAAGTCTAGAAACCAAGGATGTCGCAGGCGGAATTGGTTGATCACTTTTCAGACTAAACCCACAGCCCAGGACTATGTGGAAGCCCAAAAACCCGGGGAAAACACGGTACAACCTTTTAGAAATCTTAGCTAAATTTAAAGGGAAAAATTTTTCAAAAATTTAAAAAAGGGGTTTGGGGGAAGAATAGTGATAATGGGGAAAGGGGAAAAGGGAGTAAAAAAGGGCCATAGGATTTCAAATTTTTTGATGATTTGGGGAAACTGGAAATTCTGAAGTTGGGCGTAGACCAAATAAATGGCAGAAATGACCCTAGAGGACATGGGGGAAGGGCCCGTCAAAGAAATGGGCAAAGTAGGAATAGATTTCGGGAAAGATGATCGGAGGGTTCAACGAAAGGGGGTACCAATTTCGGGAAAAAAAATCAAATGAAATTTTTAATAAGGGACCAAGTTTTGGGGGTTTTTTTGAAATTTTAAAAAGAGGTGATAGGATGCAAAGGGGGCGATTGGGAAAATTTGGAAAATTAAAGAAGTTCAAAATAGTCAAAAAAAATCGGCAGTGGATATACCAAAAACTTTCTCCGATATGTATATCCCGTGGATGTTCCTTTCGTTCCTATTATATTAAAAACACATTTTTAAGTGCGCTTTTGGGACACCGGAAAGATAAATCCATTTATATCGGAAGAAAATATAAAAAAATTTTTTTTTTAAACAAGTAAAAAAACGAGAGCTCCGGTGATACAGCACAGGGGGCGAAATGTCAAAAAAATGGGAATTGTAAATTGAATATTCATCAGGTAATTTGAATAACCCCTTTGGGTTTTTTCATGTGTTGAGATTGGGTTTGGGGGAATACCCATGTATTCTTGGTGTTTATTTTTGTGGATCCGTTTTTTAGACTTTTGGGGTCGAAAAAACGTTAAAATTCCCGTTCGCAGATAGAGGGGGGGGTTTAAAAAATTGAAGTGGGGAAAAATTTTAAAAAGATTTGTCTAACAAAAAACCCACTGGGAAACCTTTCGGATTGGGTTGGGAGTATTTTAAGGTGCCAACCCCAATTTTAATTCCGGGGAATTGGGGGGTCAAATTTGGGGAAAAAGCCGAAATTATGTTTTTATAAAAAAATTTCAATTTTTTTTCAAAGGCCCTTTTCATTTGGCCTCGTTGCCTTCAATGCGGGGGGATCCCAGTTCCCAATCACGCAGAAAACTTTTCTTTTAATTCTTTTAAAATTTTTTTTTTAAATTAAATAAATTATTTATGAAAAAGGGTTTTTTAAAATTTGGGAAAGATATTTATGTAAATTTTTTTGTATTTTTAAAAGTAAAAAAATAAATAAATTTTATTATTTTTAAAAATTTGCTATTAATTAAAAAATTTTTTTATGAAAATTTAAAAATTTCTTAAAACCATTAAAACTTTAAAAATTTCCTTTAAAAATTAATTATTAATTGGGAAAATTTCTTTAAAATTTTTAATTTTAAATATTAAATTAATTATTAAATTAAAAATTAAAATTATTTAAAAGTATTATTAACTAAAAAATTTTTTAAAAAATTTTTTAAATAAAATTTAAATTTTTTATTAAACTTATTTAAAAAATTTAAAATTAATTAAATAATTAATTAAAAAATTTAAATTTTAAATATTAATTAATATTAATTTAAAATATTTTAATTTAAAATTAATTTAACATATTTAATTAAAATTTAATTTTATATTTTAATTAATATTAATTAAAAAAAAATTAATTCGTATTAATTAAAAATGATTAAAAAGATAAATTAAAAAGGTTTTTAAAAATATTTTTTTTAAATTAAAAAAATTTTTAAAAACCCTTTTTAAGTATTTTTTTAAAAGATTATAAAATAATTGATTTAATAATAATAAAATTTTTAAAATTATTTTTTTATTATATATATAAAATTTTTTAATTTTTTAGTATATTATATTTTAATTTAAAATAATTTTTTGTAAAATATAATTCATGTAAAATATCATTTAATATTTATTTATATTTTATTATAAATATTATTTATTTAATTAAAATATATTTATATTAAACATTTATAAATATTTGAATTTTAATTTCAGTAATTTTTTTTTATAAAAAAGTAAAATAATTACATAAAAAAATCATTTAATATTTAATAAATCTTTCATAAATAATTTATTTAATTTTAAAAATAATTAAAGGTTTGAAAGAAAAGAAGTTTTCCGCGTGATTCGAACTCGGATCCACCCGCATTGAAGGCAGACGATTTGCCAATCGAGCCACTGAGCCGGTGAAAAGAATTGAAATTTAATTCTATAAAAGTTAAGCATGAATTTCGAACGCTGTTTTCTCCGAATTGACTGGTCATTCGACGGAATTACATTAAGGGTTGAACACCGTAAAGGAGTACTACTATTACATCAAGTCTCGACCCGAAATGAATTTCCTTAGTCGTGCCCTCCCCTTGTAAGACAAAATTGGAGGATAAACAAAAACAGGAATTACAAAATTTGTTTAGTAGTTTTAAGGGATTATTCTCAGACAAACCAGGTCTTACTCATGTTTTATACCATGATATTGATACGGGAGATAATCTACCAGTAGTTTCCAGGCCGTACAAATATGATCGTCAAAAGCAAGTGATAATATATTTTCATATCCAAAAAATGTTAAGCGAAGAAACAATTGTTCCAGTTCAATCCCCGTACGCGTCACCGGTTGTATTATGTAAGAAAAAAAATGGGTTACCACCGAATATAATTCGGAAGCATATAGATTTGCGGTAGACTATAGGAAACTAAATTCGATCAGTAAGTATCCGCGATACCCCTTACCCTTAATAGATGATTTAATAACGAATATCCCCTATACGACAATAATGTCATCTCTTGATCTAAGAGAAGTGGGTACTTTCAAATGGCAGTAAACCCTAGTGAGAGAGAGATATTGTTAAGACCGCATTCGTAGTAAAAAGGGGCACTTACGCATTCCGGCGGATGCCATTTGGCTTATCAGGGGTGGCTCCCAATTTTAAAAAGGCAATTGACCTAATCCTCAAACCGGTGATAGGGAAGTTTGTGAGTGTTTATATGGACGATGTAATTATTACGTCTCCATCGTTCACTCACCATGTTGAGCATTTAAGGGAAGTTTTTTCGTTGTTGCAAGATGCAGGATTGTGTGACATTAAACAAAGATAAATGTAAATTTGGGTGCGAAGATTTGAAGTATTTAGGATTGATTATTAGTAAGAAAGGAATCAAAACGGATGAGACAAAGGTTCGAGACATACTAGAGATGAAACCCCCAAGGAACTCAAAGGAGGTGTCCAAGTTTTTGGGTATGTCCCAGTGGTACGCGAAATTTATTAAAAATTATCCTGATCTTTGTGAGCCCCTTTATAATCTTGAACGAAAATTTAAAAATTCGTCTGATCCACTGAGGTGCAGAAGTAATTCGACGCGGTCAAGGCGGCCATAACAAAGGCGCCAGTTTTAAAACTGCCGGAGTTTAAAAAAGCCCTTCGAATTATTTACAGATGCCAGTTCAATAGGTTTGGGAGCAGTTCTCAATCAGGAACAAAGACCAGTTATATTTGCTTCACGTACTCTGAACAACGCGGAGAGGAATTATACGGTAACCGAAGGAATGTCAGCAGAGGTATGGGCGTTGAACAAATTCCGAACATATTGGAGCGATGCCAATTAAGGTTATTACAATCCGCTGCCTTAACAGGTTTAACGCATGGAAAAAATTTGTCAAGTAGGATGATCAGATGGGCACTCAAATTAGCGGAATTAAAATAGAAGGGGAAACCCATAGACCTGGAACTCAAAATGCGGTGGCGATTTTTATCTCAAACCCAGTTGAAAGCATAATGGGAGAAAAAGTTAATTGTGCAATAATCAGAGATTTAGTTCTTACTTCACGAGAACAGCTAATAACAGAGGAAAAGAATGACCCAGAATTAGGTCATATCTATAGATATTTAGAAAGCCCGGAAGATAACTCTGTTAATGCGACGATATGTGAGGATTGGTCCCACGACTTCCGTCTAATTAAAGGCTTGTTGTTTTATGCGAAACACGCAACGTCGTTGGGTGAAATGCGTGTATACATCCCAAAGTCTTTAAAAAACGACATTTTACGCGAATTTCACGACAAGCCAATCGCAGGGCATTTAGGCAGATTTAAAACTTATCATAAAATTCGGGACGTTTGTTATTTCCCGTATATGAGAAAATTTATTGATCAATATGTCTCTACATGCCATATGTGCCAAGTTAATAATTATAAAAATGTGTTACCAGCTGGTCGATTAAATCCGATTGTATCAAATTATCCAAATGAGATAGTTACGTTAGATTTATTAGGCCTGTATCCTATATCGAGAGTGAGACGTAATCGATATGTTTTAGTAATTACCGATCATTTCAGCAAATGGGCTGAAATTATATCTCTTAAAAAGGCCTCGGCTCGTATAATAGCTGATAATTTTTTTGACAATTTTATATCGCGTTTTGAAGCTCCAATAAAATTAATAAGTGATAACGGTCCCCAATTTATATCAGAAATTTTTGAACATTTAAGTGAAATATTAGGCATAAGGCATGTGAAGACTGTTGCATATAGGCCTCAAGCAAATAGGACAGAACGAGTAAATCGCGATATAGTGCAAATGATTGCAAATTATGTAAATGTTCAACACGATACTTGGGACGAATTCTTACGTGATTTTACTTACGCTATTCGTACGGCAGTGAATGAAACGACAGGAAAATCCCCTGCGGAATTATTTTTGGGTTGAAGTTGATTACCCCATTTCAAAAATTAGTAATGGTTTCGGACGGAACTGAATTTGCATTAAGAAATATTGATAAAGTGTTTCATGAAGCTAAACTAAAAACGAAAACTAAGCATGAAAGATGGGAAAAATATTATAATAGACGCAGGCGGGATGTACAAATTAAGGTAGATGACTGGGTCTTTAGGGCACACCCTTTAAGTTCGCAGCTAATAAGATTTGCGCCAAATTCAAAAAAAATTTGAAGGTCCGTATAGAGTGTTAGAAGTAAGAAATAATAATATTGTAATATGGAGGTCAGGAAAAAAGGTTTAAACCCTCAGTTTTGATAAAATGGGAAATATATCGTCGTGGAAATGTGACGAGGTTGAGTTAGGAACGGGGCCTCTGATAGTATTGGATTCACGTCGGGAAACGGGTAGTTCGGAAAACGTATTTTAAAAAAGATCAAATGAGTCGCAATTTTGGGGAAAAAAGAAAGGGTCTGCGGAAAAGGGCGTGATCGGGGGAAAAAAGGGGATAAATCCCCAAGTAAAAAGCAATGTAAAACACACGGATGGGGCCCGGAAGCGCGGATCACTTATGAGATCACTGCCTACCCCTTTTTTCCAAGTAATAAAAGAACAAAAAAAAGCACCCAGAAAAAGGGAGTTAAACGGTCTTATGGATCGGGGTTAAAGTGGCCCACAGAAAGGGGCGAAATTTTTGGGCCCTAACATAAAAAAAAGACCTTTTTGTGGAATCCATTTTATATAGGTAGGAAGAACAAGATGGAAGCGGCTGGGTTCAAGATGAAGGGGGGTACAACCTGAGACCACGAAAAAGGGGGGTCGGGCCCCAAGGAAAATAGAATAAACGTCCCCAACCCCAGGAATAGCCGAAAAAAGTTTTATAGCCCCTACACCCAGGCAACATCCCGGGGATCCCCAGAGAAACCGGGGAATGAAAAGGGGGAGTGAACAGTAATAGCACCGCCAGGAAGTACTGGGGGGGAAAAGGGGCCATTTCGGGTTTAAATTTTTTAAAATTTTTTTTTTATGATTTTTTCCAACAAGTAGTGGGAAAAATTATTTCAAAAGGGAAGTCTCGGGCGGTGTTTAAAAGTTATAATCAAGAAAAAGTTGACACTACAATGATTTATTTTTTTTTTTTTTTGAATTTTTTGATTTGGGAAAATTTATTTTTCCTTGAGGGGAAAAACAATTTTTTATGCATTTGTTTACTTCAATGTATGACTTCGTGAGATGCGACAATTTCTTTGGTTATTTGTTTTTGGTTTTTGAAAAAAGTTTTGGTTAAAATTTTATGGGGGTTTTATATATATGTTGTTGTATTTTGTTTTTAAGGTGCATCTGGTTCCGGAAAAAGCGGCGTAGTCAAAGGGCACTAACAATAAAATTTGCTGGCCTTTAAACTTTTGGGGGTTTGAAGGAACCAGATGCGGGGTTTGGGCATGAAAAATTTGTTGCAATTTAAAAATGATATATAATGCATAAAATGGTGAAACATACTGGGGATTATGTAAAATAGATTTTTTCCAAATCAAAGTTTTTCATTTCCGGGGGGACAGACCCTTTAATGCTAATTTAACCCCAACTTGGAGAAATAAAACCCCCCTCCCCGCTCATAGATACTTGCTCTGATGCAGAGCTTTTTTTTGGGATTTTCCCTGGAAGGGTGGAAATAAACCTTTTAATTGTATAATAATTTAATTAAATATTTAAGTAGCGTCAAATAAAAGTTAAGTTTCATGTGTAAAAGTGAGAATATACCAGTTTAAAAAAAAACTTTTTAATTTGGTCTAGTTAATGGAGTAAAATTTTTTGTTTTAAAAATTTCAAATTAAAAATGGAATATTAAATTTTAAATTTTTTAAAATGAATAATAAAAATTTAAAAATTAAGTTAAATATTGGAAAAAAGAGTTAAAATGAGGATTCAAGGTTAAAATTTAAATAAAACTCCGGAGGTGGGGGTTTAGAAATAAAAATTTAGGCACTAAATTTTTTTTGGGGCAAGTGGCCCTTGAATAAAAACACGTTTTTCCTTGGAGGGGGTTTTTGACATCTCCCGTCCTTTCTCCCAACATTTAAAACCCCTGTATTCTTTGGGCCACGATTTGGAAAACTTTTCCAACCCCAAAACCCAAAAAGTAAACGAAGGATAGATGATGCAAAAAAAAGATAACCTTTAAAAGGACAAAAAAGTTTTAGTAACATGATGGCAATTTCGGGAAAAGTTCAGTTCAGAGAAAATAAGGGGGTAAGTGACGGCTTACCAAAAATCACGAAAATCTCCCATTCATCCCGGGGACAACCCTTTTCCGCCAGAGAAATATCTGAAAAAAAATTGGACGTTGCGTAGAAACCAAAGGGAGGAAGATTATATTCTGAATCGGGAAAATATTATTAAATTGGAGAGTAGGCGGATATAGCATAATTATATTGTAAGTATTTTTGGAGTTTGGTTCTTCCTAACATAACTCCTAATTTCCCTTGACGAACTTTTAAAAAAAAAATTTTTCCCCAATACCAAGAAGGCAAAACAATATCAAATGAGATATTTTTAAAAAAGGATAAAAAGGTTTGGTGAGATACGACGGCAAACCAGAATAACAGTGTGGAATTGTTCGGAATAAATGTTAGACGTCTATAGCTCTGGAAGAAGGATACGCTCTTTTAATTATAAAAAAGGTTAAAAAACCCTTTTATCCTACAGTTAACATAAAGGAATTTCTTCCCCGGAAAGGAAGGTGTTAAAAAAGGTAATTTTTTGTATAGGAAGTTAGATTAAGGGTTAAAAATTTTTTATAATTAGATAATGTCTGTTGTGCGATCTGACTTAAATTTAAAAAATTTAAATTTTTGGCTTTTCTACTTTAAAAGTTGTTTTTTAAATTGTAATTTAAGTTATTCTTAATAAAAGTTGTGTTAAGAATCGCAAATGTCTATCTTTTTGATAATCCCCCACCTCAAAACACGCGGATCACGTAAGGGAAAGGGTTTAAAGGGTGGCTTTTCTCTCCAATTTCGCGATTTGTGTTAATTCAAGTGTTGGGTTTTTCTCCAAAAATTTGTTTTTTCATTATGAAATTTAAATTAAATTCTTAAAAAAATTCATATTAAGAATTCTAAAAATTATATTTTTGAGAATCCCCCACCTCTAACTTCGCAAACCCCCAAAATTTAACAAATCGACCATCGCATCAAAATTTTTTTTTTTTGTTTCTAATGGGCTGCGGTTTTGTGTTTTACCATTCGAATTGTACAAACCAGGGCTGTATTTCTTTTTTAGTGCGACACCATATAAAACCCCGGGGGGGGGAACCCAAAGGATTTAAATGCAATTTTTTTTTCTAAAGAGGTGTTTAATGAGATATAGACGTACAGTCAAATAATTCTTACTTTTAACTATTCAGAAAATATTAAAACTAAATACTAACAACACAAATCTCTTTATTTACTACAAAAAATACCTTTTTCACTGTATAGTTGTAAATATTTTAGTAATAAGTGAAATTCAAATTAAAGTAACACTAGTGTGACTTCTGTGGTAGTAGAATATAGATGATAAATGACTTATATTAGGATTGTAAGATGTTACTTGTTGTAGAATTCACGCTGAATTGGAGTCATCTGCCAGATGCTTTCTAAGGATTGAATTATTTTTGCTGTGGTTTACTTTTTTGCGTATTTTTTATCTCTTTCAAATACCACGTTTTACAGACGATGTTCTGCATACCACTATTCCAGAACATTAAAACACACACCAAATTTACGCCTTTACTAATAATGCCCTATTTCTTGATTTACCAAATTGGAAATTCTCTGTTACACTTACTATCTAATATCTTTTGTTCTTTTGCTGAACTAGCCATGTTTAGTAACAGTTAAAATCTTAAGTATAACACAAATAAACTATAAAATACAGTTATGTCAGTTTCATTAACTATACCAACTGGTAGACAAACTTTGTATCATAAGCAATTGTAGAAAGAAAAAAACGAGTGTGCTCCCCGCCACCACCCGACCGATCACTCACCTTTGTTTGCAATACTTGGTCGTGAAATTTGTTATTTTGAAATAAAATGCAACCCATTTTGATCGCTGGAGTGTCCAAAACATTGTGCCACTGTTTCGCCATCCCTGATATAGACGGATACCAATCACCGCAGGTAATTTTGACGCCCAGTTTCCTCTACAGAGAGAGGCACCTGATCTCTGACGATGCGAACCTGTACTAGATCACACTTAGTACCACAGGAATTGATTGCTTTATTTCGTAAATACAGCAGCAAAAACAAAAAGAAAAAAATGAATACTACTATGACCCACCTCTGGCCCAGATGCAGGCTATTATACATTGATTTGTAGAGTTGGCGGGTATCTTCCTGCCTGTCATATATTTTCAGATGACGCGATCTAGGACGGATATGCCTGCTCATCAGAACCCAAACATATCAATTGGAGAAAGAAATTTGGCGTTCGTGAAGTGTTAGAGAAGCATGAAAGAGGTGTACAGAGTGGGGCCGTATATTTTACTGTTAAAAAATGTTAAGTCTGGGGGTCCATAAAAGGAAAGGCAAATCTATGAGGGGTAGAATCTCCTCGCGTACTGCCGTGCTATTAATAAGGGATAAAACACAGATATAAACTTTACAACACAAAAAACGAAGGAGTTGTTTGAATGTATGAGAAATCGGTAGATGTCACGTGCATGTGTTTTATATATAAGTGGAATAATATTATGAAATTGATTTTTTTTCGTGGAATTATATCTGCAAGAGCAAAAAGAAAAAAAAAAATTAGGGAGTTTTAGGGATGAACGGAAATTTAAGGAAACATTTTTGTCAAATCTGGTGTTAATGGATTGTTATCCGCCCGAAAATAGACTCTTAGCGATAGCGAATGTCCTTTGAACTACCAATGTAACAATCTATTCTTAAGGCCTTGGAGACGCCATCTTAAAAAGTTAAGCATGACTTCCGTTTTCCCGTTGTGTTCTGACCTACTTCAACAAATAGAATATCCCACTCTTGTCCTGACCAGTTTATTCTCCAGATATCCCATACTCTTGAACATCTGGTCTGTCAAAGATTGCACTGCAGAAGACTCTTTTACGATATAGAATCGACTTCCAATCCTCTTGTGCTGCGATGTTGAAATAAAAAACGAAAGGTATAACATCATTTCGTCCTCAGCCAGTGGCTCATAATTATGAAATCTATTGCCAAAAACCCTTTTGTGGCTCTAGAATCTAGATTAAGGATAAGCATTATATCGATCACGATCGACTGGTTGACCGCCAAGACATTTTGTGGTGACTACCTTTACTAAGACCTAAGATGCACATACAAAAGAAACATATTAATGGATCACCTTTACCAGCTGGACTGCAGAATTGACTTTTCACAATCAATTCGACTGCATTTACTTAAGAAAGGATTCGATAAATAAGTAGACGATACATGTTCCTTCATTGAAAGCACATGATGACGCTTAACATGTTCAATGACGCTGAAGGGGGGGGGGCGATCACTGAGTACCAGCCGAATCAATGATCTTTTCCACACACGCCGACTGAAAAGGAGATTAAATGTTGATGATCAGCCTTTCCCGCGATAACACGGGATTGGCTATTTAGACATGATTCCACATTTACACGGATTTAGGTTCTCGAATTGATGACTCAGGACACGACAGTGAACAAATTAAGTACATTTAATGGTTTCGGATTGGGATACCCCCCGACCCGGGGGTATTATCTCTTCATCTACGCGACCTATATTTTTGGAGGAAATGATTGATCACCCAAATTCGCCATAATAAATATAATTTATTACTATTCCAATATATTGATCCAAAAGACACAAGTCTCACTATAGGGATGCAATCAGGAGTGATATAACGTATTACTAAATTCTAAGAGAATAGCTCCTGGAATCCTAATAATTTATCTCTATGAGAAGTTATCCTAAGAATCTTTATCTGCCTTAAATTCTTTAACACGCTAAAATCCGTTCTAAAATTACGATTCTATGTTTAATATCTTACCAACAGCTCATGGCATTCTGCATTTCAGCGTTCTGTCTCCTCCTATTCTACTATTCTACCACGCGAATACTAAAGCTCCATTATATATCTATTAACTAATCTGCATATCGCGGTTTCTTCTTGAGAGGATTGGATTGAAATAACTCAATTCTGGCCCCAAAGATTTCCCCAAGAGGATTAATAGGAAGAACGCGATAAAGCCCCGTCACAAGATTCATTGGTTCATGTATGCTCTATGCAAGCTGTATTGAATACTTCCACTCTCCACCATCTTGTAGTAATCTGTCATATTTTAAAAGAAGGATACAATTTAGAGACAAGGGTTAAGGAAAAAAAAACTCACAATTTTAATACAGAATAGCCACACCTACGCTACTGGGTAGACCGCATCACCTTAAAAACATTAGAAGTATCCCGTACAATAGAAAAGTCCGCCCACCTTTGGTTATAGATAGTGTGCAATGCTTACGAAATTTAAGCTCACAAGTGCTACACTAAAACGAACTGTAATACAATTAAATTAATTTATATATTTCACAAACAGAGTTAATTCACAGTATATAGTTAGAAAAATAAAGGTTCCAATGTGCAAAGCAGTGGTTACTATTATTATGGTATCTCTTTGGATCAAATGTGAGTATTTCGCGTAAGCCAATTCAGAGCGCTAAAGAGTAGCTCGGTTATTTATCGATATTCCTAAACTCTGAATTCAAAAGCATAAGGAAGCGACTTTGCAAATGATCTTTTCTCTTTAACTTCTTCTTAAGTCGAGCTATTTAGGCGGAAAGTCATCAAAAACCCGGAGGGAGAGAGCGTCTCCTTATTGGAGGAAAGCATCTTCGGTCGGAACACATTGGATTTCGTGCCATTAGTGTCTTCTGAATCTTAGGTCCTGGGTATGTCCCATTTGTCTCGTAGGTAATCACCACTAACAGAACACCGGGTATTAAATGCAAGCTGTCCCCTTATCGGAAGACATCTTTGAACACGCAACACTGGATTACCTAGTAACAGAGGCCGTAATATGAAAGAGGGTGAATATTTTTGAAATATGTAAGACTTTGTTACTGCTTGAATAAATTTCATTTATGGATGATGACTTTAAATAAATTAATCCTCAGGAAATTAGCTTTCAGTGCATGTTTAGGCTGGATATCGATTTTATGAATATCCTGTTAATCCCAATGATTTGTATATAATTATTGAGATTAAAATTAAATTGTAGCTTTTATGAAATTGAAATGAAACACATTTGAAGCAGTTAAAGGTAGAAGAAATTTCTACATTTTATTTTCTGAAATTAGTTCTATGAGCTGTTTTAGTAATTTATCTGCAAATTTCTAGAATTTAAAAGTGTCTCTATGTTATTAATAAAATAATTAATTTAACGAAAGCACTTTATGTTTTTCAATCCCTACTATTAGTTCACCCACTCCCTATATATATATCTTGCTCAAATTTTCAATCGTTGATAAAATACTTTTTTTTTCATTCACTCAAGTTCAAATACAAATTTTAAACTTGTAGTGGATGACGCTTGATGTTAAAAACAGTCTTTTCAAATATTAATTCATTAATTAAATTTAATCAATGAATAAAACAGTAGCAAAAATAATAGCCCAACACCACATATCGAAATGAAAACCACTTGTTGTGTCCCTGCAGCGCAATGGATAGAGCGTTGGACTTCAATCCGAGGGTTCAGGGTAAGAATCCCTCCTGGGTGGGTCTAATTTATGAGAACTGTACTGTACTATATTATATTAGAAAAATTAAATGTAATTAATGCATGAATGCAACAAAGAAAAAAAAAGTTCAACACCCTATATAGAAAGGTAAAGACAAAATTGCAAGAAAAATCGCTTTAGAATTTGTCACTTAATATTACGATTCTGTCATATGTATATACTTAGTTATATTAATTGTAATGATTTAAAAAAGTAACTATAAAATAAAAATTTTCTTTGTTGACTTAGGTAGGAATTGACAAAACTTTTTTTAAAAATTTTACTTGTTTTATTCATTTATTCTTTTTATTGTCTTCAAATGCCAATTCTTCCCATATTTTATTTAAAATAACTTTTTAATAGCTATTCTTAATAAACCAAATGTACATATGTAACCTAAAACTTTTAAGCGAGTGTTTATTAACGTCACTGTGTATAAAGCTACACGAGGGCTATTTTCAACGGACCTCGTAATTCTGAACCACAGTCAAGTATCAAGGGCGATACCTGAACTAGCATTTCATTCTCCAAACTTTCACTCCACTCCAGTGGGATGATTTTGAATCTAGAAAGATTTGCTAAAATTGTTAAACAAATGCTTAAAACTTTGCTTTAACGGCATGGAGCCTGAATGTTAAATGATTTTTTTTAATAATTTCTAGTAGAAAAAGTTAAGGGTTAAAACAATGTGAAAACTAAAAATGTTTTTTTATAAAACTTTTTGTACTAGGCTTGCTTTGTAAAACATCAATGAGGACGTTTCTCTTGGTTTCAATTTTCGCGAAGAGAAGGAATGGAATGATAATGCAGTGCAAGTGTCTAATTATTGACAACTAAACAAGCAATATTAAAAAAAAATTAAATCAATTCCTACTTAGATCAAATAAAAATTTTATTTTAGCTACTTTTTATTAAATAGTTAAAATTAATATAAATATGCATTTACATATGACAAAATCACAACATTAAGTGGTAATTAATTTTTATTAATTATCATTAAAGTATCGTATTGTCATCCAAAACAATCGTGTATATAAAATTTAGTTCAACTGAATGCTTTAAAAACGTGAGAAAAAACCTTTTCGAGTTTTGACACAAGTCGCCAACGTGGCGGTATTTATAATTCTTTAAATAACTAGTTTTAATCAATTAATTTTGATTAATTATGATTAAATTATTATATTATCATCCAAAATAATCATGTATATAAAATTTCAGCTCAATTGAAAGCTTTACAATGTATTTTATTAACGATTGAAAATTTCACAAAGATAAATAAATAAATAAATATATAGAGTGTGAGTTAATAGTGTGTAGAAATTGAAAAAAGGGGAAAAATCTTCTCAAGGAAATTTAACCACTTCCGTAAAAGAAACGAATGAGTTATTTTATCAATGTTGACCCTTGAAATCTGAAAAATATGTGTGTGTGTCTCGGAAAATTATTCATTCTTTAGAATTCTGCTCATCGTCATGCCATGATTTTGGATCTCTAATACATGTTAGTCTAACATTATTTTTCTTGATGATTTTTATCAGCATATAATATATGAACCAATTCAGTATTCGAGGCTCGTAGCTACTGCTTTACTTCAATTTACTGCTACATTTGCTATTGCATAGATAAAAGTTTCGCAGTACCTGGGACTAAGCACTCATGACTTCATTGGCTTTTATTATGCAAAATAAAATTGCGTACATAAATTTTTGTAACCAAAATTAAATATAAGAGCAGTGGTTATAGATTTTCCTAAACTCTCCGTA
Organism: Trichonephila inaurata madagascariensis; assembly: GCA_019973955.1. Taxonomy (NCBI): domain Eukaryota; kingdom Metazoa; phylum Arthropoda; class Arachnida; order Araneae; family Nephilidae; genus Trichonephila; species Trichonephila inaurata. Next base: position 41,625 of record BMAV01022951.1, read on the forward strand.
ACGTTATTTAAGTAATATTAATTGTCTTTATTTTTGTTTTTATAGCTTATAATAATAGAGATTTCTGCATTTTAAATACGAGGGGTGATTGATAAGTAAGGTCTCCAAAAGTGTAAAATAAGTTTCCGACAAGGTAAAATAATAACAGAAGTATTAGAATGAAAAAAAAAACTTCATTACTCTTACATATTGTAAATTCATTTCTCAACATAGTCACCACTAACAGCTACACATATCCATTTCTTCATTCAGTCCATGAAGAAAGATTCTGGTTGGCGGCGTATCCATTTGCGCACGGCTATTTGACCTTTGGCATCCTGGATTCATCATTATGATCAATAAAACAAGAGGAAATTCATGGAATTTCGCCATCCTGGATCTCCGAGTGTCAAGAAATTCAATACAAAAAATGCAACAAAATTCATGCTCTCCATCTTTTGAGATGCAAGTGGTGTGCTCTATACGGAATTTCTGACTAAGGGATTGATGCTGAATTTCGACAGGTATTGTGGAACATAACGATCACTTAAAAGCACTTAAAGCAAAGCATCCGCAGAATCAGACTGGAAAGAAACGTCTTTCTTTTGCTTTGCGGCAATGCAAGACAGCATTGCAGAGCACAAACACAGGAAGTCATGGGAAAACCGAAATTCACAGTGGTTCCACAATCTTCTTACAACCCTGATTTGTCACCTTAGGACATTTGGTTGTTCCCAAAAATGAAGGAGACGTTAAAAGGTCAACGTTTTTCAACGATTGCCGAAATTCAGGCAGCCGTGCGCAAACGGATACGCAGTCAACCAGAACTTTTCTTAATAGATGGAATGAAGAAATGGATATAACGATCGAACAAACGTGTAGCTGTTAGTGGCGACTATGTTGAAAAATGAGTTTACAATATGTAAGAGTAATTTCTTCATTTTGATACCTCTGTTATTATTTTACCTTGTCGGAAACTTATTTTATGCTTTCGGAGACCTTACTTACCAATCACCCTTCGTAGAATTTAGTGCTTGCAGTCGATTCTTCTGCGACTGAACTGTTTAGTTCAGTTATTCAAGCACCTCTAATAAACCTCTAATTAAACCTCTAAAACCTCAAGTTACCTCTAATAAACTGATTAATTGTAAAAGGTGTGCATATATAAATGATACTTGTAGTTGAGGTTTTATTCGTGCACAAACGAAAAAATTGTATATAACACACGCAAAATAACCAATCACATGTTTTACTTTGAATAGAAGATAAGGTTAAGAAGAAAAAAGAGCAATGCAGGGAATCATACTTAGTGACAATTAAACTAAAAATTCTACATGTTACAAAATAATCTGAAAAAATATTTGGATAAATTTTTTAAGTATTATAGAATGAGGGAGAACACGCAATGTTTAATGAAATACACTGGTTATCAAAAATTTTTTGTAGTTTATATTCCATCGAAATTTCAAAAAATGTTAGACAGAATGGTTAATAATTTTGTTACAAGTTGGAACTGTACAAGGGCATTGCGGCTCAATCAGGATCTGGGGTATTTTTGGTTTTTTTTGGGATTTTTTGTCATAATAAACCCCCTCAATGAATTTCGTTAGGTAGGGGTTGCTGAAAATCACCTCCATCCGCTTATGTTGTTTCTGGTATCCGCAAGGTAATGGAGTTTTCAGCGCAACTGTACCTTTTCCAAAACCCCGTTTGGGTCGGGTTGTTGGATGGTATTCTCGGTTTTTTTGTCCAAAAATTTTTCCCCCCAGAAACCGAGTAAATCCTATTATATCTTTGAAATGTTTTGGGAAAGTTTAAAAAGGCCCGTTTACCCAGGGGGGCCACGGACCCATAATTTTGAACCTAGTAATTTGGGGGGAATAGCCCCGGACCCCCCCCCAAAAACAACACCCGGGGGACGTTAAAAGTTTTTGGAACAAGGCGGAAAAGGATCCCCCAACAAGCCTTCGGTTATGAACGTTGTAGCCAAGGGGTTTTAAATTTTCTTTTTTAATTGGGGCCCCCGTTTTTAAATCCCAATTTTCCAAAAATTTTTAAAAATTCAGGGGTTCTTAGATAAAGGGAAACAAATTTTTTCCCAAAAGTAAAAATAAAAAAAAAAATTATCATCCTTGGAATGTGCATAAAAACCTTTCGCTAAATTATTTTTCTAGAGCTTAAAATCTCATAAAAAATAATCTCGGTTATGTACATTTTTTCTTCAAACTCAAGATTTAAAATATTTAATTTTTCATATATGTCAGATAAAAATTCCAAATTTGTAAAACAATTTTTCTAATGCTTCGCTTTTACAATTAGAAAATCTTTTCATCGCTTTTAAAGATTCAAAAAATTGACCAAGTATTTTGCTTTTACTAAACTATCTTATATTTGAATTTGAAAATTATTAGACTGGGAATATTCTTCTTTTTCCTACAAAGCCCTTAAGCAATCTGAGTAACACAGAATTTGTTCTCGAATTTGGTTATTTTTAAAATGATATTCGTAACATATTCAGAGTATAATATTTTCGAATATAAAGGCTCTTGGTGAAGATATAACGATAATACATTCAACTCGTAGATGATTAATCTTTACAACAATAAGCCAACAATTTTCCAACAATTCTCGTATTCCGACTACGTTCGGAACCGTGATTTTAAAAAGGCGCATATATGGATACTTTTCATGATATTTTGACACTTAGATTAGAATACGTGCATAAAATTGTTTTAAGAATATTTTGACAAAAAAAAAATTTTTTAAATCAATATTTCCACTAAAATTAACTTAGAATAACCCAAAAACTCCTTTTTTGAAAAATGCTTTTATTATAATAATTTTTTGCCAGTATATACTCAGACCTCTGTTTTAGAGCCTCAACTAGAATTTTAAAAAATATAACTTAGAAATTGGGGTTTTTCCATGTTTTACGACAACAGGGGAGAAATTTTAAAAAAAAAACGCCGATAATTTTTTCAATGGGTTGTAACCTGAAAATAAAGTGAATTTTTTTAAAAAAGGTCGAGTATATTAGGCAAAATATTATTATAATAGAAGCTTTTTTCCAAAAAAAAACTTTTTAAAAAAAGGTTTTTTAATTAATTTTTGCCAAATATTGTATTTAAATAATGTTTTGTCAAAATCCCCTTAAAAATTTTATACATCTTTTAATCGTGACACAAAATATCTTACCCAAAACCTTTTTCAAAAAATCATGCTTCCGAACGTAGTCGGATACCTTAAAAGTATATTTCTTTATCTCGTAATTTTTAAAAATATTATTTGAGATTTTTACTCCTTGTTTGTTCTTCTGTTGGTAAGAATTTTAATAGTTCTTTTACACTAATATCGTCCTTACATTAAATCTGTTGAACATGAAAGTCTTCACGTAGCGTGATGTGGAAGTTTGGGAGTGGATTGACAACTCAGGTGTCATCTTTATCACTTAAAAGTAGCTCAAAACTACAAGGTCCGTTGTCAATAGCATCAAAATGTGACATTATTAAACAATCAATACTTTAAAATCAACGAGTATTATCTTTATCAATACTGTCAGTTAAGCTGAAATACTGCCGACTCGTCTAATGGTAAAGAAAAAAAAAATTATTTTTATGCAATTTTTCAATTTTTTTTTTCACAAATCAATTGCATTTGACTGGATTTCCCTTAAACTAGTTTTAATTAACAATAGAAATATATTTTGCATATCTTTGTTTTTATTAATTTTTGCTTATCAGAAACTTTTTATACAAATGCTTTCTTAACTGTAATTTACTGTCTATTCTTTTCTTTCTTCATTTTTGTCCGCAAAGAATAAATTTAAAAGAAAACAATTGTGGCAATTTTTGTACTCACGTGATTTTTAATAAACACGTGAGCTTTGAAGACGATTCTGAATTAATTTAAATTCTTTTTTTCTTTTCCTCAATTCTGAATTATAGGCACAATTTACCAGTCAAGAGCACTATTATTGGTTTTATAATGGTAACGGACGCTTTGTTTTTTTTTTTATTACTGACAAAAATTGTTGCAAATTAAATACATGTTTCCTTAGTTATTTTGATAACACTATAGTCTTATTCCCGATCTTCGTCCAATAATTACGTCTAATAATTTTTGCTTGGATTACCCATTTAATGCAAAATAATACGGAAAAATATACTGACAACGGTATCACGTGTGAAAAGTAAAACAACAACAGACGGATGGACATGCTTTCGCGATACGCTTTTGGGAGACCCTGTTTTTAACGATGTTATCCGTTAAAATTTCCACAAACGATTTGATTTAGAAATTCCATTGAAACTTTTATAAAAATGAACAGATGTTCTTTTAATGTATTAATATTATGATATTTTAATGTCTCCATATTCCTTTTCCTTCTTTATTGTAAAATTGTTTAGATATTTAATACTAAACAAAATAAATTGATAATGATATTTCTTCAAAAGTGAGCCATTTTCATAATTTAGTAAAAATAACTATCACAAAATCTTTCTATTTGTAAAAATAAATATATTATATTTTAAGTAATATTTAAACATTTTTCAGTTAAAAGCCCATGGGAGTTTTATATCCCTTTAAAATTCACTCGATATATTACGCATCAAATATGTAAAATGTACTGCGTAGAAAATGTTTTATAATTAAACACATAAAATATTTATTTCAATCTGATAGATATAAATTATCAGTTATTAGAGTAAAATATATTATCAAATCAAAATGAATGAATCATACTATGTAAAGCTGTTTTCTAAAGAGAACTTATCTCTTAAAGATAGAGAGAGATACATATATATTTCAAGTAATTCGCTATCAATATAATTCGGATCCAACAGAACGCAACGAACATCAGCGAATAGTCAGCAATTGTTGATCTCGAGATATATATATTGCATCAATAAACCTCTTTCCGTTCAAGTAAGGTTCTAAGCCATATGACTCCTCTCATAAATGATGAAGATTACAAAAATATACTATTCAAGCACTGTATGAATTTTCATGTTATATGTATATGATTGTTATACGTATCTAATGAAATAAATCTGACTATCTTTTAGAATTATTGCCTATATTACAAAATCAAAAAATATAAGTATTTATAGCTTTTTTTATTAATAGAAATGTTGTATTATAACGCATATCCTTCTTATTAAATCTATTTTACAATTAATATTTTACCTTATTTCGTATTTAAAATCCTTTATTGAGTAACATATATTCTGCATTATAATATAATCGGAAAAAAAACGCATTATGTGTGCTACAATTCCATTGAAAACACACACAGTAGTTATGCTGCGTATACAGCCTTTATGAAATGCTAAAAATAATAGAAAATGAAAATATTTGCACAGTTGGAACCATAAAAAAACCATATTTATCGAAACCATATTTCATGAAAATAAACCCCCTTCAAAATGGTTTTTAGGCTGTATTATAAAAGATGCATGAATATACTTCTTCAATGTACATACATTGTTACCGAAAGTGAACATTTTCGTAACAAATATTTTAATTCATTTACAAATTGTTGAACTATAATATCTGTTGTCAAGAGTATTTAGTAGGAACATATCTTGCCTTAATGATGGTTGAACAACTTACAAATCTTGGAATTTTATCGAAACAGACTTAGACAAATGTTTCCCTTAATTGAATCAGAGTACCAAATATCTTTTTGAATTCATCTTGTTTCTGAAGTTTTAATCGCGTTAAATTCGGACTATTACTAAATCATGGTAAGATAGTGACATTAAGCTCCTGCCACCATTTTCTTCTTTGCATATATAATTGGAAAAATTGTCTATTAGAAAAGAGAATAGTAAGTAAAGCAGTGTTTCTCAAAATATAGGGCGCGACCCCCTAGGGGGCGCGAGCTTATCAGAAAGTCAAAAATAAAAGATGATTTTCTTTAAAAAAATAAACTGAAAGCAAGCAAAACAAAAAAAGGGCGACATAATAAAAATGAAATAAAATTTTCATCGAAATAATACCTTATAAATGTTCAGTAGTGCACAATATGTTTTATAATTTAAAGTAACGTACTAATATACTAATAGTTACCAGTGCCTATGGGCATGTCATAAAAAAATTAAGAAAAATTTTAAAATTTTTCTTGATAATTTGTTTTTATAATTAGAGTAGCATTGTAGGTTTACGTCAAAGCATATTATTATTGAATTCAATACATTGTTATTATATGGAGGGGGCGCGAGGTAAATTATGATTGAAAATTGGGTCGCAAGTATAGAAAGTTTGAGAAGCACTGCAATAAAGTTATATAACGTAAATGAAGAACATTATTCATACATGAAGTGTTTACCGTAATTAGCTCTACAGAAGAGCTCCGAATCCTTCTATGAAATGCACTCAGATATATATGTAAATTGGCCTTGAAGAGTCGGCAAAATTTTCTTCTGCAAAATATGTGTATTTGACTTTCTCAGAACTACAAACGCAAGCTGATACATCTCTGGGTAAGGGCAAAAACCTTATTACCTAAGACTTGAATGTTTCCCCATAGGTATAGAAAAATCAGAGCTAAATGCTTTGTTGGTTTAACGGGTTACATGTAGGTTGAATTTTGATACATATGAGAAAACAACAATTTTTCATCAATCATCAGTTTGCTTCGCGTACTTTTTGATCCACTTTAGAATATTTGATCTTATTTCTGATATAAGTAAGCTTTCCTTTGAGATGGAGGAAGAAGTACATTTTTATAGTCTACAATCTTAAAAGGTGGACAGTCCGTGAGTTTCTTAACGTCGCACTTTTAAGCTGCGTGAGGGCTATTATCGAGTAATTCTGAACCATAGTCAAGTGACGAGGAAGGCATCTGATTTGGCACCCCCTCCCCCCACTCTCCTACATTCCAAACCACACCAACGGGAGGAAGTTTGAGACTCGATAGTTTAACGTGCATCGACCTCTCTGTACTGCGGGTCTTCAGCGATACTACGCTCGAACTCCTGATACGCCGACCACGAGTTTACTTAATAATTTTTTAATCTTTAATTCATGCATAATTAAATCAAAATTTAGAATAAAAAACATTGGAATTTTAAAAATTTAAGTATGTGTTATTTGTTTAAAAAATGATAGATACCTTTTAACAAAATTAATATTACTTTCTTAAGAAAGCACTGTGGAACGGATTCTTGTTTGGGTAATGAAATTGTGTCTAGCAGTAATAAATATAATAAAAATAAATTCAAAAGGTAAGGAAAGATAACGGTTCCATACTTTCATCATTGTGTGAACGATTTAGTATCTTTTAATTCTATTTTACCTACTTAAAAGGTTTTTGGTTTCAACTCATTAAATCATTTAAACGTATTTACACATTGTACCACTAAAGTAGATTACAAAAGATCGTTCACTCCTTATTACAAACAGTAACAATTTCACAATGATATTGATTATTACAGTGCTACTCAAAGTTTCAATATTTGCGACCCAATATTCAATCATATAATTTTCATCGCCCCTTTCCTCCATACAATAACAATGTGTTTAATTCAATTATACACTTTGACGCTAAAGCTACAATACGACTTAAACCTCTTAAGTACCATCATCGTATATAAACGTCTCGCTTAGCCAAAGCGTCAATTGCCCTGGACGTATATATACGTCTTTCCAAACTACGATTTTTTCTTTTCACTGCTATCCATAAAATTATTTCGAAGACATTGAAATGCAATAAAATGCCCTTGACTGTGTTTGCAAAGGATTTACTTATTTCAGAGAATTTGCTGATTTATTTCTTTTCTATTCCCTCTCCCAATATATCACATACGCGTGCCTACTTGCAAAATGGGGGCGTAACTTTAATTCAGCACTTAAGGGAATAATTGTAAGCCGTGAAAAGTACCAGGATAAGTGTTAGTTTTTGTAAATAGTTTTATATATGACAAGCCCATGGGGGGTCATTGGTGATTACTAATGTTGCGCTTTTTATTTAGTATTGTTAAATAAACTATAAAATACATTATGCAGAAGTGTAGATGTGTATTTTATTTTTTATTATGCCAGAATGCATTTTGTTTTGCATCCTTTCAGTAAAATAATAATTTTTTAAAATAATTTTTTTTTTCGAATTTTCAATATACTCGCCCCCACCCCCTCTCGTAGATTTGACCCCCATAGGGAGGCCCCCCAATTTTTAAAAACGCTGTTTTATTACATTGGCTAACTTGGCACAAAACAGTTAATTCATTCATGTACGATGGGTTGATCTGATTTTAATTTATGTTGACTCTAAGAAAGAAGGGCTCAATTTTAAACCACATACGTGACAGTACAACATCACACCCCCCCTAACCTACAGCTCTTCAAAGAGAGACCTGCATCTATGACGGAAGACAAATACAGTCAGTCATAAAAGTCTGCGTACATCCATGAACATTACGCCAACTATAGTTATGCACAGCAGAAATTACATTTAGTAATTGTTAGGTAAATGAAGACATTTTCTGGTAAGAAAAATGAATCTCAAGATAGTGGACAAATAATAATACTCATTTTAAATATGCATATATAGAAAGGCAGTTATAGATTGCGTTTAATGATGTTCAAATAGTAAAATTAATTTTTTGTTGGATCGCCCCTTTCTATGTAAAACCCGCCTTCAATCTCCTGGGCATCGAAATAACAAGAATTTTTGATGTTAGGAATTTTTCAGACTACTTCTAGCACAGATCATTTTGCAGGAACAGTACAAAAATACAAACTTTTTTATTGAATTTTAAATCTATTCCAAAAGGACACTACTAGTTATGCTTACTAACATCCGTAAATAACACACTTTACCGAAAACTTCGTCTTTCTGAAGATACTATTCTGCAAACTCGAATCTTTTCTGGCGATTGATTGAGTCGATCAGTTTTTCCGGAACTCTGCCATGGGAATTTTTTGGGTAATTGTACAAGTGTTTTAGCGTCACGTTTTTTGGGTTTTGTGTGCAAAATATTCCGTAAGCTTCGGAGCTGATAGTAGTAATTTTTTCTAGAATTTCTTAACAATAAAACGACCATTTCGTTCATTTAAAATCCTGGGCTTGCCACTTTGTAGATTGTTAAAGACATGACCTCGTGAATTATGGTTTGTAATAACACGTTGAACACTTTCACGGCTTTTCCAGACTATTTTCGAGATATCCCCTTAAGAAATCCCCAAATTATAACTACAAACTTTATCCCCAAACTATAATTGTTTCGCAAATGTACTATCGTATTTTCTAAACTCAGAGACATTTCCTTTTCAGTATACATTTTAGTAGCAAAACAAGAACTATTTATTATAAAGGACTCAATATTGGGACTTCTTTCTTATAGTAATCTCAAAATCAAGTGATACTGTTGCTGTGTATGCAGAATTTTGGACGTCCAGCAATTTAGCACTTTTTCTCTGGTTTTATTTGATTTAACAATAAATATTGTTGGGGATATTAGATCTTTTGGAAGTAAAAAGAATTTTTTCTTTCTAGGATTTATGCTTTCATAAATAATTATTTTTTGTTGAGTGCATGCAGAATTTTGTGACTGACTGTATATTGCAGCATTAGCTGTTTGGTACCACTTCTTACGTTAGGAGGAAGTTAAGCAATTTTGGGTCTTCCAGATTTTTTAAAGCTGTATAGTGTTTAAAATGTTCTGGAAGCAAAGAAATAAATCTTTACTGTCGATATGCATTAATAAGTGATAAAGATGTGTGTGTTTTAGATATAAACTATTCTCTGTAACACTGTCAGAAACATTACTACATTCTCCTTTCTGAAATATGTAAAATATTTTACATAGATCTATAAAACAATGCACAAAACATAGTGAATCAATTTCTCAGTAAAATCTTTCTGTGAAAAAATTATAAAATTTTGTAATTTTGAGAACTTTTTATATATTCTATATTATTATATTTTATATCTATATATTATATTCTTTTTATATATTCTATGTTATTATATTTTATATCTATATATTATATTCTTTTTACATTCTATGCTATGCAGAAGAGACACTCTCAGCGATACCAATAGCATCGGGGGACTCTTTGGAAATAACAGTTTTAGTTCAATGAATTTGTCAAATTTAAGACCACCAGCATTCCAAAAAAGAACTTTAAGGGGGGACTGTCCTTCCCCCAAAAAGGGCAGCTTTTAAAAAAATCTTCACAGAAGCCCCCAAAAAAATAAAAAAACACTAGACTTGCAAGAAAGTGACAAAACCCTTGGGCAAATTAGGTTACCCAGGTGCACCAACAATTTGGTACACTACACCCTTTGATAAGGCAAATTTTGAATTTTTCAAAAATACAAAAGCACAACATTAACCTGTTTGCAATAACAATGTATACTCAGGACCATTGTATTTTTTCCCTCGGTTTTCCCCGGGGTTTCCCGACTAAAAACTACTCTACCATGTTCCCCCAAAGACAAATGGGATTTTTCCTTCCTGCTAGAGGACATCGCTTTATTTTGGGGACTGCAAAACGCCTTATGTCCTAGAGGATGTTGGGGGCGTAATGTAAAAATATTCTATGTTATAAATTTATATCTATATTTTATATTCTTTTTATATTCTATATTATATATATATATATATATATATATATATATATATATATATATATTCTATATTATATTTTATAACTATATTTTTTATATTATTACTTTTTACATTTATAAAACTATTTTTAAAAAGTTAGATATTTTTTAGAAAAATAATATTTTGTGTTCACTCTGTGCACGTCTATCCTGCATAAAAGCATAACAAATTTTAGAAGAGCATATAATGCAATAGGGTTTTCTTTAAAAGTGTATCTAAATACAAAAAATTACATTTTGAGAAAAGTAAAAAACTTTAAAAAAAAGCAAAACAAGAAAAAAATTTTTTTTATGCATTTAACATTTGACGATTATTTCGCTATCTATTTTTAGTGTTTAATAATGATATATTAATCAATCGTTACCGCTACAAAAGTAAGTTTTATCTTGAAAGTTTTTTCCTTCTGTTTGGTTGAACATGGGCATAGTTTTTGAGATCTCGTTATACATATTTTCATTTAGGTGAAAATTTTTGAAAAGCATTTCGTAAATATAATATTTTATATACACACACGTATATAATATAATGCACAAAACATAATTAATCAGTTTTTTGATGAAATCGCTGTAAATTTTTAAAAAGTTATAGAACTTTCTACTTGTTGAAAAATCAATATTTTTCGTCTTTTTTATGTTTAAAACTATTTTTTTTTCTAAAAAGTAGGCAATTATATTCTTAGCTTACTATATACGAACAGGTATCCTGTAGAGAAATATAAAAAAATGTGGAACCCTATAACTCAATGGTTTTCTTTAAACGTGTACCTAAATGTAAATAATAATAATAAAAAAAACGCACACATTTTTGATGAAAAATGAAAATACGAAAAAATCAATGCTTTCTAACATTTTACATTCCATTAATATCTAACTTATTTTGTATTCATCTTTTTTTTTTTAAATTTTATTTTTTTTTCTTTTTTCAGTGATTTTTCTGGCCTCCAAAGTTATTTTATTAACAATATTTTATTTTTTTTTCATATAAGTCCGCCTACTTTTGATAAACCTTTTTGGTTTGTGGCAGAATAACTTTTTTACAGGGTTTTAAAAAAAAATTTCAAAATTATGAAATATCAATCAAATATGATACTGAAATATTTTTACAGAAGCAAATGTAAAAAAAAAGTAACTAAAAAAATTAATGCATTTAAAAAGCAAGAATGCTTAACTGTTGTTTAACGTCATTTGTTGACATCTTTAAAATTTAAAGTGTATGGAAAATTGGTAATCACAGTGGTTACTAAAGTC
>BMAV01022952.1:11000-23664 GCA_019973955.1 Trichonephila inaurata madagascariensis
AAGAAATAAATAAGCAAATCATCTCTCTGAAATAAGTAAATCCTTCGCAAACACTATCAAGGTCCTTTTATTGCATTCCAAAGCCGTCGGAATAATTTTATGGATAGCACTGCACAGAAAAGATTGCACTTCAGAAAGACGTATAAATATACATCCAGAAAATTAATGCTTTGGCTGAGCGAGACGTTTTTATACGTCAGTAGCACATAAGAGGTTAACGTCGTATTGCAGCTTTAGTGTCAAAGTATTGTATTATTGAATTCAATACATTCTTATTGTATGGAGGGGGGCGCGATGTAAAAGATGATTGAATAGTGGGTCGCGTTTATTGAAAGTTTGAGAAGCACTGCGTTAACGAGACATGGATATCAAGTGTTAAAAAAAAGGACAACATTAGTGCCTTTATAATAGCTTTGTTTATTTAATCCTTTGACTTAAAAAAAAAAACTAAATTTTTCGCTTACTGACTTTTTTTTCATACAGAACAACCATATCACCCGAGTATTCAAGTATTAACATAAATTGCTCTAATTCTTTGTCTAACAGTTTCAATTAGCCACCCAGCCAGTATGGGGGATATGAACCCCGGCTTATTAACGGGTGGGTTTGAGTTCGAATCCCGAGTAAGGCATGGATGTGTATTTTCGGGAAAAGAAGTCGGACTTTCGTCTGTTATGGATTCCTGTCTCGAATAGAAAGCAGCGCTCCTCTTCTGTTATATACTGGGATCATCTTTTGTAATAAATGTCTATATTCTTCTGTTTGTATTGTATGTTTAAGTTCTTCCACTTGTATTTCATACGTATCCCAGGATATAAAAAAAACACACGACAACAACAGTTTTAATCGCGAAATTAGGAACTGAATTTTCCTTTGGATTTTAGACATCGCCTTCAACGTCCTACCAAATTCAGTAGGAGGGTTGGGGTAGTACAGTGGTCAAGATATCGGATCCTGGCTGGCATATCATGAGTTCGAGCCCAGTATCACTAAAGACTCGTCGTGTAGGGGAGCGATGCACGTTAAATCTGTCGAGAGCTCAAACGTCCTCCCGTTCGTGTGGTGTGGTAGTTAGGAGAGGAGGTGCTATCTCAGGTATCTTCCTCGTCACTTGACCATGGTTCTCAAAATGACGAGGTCCGTCGCCAAAAGCCCTCGTGTAGCTGATGAGTGCGAAGTTAATATTCACTCACTCAAATTAGATAGGCAAGTGAAAAATTGGTCTCGTAATCGAATTGAATTCAATATTTTTAAAATTGTAAATATACTGTGTTTTTCTTTTTTTTTCTAACAGAACCGAGGTAGCTGTAAAATATTTTCAGTTTGCATTAACGACTGTGTCTTGTAATGATGTAAGCAAATTAAATTATGATACACAGGATGATAAAAAAATATGTATACGCACTTTGATGAAGAAAAACGTATATATTATTATATAAGTATTACAGTAAATAAAAATGACATGATAACAATAAGTGTTGAAACAGTAATCCAGCCGCCTCCAAACGTTTTTGTGCAGGATACCGTACATTGTTGGTGACATCTCTCAAAGTGACTACAGGAATTCCGCGACAAGCCGTTCCTACGTTTTTGAGGTAACCCCATTAGTAAAAGTCAATTCGTGTTAAATTGAGTAAATCTTCAGGGTACTCGATCTGACCCCTTCGCCCAATCTAATGACCCAGTGCAACGTTATCCAGATAGGCACGCACATCTGTATGGTAGTGGAATGGAGCACCATCTTGTTTGATGAAAAAAGGATCTTCACCAAACAAAGCCCGAAAGCGTGGTAAAATTAATGTGTCAAGCATCTCCAAGTAACTTCTTCCGGTAATTATACCCCCGAAAAAGAAAGATCCAATCAGATCCAAAGATCCCGCACCAAACGTTAAATCCTGGAGAATTGACCGTTTGCTCAACATGAACATAAGGATTTCGTGGAATCCAGTACGCACATCTATGCCTGTTTACCCTTCCATTTAATTTAAACTATGCCTTATCAGACCATGCTATTTGAGAAACAAAATTAGCATAATTTTTAACCTGCGCGAGGTACCATTCCCAAAACTGAATTCTAATGTCGAGGTCGTCCTCGTTCAGTGTGTGTAACATTTGTTGTATGTAAACTTTCCATTCTGCTCTGTTCAAAATACGAAATATGACGTCGATTTTGTGGTGACCGTGAGAATGAATCTAACATTGCAACAGAAGATTTTTCGCTAGTTAATGGGGGAGGTTGGCCTGATCGTCTCGTATTCAAATCCATTATTGTTCCATCAGTTTCAAACTTATTGCGAAGGCGAGAAATGCTTAAGCTTGTTGATAGCTTCGATCCATATTGTTGCCTCAAATGTCGTTGTACTTCATAGATATTCTCAAACTTTCAATACCATCTCAAAATGCTTTTTCGCTGCTAGAAAATCAGACGTACTTGCGCCATGGTCTCACTTTCCTACTAAAACACTAGCGCCATTTGTTTCAAAACTATTTCTGAACACGTTGAAACACTAATATCAACTGTTAATACTAGCTGTAACCTTATAGCCAATGCGATCTCAAACGTATGGCATCAACATATTACCCAGTCTTAAAGTGTGTATGTATTTTTCGATCTCTGATATATGTGTAATAACTCGAGTCGTCGTATTATACATCGTAAGAGCTTCAAATTCTATAAAATACTTCATATCACCAGATAAAGAATTTTTTAAATTTTTGTGTATATGAGTTATATTCTGGAATCATGAATTCAATACATGATCCCTTCTATCTTATTTTTTTATCTTCGAACATTTTTAATAAAAACTTTAAAACGTTGTGATATGGTCGTTCTTTGGCGACCATATCTTGGGTTTTCAGCATGAATTAGAGGTGTGGGGTTCTCGAAATGAATCGACATTTTAGAATTCTTAATATGACTTTATTAAGAGTTTAACTTAAATTTCTAATATATTGAACAAACTTATATTAAGTGAGAATAAACCAAAACACGTAGCCGTAGCTAAAACAGATCGCGCAATTGGATCACTTATCTAAATAATTATATTATCTGCCTACTCTCAATTCTAATATTATTACGAATTCGGATTTCAAATAATCTGTCCTACCTTGAATTCCGCAACGGTTCAATCACTTTCAGATAGGCTGTCGGCCTCGCGTGCAATAGTATGCACCTTGTAGTAATGGCTAGATATCCGTGATTCTTTGGTAGGCCGTCAAATTACCCTTCTATCTTTTCCCGACAAAACTTTCTCTAAATTGCCATCAATCTTGGCCGTCAAAGAACCCAGAGGTTATGTTACAACGTGAATAAAAAAAATTTGCGATGAGTTTATCCCTTTAATGTGAAAAAAAAAGATTTTGTCTGTATTTAAGTCTCATTGTGTTTCTTGCTAGTGTTTGATCTCAAACTTTGATTTAAATTGAAAAGGAAGTTTTCAAAGGGATTATATAATTTCAAAAGTTATCTAAAAGCAGATGAAAAAATGAAAAGAATTTTTCCTGTAGATATTACTGATCCGATTACTTCAACTTAATGCTCATAACAATTAATTGTAGATAATACTGAAAAACCTATAATTTAAAAAAACGAAATTTGTGTATCAATATTCTCTCAACAAAAATGAGTATTATTATATAAAGCAATAGTAAAACATAAAATAAATTACTTAATATCATATAAATATAGTGCAATGTCATACAAAATTATAATCTATTATTGTTGTGATAGTGACTATCCTCCTGTGCAAAATCTTTTAAACGAATGTGTGTGATTTTATTAAATGAAACAATATTACGTTTTAGTAAATACTTTTCAATTCGTGAAGTATTCCATTTTTCAGAATTTCTGATGACTCAACTGCCTATTTAATGATATTTAATAGCATATAATTTTTTTATAAAAATGTTTTTTTAAAAAAATAATGACTAATTTATACTGGAAATATCGAACCACTAAAATTTATTAAAAATTATGTATTCTTATTTAAATGAATAGAAAATAAACAAACCAAAAAAAATCTATTGACAACATCTCTTTCTTTTGGCTCCTTTGATGATTGGTTCGTTATTCATCTTTAACCAGGTGTCATTTTCCTCACTGTCCACATTTAGAAACAATACTAATCAAAAAGATCTAAAGATCATATTTTGAAGTATCCCGAAGATAATACGTGAAGTGCACACGTGCGAAAACTAGAAGCTGACGAATAAGGTGCTGACTATTTATTAAGCTGACCTGAAAATACTGATTCCACTTAAGCTGTTTCTTCTGAGCTGATCATTTAGGTAAGTCCCTTAAACCTATTTTTACAATGTAAGATTAATTTATTTTCTGTTTGTGTTTATGCTTATATCTGAGTCACATAAATGACGTTTTATTCAATAGAGGGTATTTTTCCAAGTAATGAATATGTCATTACATTGCTCTGTATAGTAGTGATATGCAATAAGAATTTAAAAATCTTAAATTAATTTATTGAATTCTAAATTCTAATTACTGAAAGTTTCTGTTTATTAATTATTTCAGATTCAAAATTAATTAAGACTTGACTAAAATGGTTCTTTCATTTTATTTTAAAAGTGTTATTAGAAATTGAAAATTTTGCTTGTTGATTACGGAAAACAAAAAAATAAAAACTTTTCAAAATTGATTCATTCCAATTCCAATCTTCTAAGAAATAATTGTGATAATTAACTACACTATTATACACATAATAAATTTTAAATTTGGTTCTAGTGATCGACAAAAACAATTTGTTGTTATCAAACAAAACAAAAACATTTCTTTAAATCTCAAACAACATTAAAAAAAATTTTACTTTACTTTTAAAATTAGATTCATTACTGGTAAAAGCAGGCCTGAACTAAGACGTTTAAAAACTCAAAAAAGATAGGAGAGCATCAAAATCGTATTTTAAGAAATATAGCAAGCACAATAAGTTGAAATTGTGAACCAATCTAGAGTTAGTAAATAAAAGTAATTTAATGCGTCGAGTTTAATATGCATGATAAAAAAATTTTGGAAAAAATTACTTAAGCATATATAACTCCCTTAATCATATTATATAAATTCTATGCGTAAAAATCAAGGCCCACTTCGGTTGTTAAAGTAAATCTTTATTGAAAAAAAAGTTATCTCCCACTTCTATTACATCTCAAATTGCTAGTATGTTTAATTGACTTTTTTATTAGAAGTTTGTTACCAGAGATATTGCAAAAAAATTCAAATTCAAAACAGTAGGAAAATATCATCTATCAAATTTAATTTATGGGGAGAAAAATAACTCATCGGAAAACTTTTCCAATTCAAATTAGATTTAACGTTATTGTATTGTTTTCTCGCTTCACAAGTAATTGTACTTTTTCAGAGAAATGCATAGAATTATGAAACAAAATTTCCATTAGAATTGCTTACATATACTGTCATTTTCAAACAATATGGAAGGATTTCTGACAAATAACAAATTAATAATATTCATAAAGAGTCCAGTTATATTTTAAGATCTACCCTTAAGCGGTAAATATTTTTGCCCAAAATGTTTCAAAAATAGGCACAACTAACCAAAAAGGCATACAACTAAGAATAATACTTAACAGAATGCCAAAACGGAAAAATTTTAGTTTAATTCTCAATTTGAAAGTTTTCACGCTATTTCTTATTTTATAACTGTGGAACACAAAACCTCCTAAATGTTTGTTTTTATAAGTACACTTTGAATACTATGAAGAATGATCATATATCTTAAAAGAATATCTCTTGCACTTACAAGAAAATTTCATGTTCGTACCTTGCTTTCAAACGGTTGAGGATTTTGTGTGTGTGTGCATTTATATATATATACATGCACACTTAATTTGAGGTATGGTATAATACTAAGTCTAACATTACAATGGGGGCATATAATAATATCAGCTTTTTTGGATTATCTTTCTATTTTCATTTCTTTTTAAGCAACAAATTGTCCATTGCTTTGTTAGTCCCTGTTCTTTATCGAATATTTTCCAGAATCTAAATTGCTACCTTCAGTGAAAAATTCCCGCCTTCACCACAAAGAAAATCCCAGATGAGGAGTTTTTCAGTACCATAGACAAACTGCGTCTCTTTAAAAACACTAACGCTAGTAATCTCACAATAAGAATTAAAAATATGTACAAATCAAAGATAGAAAGAAGTAAATATCAGTGACCGTACACTGTACGGGGAAATCGGTTGTAGCCTGTTTAGCCCGTACGGTGCACGGGCAAACCAGTTAAGGGGTTAAACCAAAGTTGTAATGTACGCCCAAATCATATTGTTCTATCTTAAAAAGTGCAAGAATTTTTTTTTTTTTTTTTTTGTTAAAAAAATTTACATTCAAACATCTTGAAGTATATTTATTTCTAAAGCATTTAGAGAACCATGAATATATAAAAAAAGAATTATTGGGAACAAACGGAAATTTTAGCAAATTTAAAACTGACCAGACAATGTGATTAGCTATAAAAGGATAGTAGTTTCTCA
Source organism: Trichonephila inaurata madagascariensis (assembly GCA_019973955.1). Taxonomy (NCBI): domain Eukaryota; kingdom Metazoa; phylum Arthropoda; class Arachnida; order Araneae; family Nephilidae; genus Trichonephila; species Trichonephila inaurata. Next base: position 17,503 of record BMAV01022952.1, read on the forward strand.
CAAAATTAATTGATATATTAATGCATTTACCTCTCTAAATGTTCAATCATGCTAAGAATTATAAAACTATAAGTTTTCCTTTCCACTTTTGGCAATACTTGTTTGCAAACTGTATTGACAGAAAAGTTCTTTCAGCTAGACAAATGGCAAAATTTCTCAGTTGCATGTGTATGAAAAGAAATTCATATTTTTAGTACGTTATATATTTGCACACAAAAATCTGTTAGTCATTTTTAAAATCAATTCCCTAATTTAACTAAGAAATTTTGATAAATAAACTCTTATAGTTGATACCTTTTTCTAAGAAGTCGCGTGTTTTATTTAAAAAGAGTATCGAGTATTTTAAGCAAATTTTTTCAAATTTTTTTCTCGGTAATAAAATTTAGAAAGGAAGTAAACAAAGATTTTGAGCATGCATTTTTTTCATTTAATAGAAATTCATTGGGGGAAATTCTATCTTATCAGTACTTAGCGTTTAGAAATAGAAACCTTAGGAACATATGTGTTTGCTTATCTAATTTTCGTTCGTAAAAAAATCGCTTTTATCTAAGTGAGTCAAGGTTTCTATTTAATTTCTTTCTTATTTTGAGACAATATTTTTGGTGTGCTGTTTTTCTTATTTCATAAATTAAAGTTCTTAACAATGTAAATTATTCACAATTCCTACTATTAGTTTTCATTCTCTCCGTAATATATATATATATATATATATATCTTGTTCAAGTTTTTAAAATACTTTCTATTCTTCTATTCAAGTACAAATAAGATTTTTAAACTTGTAGTGGATGACACTTGACGTTAATATAGTTGTTTTTTAAAATATTAATTAATTAATTTAATTTAATTAATTACCGATTTTCGACGCTGTTAAAACAATGACAAAAGTTGCAGCTGAAAACCTGTTTTTCAGCCAAACCAGGTGTGCATTGTTACAACAATGCAGACAAATCATGCTCTTTTTTCAATTCCTACTACCAGTTCACTCTCTTCCTATATATATATCTTGTCCAAATTTTCAATCCTTACTAAAATACTTTCTATTCATCCATTCAAAGTAGGAGACTATTTTTTTTTTGTATTACTTGTTTTATAGGAAAGTTATTTTAGAAAATTAGATTGCTGAAATGAGTTACTAGTCACAAAAAAAAATTAATCCTTACCCTAAAAGACCTCATTTTAAAAATATTACAAAAACAATCCATACCCAGTAGCGCACACAGGAATTTTTCAAGGGGGCGGGTGGTCCAGAGTCGAAAGTCTACCATTCTTGTATCATGCTCCTTTTGATTTTGTCGATTTTCGACAACAAAAAACAGTAAAAAAACTAATTATTGAATAAATAATTAGCATTAATTAATAAAATTAATCATTAATAACAAATATTTGATTAAATTTTACGTACCATATACTTAGAATGATAATCAGTCAGGGGAAAAAAATCAAGGGCTTTGGAGCGGGGGGGGCGGGGTCTGGACCCCTAGGACACTCCCTTGCGTGCGCCACTGTCCATACCAATATATTTTTTGTTTCCATTTGTGTAATAAAATTAATGACATTAACTTAAGCCATTTTCTGAAAATTCGCGAGATTTCACTATATCTTATATTAATTTTTTGCATTAACTTTGTTAAAAATATTCCATTCAAAGTTAATTTGCAATTTATTATAACGATAAAAATACGTTACATTTTCTGCAGCTACATTTGTAATAAAATTTATATTTTAGTTACATTTTAAAACATTCCTCTCTTATTTGTTGTTCCTTGAACACATCAATAAATTTCGAAGTCACTAACATTAGAAAATACAAACGATTCTGTAAAACTCCTGATTTTACTAATATGGCAAAGACTCTACCGAAAAAGTACTATATTCTATCGTTAATCCAAAATTTATGAATATCATGATAATTTCATTATATCTTTTTTAGATAGTTGGTATTTTCCCGTAGATTATTTGAAATCAAAATCTCTCTTTCAAAAACGCATTTTGTATGGTATAAATTATATATATATGTAAGGATAATTAAATTAGATTAAAAATTAAATTCCCTATCTAGCACTTAACTTTTATTTTTTTCATTTACTCCAAACTAATCACCCATTTATTTCTTCCGAACATATGGCCTAGCCAATAAACATGTCTAATTCCAGATCGTTATATTTAATAGCCCTATATGTCAGCATTCTTTCAAGTACACTCATGAAATCCGCAATCGGTGTCTTAAGTGTTAACCCACTTAAGATTTTCGGTGGCGTGCATTTCTCTCTCTGCCTCTTAGCGTCAGAATATGTCTAACTTTCGTCAAATAAAGATCCTTTTTTAAAAACTAAGTCTGTTTCTGACTCGCAAAACATGTCAGAAATAGAGCCGGCAGGATTCTATCTGCGAATAAATTTCGAAGCTTAAAGTAAAACTTTTCTCAATAGTAAAATAATTTTAAATTAAAAACGAACGGCAACGACCGTAATAACTGATATGGAGAATTTGATGGAATTCCGACGGCGCTCTACATATCTTTGCTGCAGACGTCGGGTTGCCGAAATTAAAAGAAATGGTACGGAAAAAGAAGAAACGCGATTTTAATCCCTGGAAGAACATCGCTCTTACCACCAAAAAACTAGAATCATCGTCTTCTCCTAACGAAATTTCAGAAATTTATATTTCAAAAATGGAGTCAAAGAACGAAAATAAAATTAAGCAAGAAGAGAATATAGATGCAGATGAAGAAAAATTAAAACACAACCTATAACCATTATAAAAAATAAAAGTTATGTGCTAGATAGGGAATTTAATTTTTAATCTAATTTAATTATCCTTACATATATATATATAATTCTTTTCTTTCTTTATGGTTCTCCAGTTCTTTTCTGTGATAACGAAACAAAATTAATAAAATAAATGCTTTTAAACGAATCAGTCCTATTTAAAATAAAGCTCAGCAGCAATTCTGAAATTGTTTATTTTCCAATCTTAGTTTCTTTTGCGAATCCACAATGAAGTCGTTTTGCATTCTCGCTGTTGTCGCCTGTTGTCTCGTCGGGGCTTTTGCCTTGAGCGACTGTGAAGAGCACCGAGAAAGGGAACTGAAATCGAACACCAAAGTGAAGCTCGTCCCCAACTGTGGTTCTAATGGCGAATACGAGGCCCTTCAATGTTTCCAGGGTTCTCCCTTCTGCATGTGCTGGAGGCCTGATGGATCCCACATCACCGACCCATCCAAGCACATCAAGACTTGCGTGTGCCACGCTCACAGAGACAGGGAACTTTCCAAGTGTAAGTTTGCTTTATCTCTTTTACAACATAGAAACTTAAAACGTTTATTTTTTGTTCATGTATATTAGGATGAATCGAAACTGTTTTCAGAATTTTTAAGTCTACCTATGCGGAAAAGATGTTCTCTCGTATAAAGAAGAACGAGAAAATAAAATAAAAACAAGTAATATAAAAAAAAAAAAATTTCAGTTAATTCCTACTTAGATCAACAAAGAAAAATTTTATTTTAGCTACTTTTTATTAAATAGTTATAATTAATATAAATATGTATAAACATAGGACAGAATCACAACCTTAAGTGGTAATTAATTTTTATTAATTATCATTAAAGTATCGTATTGTCATCCAAAACAATCGTGTATATAAAATTTCAGTTCAACTGAATGCTTTAAAACGTGAGAAAAAAACCTTTTCAAGTTTTGACACACAAGTCGCCAAAAATGATGCCAACGTGGCTGTATTTGTATTTCTTTAAATAATTAGTTTTAATCTATTAATTTATATTAATTGTAACTAAATTATATTGTATTATCATCCAAAATAATCATGTATATAAAATTTTAGTTCAATTGAGAGCTTTAAAATGTATTTTATTAACGATTGAAAATTCCACCAAGATAAATAAATAAATATATATAGAGAGAGTGTGAGTTAATAGAAGGAATTGAATAATTAATTTGTATCTCAGTATTGCCAAAAGGAGAATGAAATTTAGGCATTTGAGCCTTTTTATATTTAAAAGACAAAGTAACTTTTGTCAAAATGAAACATCATTTAGTAAGAAAAAACTTCCGTTGCATTTAACACCTACTTTATTATAATTTTACGAATAATAACTTACTGTTGGTTATACAGTACACTATAAACCGGAAGATGGAAATAAGCTTGGATCGGATTGATTCACCGGTGTGTAATGAGAAAGCTGTGGTTATGAAATTTTGCAATGCTCTTTTTACTCACTACTCAGTACTCATCGTTTTAGGTTATTCATATTGAAGAAAAGTACTTTTGTTTTAAGTCTAAAGTCATCCAAATTAAGTATTTTTAAGTAATCAACCAAATTAAGTATTTTTAAGTAATCAACCAAATTAAGTACTCTTTTCATTCAATTCCTACTATTTTTTTAGCTCATTCTTTCTCTCTCTCTCTATTTATATATTTATCTTGTTCAAATTTTCGATCGTTAATAAAATACTTTCTATTCATCTAATCAAGTTCAAATAATTTTTTTAAAAAACTTGTAGTGGATGATACTTGATGTTAATACAATTTTTTCAAATATTAATTCCTTAATTAATTTAAATTAAATTAATTAACGGTTTTCAGCGCTAACTTAGAATCGTCTCCATTGATGTAGCAATGTAACTGTTAAAACAATGACAAAAGTTGGCGTCGAAAACCGATTTTTCAGCCAAACTAGCCAAACCGGATGTGCATTGTTACAACAATGCAGACAAATCATACCCTTTTTTCAATTCCTACTATTAGTTCACTCTCTTCCTAAATATATATATATATATATATATATCTTGTTCAAATTTTCAATCGTTAATAAAATAGTTTCTATTCATCCATTCGAAGTAGGAATTGACTTAAAAAAAAATTTTGTATTACTTATTTTTTCCGAAAATGTAAAACCCCTTTGTGGCAATATTAAATTTTTAAATAATTAAAAAAAATTTTTTTTTTCTATCTCCATACCACAGATAACTTTTTTTAAAACTCAGATTAATAATAGTTTTTTTCCCTCCAAATAGCTACGATCCACCCTAATGAATATGTTATCATAAAATTAAATTCCCTCTTTCCTTTTAAAAAAAAAATCAGAATTGTCATTATAACTAATGCTAAAGCACTATGAATTCCTTACTACTACTGCGTTTAGTTTTTGAGGCGTTTAGTTGCTTACTTGTGAAATCCATGTGTTTACACATATAAAATATATAATTCATATAAACTTACTATGTATATATTAAGTAGTATCACAAAAGTTCCATTTAAGGTATGCGACTACGTTCGAACCATGATTATAAATAAGAGCATAAATAGATAATTTTCGTGATATTTAGCGTCACTTAGAATAGAATAAATGTATAAAATTGTTTTATATAAGGACATTTTGACAAAAAAAATTATTTAAATACAATATTTCGGCAAAAAATTAAATTAAGAATAACCTTTTTTCAAAATATTCTCCTTTTGTGAAAAATGTTTCTATTATAATAATATTTTACCTGTCTATAGCTCAGAGGCTCATTTATGATTTTTGAAAAATTCACATTTTTTCAGAGTTACAACCCATTGAAATAATTATCGGCGTTTTTTTCCTTAAAATTTCTCCCCTCTGTTGTCGTAAAACATAAATAAACCCACTTCTAAGTTATATATTTCAAAAATTCTAGTTGAGCCTCTGTAGAGAGGTCTGAGCTATATACAGGCTAAATATTATTATAATAGAAGCATTTCTTACAAAAGGAGAATATTTTGAAAATGGGTCCTTCTATGTTCATTTTTTGTCAAAATATTGAACTTAAATAATGTTTTATTGTAATACTATTCTTAAAACAATTTTATGTACATTTTCTAATCTACTTGATACTACGAGTAAATATCATAAATATTATCCATTTACACGCTTTTGCAAAATCACGGTTCCGAACGTAGTCGGATACCTTAAATTTAAACTTCATTCTTTTTTATTTTCTCATATAGTACAGATGTAGGTATCCGACTACGTTCGGAACCGTGATTTTTAAAAAGCGTATAAATGGATAATTGTCATGATATTTAGCGTCACTTAGATTAGAATACATGTATAAAATTGTTTTAAGGACAATTTGACAAAAGAAATTATTTAAATACAATATTTTGGCAAAAAATTAACTT
>BMAV01022953.1:0-78662 GCA_019973955.1 Trichonephila inaurata madagascariensis
TCTCTGTAAAGGTGGCCACAGGTGGTGGTTGGCTCATTTCTTTGCAATTTTTTCGATGAGTTGGACGGAGACGAGATGGAGAAAAAGCGGTAAGTCAATTTTTTCTTTAGCAGCAAGAAGAGCAGTATGGATTTTCCAAAGTTTACTCTTGGATGGAAGCTGGTGTTTGGTACAACAATAATTTTGCGTGCCCTGATAGCATAGGAATATCTTAATGTAATGAGCTCTATAATGGATTCTTAAACACTGAAAATGTACTCATCTGTCAGTACAATCCTTGAAGGGGATGGTGGTGCAAAATTATTGAAGGTGTTAGACTAATCAGAGACGCGCGCAGTTTCTTGCCACCTCCCTCTGAGGGTGTCCGCGATTGCCTAGTGGTCAAGGTAACTTACTCGTGACCGGAGTGTCTTGAGTTTGAGCCTAGTACTGCTGTTTATCCGCCGTGTAGCGGAGAGTTGCACGTGAAATCTATTGGTGCTCAAATTTCCCGTTGGTGTGGTGAGGAAGGTAGGAGAGGTATCGTCTTCGTCATTTGACCATAGTTCAAAATTACGAGGTCCGTCGCCAAAAGCCCTCGAATAGCTGAATAGAGCAATGTTAATATTCACTAATTCACTCACTGGAACCCAATGAATCTCCCTTGAAGAATCAATCAATCAATCAAAAGATGGTTTTCCAATGAAACCGCTAAAATGTCTAATTTTGAGAACAAGAGTTATATAGCTGCTCAAAAATTAATAAATATGTTTTCTCATAAGGATAATAAAGAACCAAACTGCAGTTTTATCCCTTCAGAAAGAGTTAAGTTTGAAACTGTTTTTAAATAAACGATGTTGATAGATTTTAAGTGAAATTCATATAAAGTGATCTCATTTAACTTCTGATTTCCTAAATTATATTTTTTACAATTTAATGAATGATATAGGGTCAGAGAGAAATATACTGTGTAAAAATCGTTTTATTTTTAATAGTGATTTTTTCTTCAATGACGAAAATGAGTGCAATGTTAGTAAACAACATAATTGCTGTCAAAAAATCTCAGTTTCGGAATTTAGTCCATATACTATAGCATAGTATATATGAAATCCTAATTTAATCCACATCTTTGGGGATGGAGAAAAAAAATGTGCAGGCTAAACACACACAAAGATTAGCTCATTTGACAAACTTTTCTGAATGGCTTAAGAGGAAGAATATCAAAAATTTTAAAAATAAGAAAAATAAATATAGCAAGATTTTCATATTGATAAAATTAAATTTTAAAATAAAGTCAGAAGAGAGTTTTACCTTATATATTACAATTTTAAATTTATTTAAAATCAAGTATGTTTTTATTTGGAAATAAAAGCATTTAATTTTTCTTTCATTCCTCTAGAAAGAGTTATGTACAAAATAATATTTTTTTAAATGAAAGATATTGTTCTAGATTTTTATGAACAGAAAAATTTTCTATGAAGTGATGTTTTTTAAAGCATAGTATATATATGTAATAACTGATAAGCCCAGTGGCTGAGTGGTAGTGTTTCACGCTACAGGACCAGGGTCCAAATCCCAGGCTGGGCAAGGTTGACTCAGCATTTAAGCCCTTCAGTGGGTTGACAAATGAGTACCAGGCTTGCTTGGGAACTAAAGACTGGGAGTTTCATGTCAGACTGACCACCTGACCGGAACATCTGCTCATGGCCCTCAGTGCCCAAGGTCATGTATTGCGAGATGGACACAGAAGGCCTTGGGCTGTTGTGCCACTGAGTTTAGTTTTATATAATAACAGATACCAAATTTCCCTGCTTTATATTTTTCAACTCTCATACTTAAACCTATAAACATATAACAACAATCATACTGGTATATTTCTTTCCCAATATAGGAACAAAAATTTAATTCTGCAAGTTGTTAATGGCTACATTTGTTATTTCGAAAATATTACTTTCATTTCATTATAAATTTAATGTTTTTTACAGCTTAATTATAAAAAACTAGAGAGAAAAAAGGATTTAAAAGTTTTCAAACATGAATAAATGGCAGGAATATAAGTTAAATTCTTTTAACACTGAAGTGTGAGGTTTAAGGAATATAATATTGAAAATAATTATAAATATCTTCAAGAGATTCCATAAAAGTGATTAAAAAATATTCTCTCAAAATTTTAGAAAAAGTTACTGATAAAATTAATATTAAATTTTTTAAAGACGTCTTAATGAACATTTAGTTCCTTAATCTACTGTTTATAACTAAGCTTTATGTACAAATTAGCCTTTTATATACATATACAAATATATCTATATATATTTGGCATTCTATCAAAATCAAAATTTTTTTTATAACTGATTTAATATATCTTGCATTATGAAAGACATTTTTTATTTACACTTCTAATGTACTAGATGTACCTTAAAAATATTCATATAATATATATTCTAATTTTAAAACTATAATATATACTGCATTTGAAGCCCAGTAGCTGAGGGGTAGCATATTGTGCTTCTACTCAGCACAGGGTCTGGGCAAGGCCGACTCAGCCTTTCATCTCTTCAGTGGGTCGATAAATGAGTTCCAAGCTTGTGCTGAGGATTTTGCTTCAGACTCACCACCTGATTGAAACATCTGCTCATGCACCTCAGCACCCAAGGTTGCGTTAACCAAGACTGGCACAGTAGACCTAATTAGAAAATTAAGGATTTCATTTGTATTCAAGAACTATTGAAATAAAATTTACTGATAAAAATTCATGTGTTAGTGAATAATTAAAAATACATAAGCTTTGCTGAATACATTGCTTTTAAACTTAAGATGATGTAAAATTCTTTTCAAACATAATGTGATACTCATTTTACAAAAATAGCTACTTTTATACTTGGATAAATGGTTAAAATATATATATATATATATATATTATAATTTGTCAACTACATTTATATAAAAAATCTGAAATTTTATTTTTTAGTTTTCTATGATTAAGATGCTTATAGATATTAAGAGTATGATGAATTGGAACTTTAATTTCAAGGAATTTCAAGACCTTATTTGTAATGCTGTAAGTAATATTGAAACTATTCTAAAATATATTTCCAGGATTATTAAAGAAATTTTATAACAAATCAATATGTGGACAGCAACCTCTAGCGAACAATTTTAGAAACCATTAGTCAAGAGGTTGCTGTCGGGACATGAACATTGAGCAGAACCTATGTCCCCATTTATTGTTGCAATGCTAAATATGGTAGTTTCAGTAATTTTCTTTATTGTAGCTCTAAGTGTTAATGTTTCTTAATGTTTGTCAATATAATATTTAAATGTCTTATTAAGCTCTTTAACTGTACATGTTTGGCATTCGACTGCTTGCCACACAAGTACAAGTTTTACATTTTTAAGTTATTTTTTAAATATTTAAAATATGAGGAGCATTAATGTGTAAAGTTGTTATTTGCATAATTAACAGAAATTAAATAGTCAGTGTTAATTAGAAGGTAGTATCTTTTATTAAAGATACTTGAAGTTGATATAATCATAAGGCTCAAAGAAAAGAACATAAAGCAAGGAGAAAAAAAGTTTGGAAATATATAACCACTGTGTGAAAGGAAATTTTAGGCTTATTTGTTATTAAGTATTTTTGATTTTTGTGTTCATTATTGTTCTTGTAACGTTATAAATAAATTTTCTACTGAAAGGTGGAGGTTGGTTTGGATCCTATAAATCATTTTTGACTTCAAATCATGGCTTTACTCTGTGACAGCATTAGAAAAAATCTAGATAAGAGATATATAAAATTGGATATTAAAGGTAGATGTTACAATATATATAAAAATAGATCTAGAGCTTCTTTGTAGGGTTTATGTATATAAATAACTGTAGAACCTTATATAATTGTTAGTCTACAATTAATCTAATAAATAAAATAATGATAACTTTTGAATTTTGTAACAGAATCCAACTTATGGAACTCTTTTAAAGTTTTTTAGTTCTCTTTTTACCTAATAATTTTGCATTAATTTAAAAAAAGATGCATATCATTATTTATGATTTGAACTGTAATGCCTGTTTTAAAATTAATTTTGCGTTCTACAAGAATATATATCCCAACAGAAAACAATTTTTGATTTTATATCTTGTACAAATCTTATTCGTATTGCTTTTTTAGTTTTTGTGGATTTTTTAACTCTCCCAATCTTTTATATTATTTTAAACTAAATATATCTTTTTTTGTTATTATTGAATATCTAATGCTTAAATTTTATTATGTGTAAAAATTGAAACAAATTAATTTCTAAGCCGAAAACACATTAAAGATTTTTTAAACATACTTAATGAATTGAACTTAAGCAAATAAAAGAGGAATGTTTATGATTATTTTATTCAATTATGATAAATCTTACATTCTCTCATTTGTTTGAGAATTTTGACTTAGCCCTTTTTTGTTTTACAGCCTGATCTTCAAATTGATGTTTTGTGGAATCTTCATGTCTTACAGATTTTGCCTCTTGATGTATATCTGCAAAAGTATGGATGTAATTTTTTTTTAAATTCATTGATTTTTAAATATAAAGTTACTTTCTTTTTTCTTGTTTTTTAATCTAGTCATTAAATTGTTGAGATTCATGTAAAATATTCTGACTTCATTTCCAGTATTAGGAAATAATAGGGGTACATATTGTTTTTATTCATTCAAGATTGAAAATGTACATTTTTAAAATTATTTTATGCATTTGTGAAAACTAAATACCCTCTTTATCTTTTTTTCCCCTTTAATGATACAAAACATAACACACAATATTTCTAATATTTGATTCAAAAACTATTATTTTAAACATTTTTTAAAAATTAATTATATATTGCAATTTATATAAATCTTTAAATTAATTTGATGATAATAAAAATCATCATTAATTTGTTACCTTTACATTTTATTCATTTTTACTTATTCATTTTACTGGTACTAATATATCTGATGATTAGTGAAAAATTCATTAAATGTTAAAACAACTATATATATCCATTAATTAATAGGAATTTAAGAAGATCCTTATTAAATTTTAGATATGGAATGGCCAATATAATAGTAATATTCTTACGTGAATTTTTTTTAAAAATTTGTAAGATTTAAATGATGCAGAAGTTAATATTTTCATAACTTTCTCTAATATTGCCAGAAGATTTTTTTCAATCAAGCATGTACAACTTGCTGCTCATATGTATTGTAGTTCAGTTCAGCTATTAAATATACTTACCTTTAATAATTAAAGTTATTATGCAAATGTATAGTATAGCTTTAATGTATTTTATTGAAATGCTATGAAGACAATTTTTTATTATTTAATATTAAATTCAATTAACTAGAAAATAAATTTGTATAGATTTATTTATTTTTAAACTTATTTAAATGAAAACTGTGCTTTTCTGAGTTTTTATGGGGATGAAATAAATACATTATGTACATGATTTTCAAAAAGCTTTTTAATATGTGGTAACTGATGTGATTCTTTTAAATTTCCTTTATGAATTAAATCGTGTAGAAAAGTGCCTAAATTAAATTCTTTAAAACTTGTTTATTGTTTGATTTATTCTAATGTTTCAGATTATACACTCAAAATACATATAGGGATTTCATGCAAACTGTGTCTAATTTGTGTTTAATAGACTGTTGTGAAAATGATGCTACAGTATTTGTTCAAACAGGTGAATAATTTAAAATTTCATATTAAGTAATGTATTATTTCTTTTTAGACATCCTTTCACTAGCCTTAAGGAATAGGACTTAAACTCAAAACCCTTTTGGGTACAAGATAAAAAAATAAATCATTGTCAGAGATATTGATACCATATTTTTCATTTTTTTTTTTCTTTACATATTATATATTCAATGCTTTTTTTTCGCAACTCTTTATTGACAAATGATATTTGCTTTATATGTTAAATTAATATATTATTTGACCATTAGATATTTTTCTAAAATTTAAAGATACTTGTATGATAAACATTTCATATATGATTAATTTTTATTTATATTAATAAACATTTTTGTCTTTCTAAATTTTATTTTTTTATAAAAACAATCTTAAAATAGGGATTTTTTAAAAATATTTATTTTAAAAAAGATAATTTTTTTTAGTCAAAATAAATATATATTTTTTACCTCATAGGTATATTATCATATTTTATTGGTAAAGCTTTTGGAGGCATTGGAGAAGAAATGGAAAAGGTTAACAGCATTTTATTTGTTTATTCTTTGTTAATTAAAAGATTAATTACACTATAGGAATAAATTGTATTATAGATTGTTTGCTAACCTCTTTCATTTCCCCCTTTAGATTTGTACTTCTGTTGTGGAAGCTTTCTTTAGAGGTAATTTAGTGTAAATTATATTTTGGATAAATTATATATATATATATATATAATATAACTTAAAAATACTTTAAATTTAATTTGAATTTTATAGATCTGTGTTCTTTAAGAAAAGGAGATATGACTGAAGGAAGGTAAGCTTATTTCCTACATTAAATTTAATTAAATTGTATAATTACTTATTTTAACTCTCATACTTATTTGTGATAATTTTTCTGATATTTTTGTTCCTTTTTTTTGTTTTGTAATAAAAATGAAAATACTTTTAAATGAGATTAAAGTTTTTATAGTAGAAAATAAAATAATCAAATCAAGTCCTATACAAAAAATTCAAAAAATATGTCAACTTTGAAAAATGAGCCTTATTTTGTATTTGGTTTGCCTGGAATTAAAATTTTTTTCTGTTAAATATGCAACTTTTGTACTTTATATACATACATATGTATATTCTCCCCTCCCATGTAACTTATATATTTTTCCTTCTAAAGTTCAGGATTACCTCACTTAATGCTGATAGTTGACTTTTCCAAAATACCATATTAAATGAATCTGCACTGAATGAAAAAAATTTTTTTTTGTTTTTTTGTTGGAAATTAAATAATTTATTCCAATCGAATTTTTTTGTAAAGTAAAAATTTTTGTGTATTTACCTTAAGTTAATGAAAAATAATAACAGAGAGAAAAGTAAAAATAGTGGAACACTATTATTGCTCATTGTTTATGAAAAGAACATTTTTTTTAAAGTAAAAAATCAACCAATGTTTTCTGTGCCACCTTTTATACATTGTGTTATAACATAGAACATCATTTTCTAGTTTTTGCCTTGTTCAATGGTTACTTTTTCTGTTGGATCATATGCTTCAATCCATTTACATGCTCTTCCAATGCATTAAATAATTATGTAATATTATTCAATGTAAAGTTTTTTTTTCTGTTTGCTTATTTTCTCTAATTTTACTTTTTCTTCACAAGTTTGTTTTTCTTCTGTGATGATGAGTGATTCATCACAAAGAAAAGCTGAGAATCTGTGAATACACTCTGGGACATTGGCAGCATCTAGTGAGTTGAAACGAAATCATTTCCAAGCTTCACAATGTCTTCTGTTTTTTGTTTTTCATTCCTTATAAACGGATTAAGTTGGGGACTCCCGAACTTTTTTTAGCATTTTTGCACATTTGCAATTTCATTTTTTCACGCCATCCCAGTTGCAATATTTTAGCTACACTGCTAAAAAAAATTGTGGGAGCTAGCAAAGAAGTGAAGAAAACTATGCGACACATCCATGTTGCCGCATAAAATTGAATAAACATGTATTGAATTAAAATGCAATATAGAAAAGACAGCGAAAAAAAATTTTTTTTTTTAGGGGGGAAAGCCTTTAAAAACATGAAAACATGCCTTAGAACAACAATTTGATACATGGAATTGATAACAAAAATTATTCTTTGAGAAAAATGCAGGATGTTTAATGTGGTGTGTGGCCTCTTGCATTTTTTTGCAGTTTTATCAATAAATTTGCTTTCAGGTTCAATTATTAGACTTCTAAATTTGAGTTTTTTGGGTGGTAAGGGTAACATCTTTTCAATATTTTACTGCATCTTAGAAGAGAAAATGTTGCATATAAATTAGGGTAACTTAGTTTGATTCATGTAATTAGAGAAAAAATAGAGCTTGGTGTTTTATTTGTGTGAGTATAAATTTCTCTTTAATTCAGCTTATTCGTTTATCAATGCTGGGATTTTTTTTGTTTCATTTCAATTCCATCTAAGTCAATATGCTAATCTGTTCTTTCAATTTAAAATTTATATGATGGTAAAATCTGTAATGTGGAAAAATGAATTACTTAAGCAAAATTTGCACAATGTTTTGAAATTTATTCGTTTTAAAATTTTTGATTTTATTTGCCAATAAATTAATTAAATATGCTGTATGTAAATTAAGTAGAAATGCTTTATGCTTGTTACATAAATACATTTTAAAGGTTTTTAAAAATCTTTCTAACTGTAACAAAATATATTTCAAAATAAAATGAAATTGAAGTATTACTAAATAATTAAAACTTTGTATTTATGCTATGATTATTTTTCAGTAAAATATGCTTTATAATTTGTTTTAATGAAAGCAGATCTTTTTAATTGATACAAACATCATAATTTATGCTTTTTATACTTTTCTTATTGAATATTATTTTTCTAGTTTATAAATATATACTGTAAAAGGATATAATTAAAAGCTGATCTCTCTTTAAAAAGCATGTAAGAATTTCTTTTAACTGCGATACCTTTGAGTTATTTAATGAAGTAAAATGTGTTATGTAATGAATAGAATTAAAAATTTTATTGTAGATTGGCAACTTTTTTCTCTCTTTGGAAGTGTGGATTACTTGAAAGAAAATCTTTACGTGAATTTTGTATTTTTGCTCTTCAACAATTAATAAAAGAACCAATAATTACAAGTGAGCTGTTATATTTTATCCTTTTTTTTTAAAAAAATATATATATATATAACGAATTGAGTATTATTTAGATTGATACTTTTCAAGTTTTTGACTTAATGTACCCTTTAGTCAGGAATTGAAATTTGTGTTCTCCAAATTACAAAATCATAAAATAATGATTTTGGAATTTTATTTTAAGTTCAGATAGTTTTTGTAAATTGAAAAGTGTTATTGAAGTATTTCATATGCAACAAAATTATTGAATGATTGAGAGTCATTATTCTGATTACTTTTTTTATTAAAATTTACTTATACATAATTTTTCTCACATCATGATATGTAACAGTTGTATCGTTTATTTTAGATCCTTTACTATATTTTTCAATTGTTGTGGCCTCATCAAAATATGTAGAAACTTTTTGTGGATCTTGCTAAACATAATTAATAGTCTTCCTAAAAAATTCTTTAAAATTTTTCTTGTCAGAAATATATTTTTCATAAACCCTTATTCAATAGTCATCCATTTCAGAAATATAATACTATAGAGAAGACTATAACAGGTATTTTGTGTTTTCTTTGCTGAGGTTTAAGCATATCTCTTTCAAGTAGAAGTTATGAGTATGTGTACCACAATTGAGAATCACTAATATAGATTAAAGTTTTGAATGTTATCATTCTGATAATTGATGGAAATGCTTGGATTCATTAAAATATTTGTCTTCAGGGTTTTTCTTCTTAAGTGAGATTTTTTCAATTATAATCTGATTTTAATATGTAGTTGTGTTATTTCTACTTTTTCCATGTTTTAATAGTTACAGAAGCTATTGCTGTTCAAGAAAATTGCAAAAACTTAGATGAGCCTTTTCATATAACTCCTGTAATAGAAAAGGTGAGATATTTTATATAAAGTAAATTGTGTAATTTTTAGTTACTAAATTTGTTATTGTTTCAAAGTAATATCTTTTTATTAAAATTCACATTTAAAAGTTTATTTTAGTTTTGACTAGGTAAGTCTGATAATGTCATCTATTTGAAAAAGTCGAATTAAAATTTTATAATATAATTTTACACCATAAGATATCCAATAACCCTGAGGCATTTTAATAAATTGATTTGAAATATTGAAAAATTGTAACGTTTTCAGGGCTTAATGCATTGCATAAATAAAGGTGACATCTTAAAAGAGTTGCATTTTAATAAATTGCATTAATGAAATGTTTTTTTTTTTTTCATTTTTTGCAATCAGTCATTAGAGCACATGTGTATTTAATTTTTGCTGGAGAGTAGGTATCATATAAATAAAAAAGTTTCAAGAAAAATGAGGTAATTATCGATTTATTACATTTTTCTGAAAAACCAAACTCCCACAAAATGTATGATTCATAAAATGTGGATATTTTTCAGATATATTATTTTATATACAGACTGAATTAAATACAAAGTATATAAAATATAGTATTATATACTCAGCTTATGTATTAAAATAAGATATTTAAAAATATTTCTCCATCAAGTTGGAAAATGAGCTACTTCTAAAATTTATTTTTAGATTGTTAAAACTTTAAAACCTGATACTGTGGTATGTCTGTTATTTGATGTGAAATATGGAGATATAAGTAATTGGGAGAATTATGTTGTCATATTAGATGCGTTCATCAAAACACATAAAGAAGTATCTGTAAGCATCTCTAGTGAGTATATAAGTCACTTTTTTTTGTATTCCTAACTTTAAATATATTTTTATAATATGTTTTTGTATCCTTAAATGAAAAATTTAATTATAAATAATTATAATCACTTTTTGTTATATTAAATAAATTTCTCGGAAATTAGTATGTATTGATAAAAATAATAAATATCTGTTAAAATATATTTTTTAAGATGTGTCGTTGTGAGTACTTTAGTTCATCTGATAATTGTATTTATTTTTTAATCTAATTTGTGGATACATATACATTTTTAATAGTAGAATATTATAATATCATTTTTTATACTAAATCAATTGTATTGTTGAATTATTCATGTAAGAGTATTCTAATCTATTTCATCATTTTTATTTCAGAACATATTTCTGAATTAATAAAAGTTCATTTCAATGTTTTAATCAAAGCAATTTAGAGAAAGTTTTATTGATTGGTCGGCAAGTAGCTTTGAATTCTTATGAATTGTTTCCTGTAGCTTACAAGAGGTGGCTCATGGTATGTTATGTTTTACAATAATTTGTAATATTTTTTGATTGGTTAATTGAGAGATTACATGGGATTAAATGGACAAGTCTACAATACACCTGAAATGTTTTTTTTTTCAATTTAATAATTATCAAAGTATTTCATTACATGTAAAAACATATTAAGTAATTGCTTATCACTGCTTTGTTCATGAGTTCTTTCAGAGTATAATACAGTAAATCTGTTTTGAATTTATTCCAGTAATATTGAATTCATGAGACATGTAGTTTCCATAAGACACCAGACTATGTTTGGACCATTAATACATTGCAAGTAGCTCTGGCTAGCAGGCTGAATTTATGTAAAAAACCTGAAATTAGTATTATTTTGGTATTTAGACTTTCCTCCCTTGGGTGTTTTGGTTCAATCTGATGTAGTATTAATGTCTGGAATGTTTTTTAATAATTCAAATATAATAGCATTAAGATTTTCATTTCAAATAACGTCTTCTGGAGCAATAACAATATAATCAATAAATAACAATATAATAAAAATATTTGAATTCATATAAATAATTCACACATAAGAATTCAAAGCTACTTGCCGACCAATCAATAAACTTATATGAATTAAAATATTTTTATTTCCTTCATAATTAATAACCTTTATAAAATTTCTTCTTTTAGAAAGAAATTTAAATGTATATTTGAAAAAATGTTAATGAAATTATTATATTGAACTCAAAACCTTTGTGTTAAATTATTTGATTAATCAAAAAAAAAAATTGTACTATATTAGAGAAATTTGCTTACAAATATGTGATGGACTGATCATTGTTAGTAAAAAACTTATTAAAGTTAAGTAAACATATTTTTTAAAAAAATTCTAATTTCTGTATGCATATATTTTTTAAATAAAAAATTAATATTTATACATTTAAGTTAAAAAATAATATAAAATAATTATTACAGTTCCAGATGGGTAGAAAGTTAGCTACTTATACAATAACGGAAAATCAAGTATTATAAGAATTATAGAATTTGTATTTCTGAAAATTAAAACAAATTTCTGAGAAATGCTTGTTGTGATTAATATGTGTTTATTTCCTCTTTTAGACTCATTTTAAAGACTGCTTAAATATGAAAAGTGCACAAACCTTTGCATTTTTTATTCAAGTTATGTCTTATTTGGTACCATATGAAAGAAATGTTGATATTGTAAAGGTTAGTCAGATAAATGATATCTATAGTGTTAGGTATTTTTGACCTGCAATTTTTTTTTAAAATTTACCTTTTTATAATCTCTTTTTCTTAGATAGGACTAGAGAGATTTTTCAATGTGCCACAAGAATGCCAATGTATTTATAATGACTATATTACTTTGCTGAAAACAAGGATACAAGATTTAGAAGTAAATTTCATTTTAGATTATTTTTTTTAATCACAGTAACTTACAAATTAGTAAGCTATTTAAATATTTAGGGCTCATTTTTTCTGTTTAATAGAAATTATAGTCTATTATGATTTTATATATAACTATATAGAATGAACATTTAATACATGTATTGTTATCCATCTACTGAATGAAGGTAACTTTGCTATTTATTTTAATTTGATATATCCATATGGAAGACAAAAAATAATATGAAGGAAAAATAATATTTTTACAGAAATAAATGTCGCGAGATATTAAAAAATTAATAAAATGTTCTTGGATTTGATGTGAATTGAATATTCTAATGAAGTTTGATAGTAATATTAAAAAGTGAAATTTTGTTCAGTTCCTACTGCTTTGATCTTAAATGATTGATTCTGTAATTTTTTTGTATTGCTTTCAAATTGTGTTGTTCTTAAAATTCTCTATCAGGTTTTGTTTTTGAACATAACTAAATTTTTTTATTAAAAAAAAGATTTTTAAAAATAAAGTTTTGTATTTTACATATATATATGCATTGTTACTCTAAATTATATTTACCTTTGAATTAAATATTTCTGTTTTTTCATCCATATTTAGGATTATTACATTATTTTGTATTTAGAGTCTCTAATGATAATTAGCTTTTTGACACTCATTGTTCTAATTACATATTATGTGATTTAAATATTTTCTCACAATTTTTTCTTCAACTAAAATATTTTAAAAGGTAAAATTAAAATTGATTTTTGAAAATGAATTTCAAGTAATACTACTTAAAAATAAATGTCTTGGTTCTTTAGTTTTTTTAACACTCACTAAATGTTTTTTCTATATTTGAAAAGTTCATTCTGTATTTAAAAAATTCTGTTTCTGTTAAACAAAGTCTGTACTTACATTAAGTTAATGTAAATACAGAATTATGCATTTTTATCTGTAATTTTTATTTTTACTTGAAAATCATTTTAAATCCTCTTTTAAAAAGTCATTTTTTTTCTAATTATGGACTATTTATTATAATAGTTAGGTTGCTGATCTTATAAATAATTATTATTTGTATGGTTGAGTTTGTTTTATATGATTATATAACCTGTAAATAAATTATCAAAGCAATATCAAAAATAAATATAAGATGTTAAAGAGGAAAGAAGCTGAAAATATTTTATAAAATTTTAGTATTTTGATATATTTTAACTGTCATCATAGGAATAATTTATTTTTAAAAAATGAATCGATACATTTTTAAAAAATGGAAATATAATTGGAATTAAATGGAATATTTTAAAGAACACTTGTCTACTTGAATTTTTATAAAAAAAAATTGGTTGAGAATAGGAATTGAATTTTTTAATTTATAAATATTGATTTGAAATTTCTTTTATAAAAAACCAAAATTATTATTGTAAAGTACAAGTTATGAAAATTTTTTCAAGATGGAGCAGTGAGAAATATTTTGTATTTAGGTATGAAAAAAAGAATTAATTTGGACTAATTATTTTTGTTCTCGTTTTAGCCCCATTCATTACCTGAGGAAATAATTAATAAACTTCTATTTTTGTATGCAAACACTGGAAAACTTCCTGCTTATATCATGGAAATTAGGTGATTAGTATTTAAATATTTGTGAATTAGATCTATTTCTTGCTCTCTTTTAATCTTTAAAAATAATGTTATTGATTATTCAAAATGTTTCATGTATTTCAAAATGTTGTTATTATTAGATTGCTACTTTGATTAAATTTTAATTACTGCAGAATTCTTTCTTCCTTACCAAAGTGATCAAAATGTTTCATAAAATATTAAAGATTGGAAATCAGTGTACAAAGAATAAAATTTACAGTATATATGTATATATATATTATACAGCAGTAAACAAAATTAAATATATCAAATTTCAATTATATAGCTGAATCTTGAAAGAATTTTATCAAGAAAATTGAATGTACTCAAAAAGGTATATAAATGTTATGTTGTTGTTGGTTCGTTAGTTAGTAATGACTAAGAGCTAACAAACAAAACTGTTTATTTTAACAGTAACAAGGAAAAGGGGACTACACAAATACTATACTAAGTTAAACATTTAAATGCATGTCGTTGCCAAAAAGTTCCTCTTTTATACAGTTAATCGTTACTTTTTGTCTCTGTCGTTCTTCTCTCTCTGCATGTTCGTTCTGTCTCTGCTGGGGCTCGCAGGACCTCCCTGTGAAATGAGTTGAGTCACGTGTCCGGACACATGCAGTGGCGCCCTCCCTGGCCCCTTCATATAAATAACAAACTAACTTTTAAGACCTACAATATATTTATAAAAGTGCCTTAAGTTATTTTCCTAAATTTTTTATTTCTCTCTTACAAGGGGCGGGCATGACTAAAGAAATTCATTTTAGGACGAGACTTGGTGTAATAGTAGTACTCCTTTAGGGTGTTCAACCCTCAATGTAATTCTGCCGAATGGCCAGTCAATTCGGAGAAAATAGCCTTCAAAATTCATGCTTAGCTTTTATACAATTAAGTTTTAATTATCTCCAGCAACTCATTGGCATGGTTGGTAGAATGCCTGCTTTCTACTCCGACGGATAGGGCTTGAATCACACAATAAACTTTTTTTTCAATTCAGTTAATTTTTTTAAAAAAATTAAATAAATTTATTTAAAAAGGATTAATTAAATATTTTATATTATTATAAAAAAATTAATTTATAAAAAAACAATGTGTGTTATTTTATGTAATTATTTTGTATTTTATAAAGTAATAAAATTACTGTAATTATATAAATATTTATATTATATTTTAAAAATATATTTGTATATTAATAAATAATATTGATAATAAATGGTATTTTATATAAAAATTAGTTACAAATAGTTTTATAATGTGAAATACAATATATTATAAATAAAATATTACATATAATATAAAAATAATATGTGTTTTTTATATATTAGATTGAGGAAAAAGAAATCCATTACTTTTTGGTAGATAGCTGTAGTGTCGATAACTTGTAAAGTATCCATCAAACAATTTCAAATTTATGCTCGTTGTCAAGGTGACATTTCACACTAAAAAATTCTTTTGCTGTTTTTTGTATGATCCATTCAGTTGTGAATTGCAGGGTGTTCAAAATGGAAGTCAACAAAGAGAAAATTGGTAAAGGCGAAAATGCAAGCCAGACGGCTGAAATTGTGAATGGTGTTTATGGTGCTGCTACTGCAACAGCTAATTATGAGCAATTTTGGTTTCATCGATTTCGTTCAGGCATTCTTGATGTTAAAAATGCACCTCGCACAGGCAGGCCCATTGTTGAAAATATCGATAAAATTACAGAAATAATCGAAGTTGACCAGCATATTCGTAGTCGTAGCATCGTCCAGGAGCTAAAAATCGACCATAAAACAGTTTTAAACCTTTTGCGCAAAGTTGGATTCAAAAAGAAGCCTGATGTTTGGGTGCCTCACCAATTAACACCAAAAAACATGATGGATCGAATTTCCATCTGCTAAGCCTTGGCCAAACGGATGGTGACCGGGAATGAGAAATGGGTCACATACGACAATATTGTGCGAAAACGATTGTGGTCAAATCGCGGTGAAGCAGCTCAAACGGGGGCCTAACCAGGACTAATGGCCAGGAAGCTTTTACTGTGTATTTGGTGGAACTGGAAAGGAATCATTTATTATGAGTGGCTTCCATATAGCCAAACACTAAATTCAGATATCTTCTGTCAACAACTGGACTATTTGAAGCTAGCGATTGACCAAAAACGGCCAGAATTGGCCAACAGAAGAGGTATTGTGTTCCATCAGGACAACGCCAGGCCACACACGTCTGTAGTGACTCGCCAGAATCTCTGGGAGCTTGATTGGGAAGTTTTAATGCATCCACCATATAGTCTGCACCTGGCACCCAGCGATTACCACCTTTTTCTTGTACTGCAAAACTTCCTGAGTGTTAAGAAATTGGGATCAAGAGAAGATTGTGAAGATTGATTTCTAGAGTTTTTTGGCAATAAGGACCAAGACTTTTATCAAGTTACCTTTAAAATGGCAACAAATTATACAACGAAACGGTGCATATTTGACCCAAATAGGGCAATCCGAAACATGTTAAATAAAATCTTAAATTTGATGCAAAAATAATGGATTTCTTTTTCCCCAACCTAGTATTATTTATTTAATTATTTTATAATTATATAAAATACTTAATAAGTCCTTCTTAAATAAATTTATTTAATTTAAAAAAAGAATTTAAATGAATAGAAAAAAAAAGTTTATTGCGTGATTCGAACCCTATCCGCCGACATAGAAAACAGATGTTCTATCTACCATGTCAATGAGTTGCTGGAGATAGTTAAAACTTAATTGTATAAAAGGTAAACATGAATTTTGAAGGTTATTTTCTCCGAATTGACTGGCCATTCGGCGGAATTATATTGAGGGTTGAACACCCCAAGGGAGTACTACCATTACACCAAGTCTTGACTCCAAATGAATTTTCTTAGTCGTGCCCTCCCCTTGTTAGCTTAATTTTTTATATTCTAATAATAAAAAAATAATTTTGTTTTGTAGTGATAGACATTTCATTATTCATTGTACTTACAGATTGTTTAAGAATATGATCAATAGATATGATGACTTTTCATAAAGTGTTTTTTTTTAATCTATTTATTTTTTATAAAATTCATGTTGCAATTTTCTTTAAATGATAAAACTTGTATGCTGATAGATTCAAAGAGAGAGAGAGAGAGATCATATATATGAAAGAAAAATATTTTTTTTTTCACTATCCTGCTTTGTTTTGACAGTTTCAGAATTAGATTAAGAGTTGTAATCAATATTTTCGATTTTATATAAAACCTTCCCAAATCAAAATAGTTTTACTTCCTAACTTTTTTTACTTAATAGGTTTGTTATTATGAATAAGTAATGATGAACAACTGTTATGAATTATTATATTTTTATTTATTTACAGTTTTATGCGTAAACATTATTTTTTGAATGAATTTTTGCCAGTGCTTCTTACTCCAAGAGTTGTAAGTATAGCAGTATATGTATTTTTGAATATATTTCTGAAGTTTCAATGATATCCATCCATGCTTCAAAAATTAATAAAGCTTTTTCTATTATAATTGAAAAAAGTTGATTACCTATGCATATATTTATGATTTGATTCTTTAAAATATTTTTTTAATGAAAAATGTATTCAATATTTCAATGTGACAGTATGTTGTTTTCAATTAAAAAGAACTTAAGAAATTGTCTGTGATTTTGAAAAATTAAAAATAATATGTTTCTTAAAAGAAAATTATAATGTCTAATATGTTTATTTATCCATTATATTTTTCCAACACTGTTTGAATTAATATTGCACATGAAAATAATGCTTATAAAATGCTTATTCAGGTATTATTCATTTTATTTAATGTACTTAAGGAATAGTGAAAAGTAATAGAAAATATTTTATCACTTAAAACATTGTTGTCTGAAACCCTTAAAATATGTTTGAAATATTTCATTTTTATACATGTGCAAAATGCAATTGCAATTGAACTTGAGCACAAAAAACAATAAGAAACTATTTTGATATCACTAATTTTCATTACCTTATAAAATTTTCAAGTTTTTTATAGTTATTTTTTAAATTTTGTTATGATTTCTTATATTTTATTAATATGCTGTATTATAACAGTTTGCTGATTTTGATTGTTCTGTAATTATGTGAGCATGGTTGTGTAGTGAAAAAATGTGCCTAACAATGTATTCAAATTAAATTCTTAGGTTCCTACATTTCCTGATTTAAGGGAAAAATTTATTGAAGAGCTGTACAGGTAAAACAACCTTTTAGTATCATCTGTTTTACATTGGAATCAAGTGATATGAATAGCAACACTAAATATCCTGTCTTTAATTATAGAATAGGCAAAATTCCTAGTGTGATGTTCCAAAAATACAGAACTGCTTGTAATGAAGAACAACGAAAATTATTAGCAGGTATGTTTAGTGTTTAAATATAATATTTTTATATAACTGTTAATTATTTACCTTGAAATATATAAATTACTATAAGATGCCCAAAATCTGGCAATATGGTACATGAAATACGAGTGATATTAAGAAATGGAACATTTTAAAAATTAATATAAGAATGATCACTTTTAAAAATAGAAATTTAAGATTCATTTTTATACAATTTGTAATAGCATAAAAAAAAGGACTGCACAAAAACAGGTTCTACTGTAGTGTGTTAAGCCCTATCATTTTCACTCTAACTAGTTTGCAGCCTGCTTTTTTATTTCTTTGACGATAAGATTTATCTCATTGAAGGATTTTGGAACTATTACTAAGATCATGAAGACTGAAATCTTTGTCAGGTTTGAGTTACTGCATATAATAAAACAAATCTGAGCAGAAATAACACACACTGATTTTGAAAAATGATTCCGAATCTGAAATTCTCATATCTCCCAATAACCCCAGGGCCAGCCATCTGCTGGGTGTGGCGGATGCTATGCACTGGGGCTCTGAGACTGTGGTTCCTCAACATGATCTAGAATTAAAGTAATGTACTATTGAACATGAAAACTTTACAATAATCCTGCATTATAAGTATGATGAAAAGTATCTTTTATTGTAAATGTTATTATTGTAGATCTATAAGTTTTGATAATCTTGAAACTGATTCTTGATAATATGAGTATTTAGTTTTTGTTATTCGATTTGAGGAACTCTCACAAATCCCACTTAAACTACACTTTTTAGAAAAAAAATCTCAATACCATATAACCCTCGTTAAGAAATGTAAACAATACTCATTCCTTGTGTTTTTCTGTGGGTATTTTTAAGTGCTAATATTTAGGAAGATGACATCTTCAGTTCAGCAAGGCATCGTTTAGAATTGGAGGTCACCGATCGAAGATCCGTCGAGTGACAGAAGTCGTAGATGGGACTTTGTTCAAACGGACCAGCCATCTTCTCTTTTCTACATCTAATGTTATATTTTATGTGTGTGTGTTTGTGTATGTTTTAAAGATGTGTAGATCCATGGTTTAATGGCTGGAAAGTTCTGGACTCTAAATTCAATTTTACCAGTTTCCTCGTATAATAAGAACCATTTCTTGTTTGTTAAATTTGTACTAATTTTGAATTTCTCACACATTGTGACTTTTATCAAGCATATTGGACCAAAATTCGAAAAGGACTAATTATATTTTTGTATTATTTATGGAATATTATAAAATTTTAAGAGGGGGAAAAAAGGTAATTAAACAGAGTATTGTTTAAGTCTAATATATATATTTATATATTCACAATAAAAGTTCTATATATAAACAAAAGGGTTACAGTATATTCTGGCATTTAACGCACACTTTCTTTTTTATGAAGAAACCTGTAATATACTTGTGCAATGCTCTTACGTTTTGAAGTCATTTATTCGAAGTATTATTTTAGGATTTTGAAAAAGTAGTATACTTCCAGAACTACAACCCTTTAAGTTCATAAGGAATATCATTTCTTTTAAAGAAACAGTATTTCAATAAATGTAGAAATCTAAATTTTTAATGCTCATCTCTCTCTTTTTTCATTTTTAAAACTATCTTTTTTATACCCAACATGTAATTTTGCGCACCCATAAATTTCGATCTTATTTTTTGCATTAAAAGTGTGCGTTATTCACTGGATTATACGATAATGAAAAATTATCTCAATAAATTAAAGCAATTACACAATTTTTTAAAAAATATTTTATTACTGTATTATTCTTGTTATTAATATTTGTTTCTTCTGTTCAGGAATGACTGCTGAATGTTTCACTGATGAAGACTCTTGACAAAAAAGATTTATTTATTTATTTGTAAATAACATTACTGTTTGTGTTTTTCTCTGTATTTTACTTAAATTTTCTTTTTAACCTGGCTAAAAAAATGTTTATTTCTTGAATAATACTTTTTATATATGCAATGCTTTTCAATATTTATTGAGATATAATAGTTAAACCATCAAAATAGCTCATTAATGTATTAAATGTATAAATTTAATGTATCAGTGCTGCACAAGGTATTTTATAACTAATTTATTAATACTAAATTAAGAGCAAGTTTAATAAGTATTAGTGATTTCCATGGGCTTGTCTTGCAGAGGAAAGTTTTTCAAAGAAAGGTTTACTATATTAGAAATTGACACTGAGTAAACATTTTCTATATTTGGCTGAGATCTATATTTTGTCTTGAAAGTAGCCACCGCATTTTACAATCTGTTCCAATTTAAAAATTCGAGAAAGAAAAATAAAATATATATTACTTAAAAGTTACATACATAAAATTTAATATACTTATCTTATTAATTTGTACGGTTTATAATAAAGATCGTTTTGTTATTTTAGCGTCAAAGTGCATTATTATTGTATAAGGGGGGCACGATAAAAATTATGATTGACAAATGGGTCGCCAGTATTGAAAGTTTGAGAAGCACTGTTTTAGTTTAATATAGTAACCCAACTCCCTAAATTAAAACATTCCCGATCCATTACCTTAATTATAAAATTTTCTTGCTCTTTGATATTGTTAACTCCAGTGACACAATTGTCAACGTAAAACAAGTGTTTTAATTTTTGGGCCACATCGTCCAAACGGGCTGGGGAATTTTCAAGGAGATGGTCAACACAGGCGGAGAGTTGGAATGACGAACAGATTTCAAGCACACATCTCGGCAGTGTCTGTAAATTTTGGTTTCTTCAACAGCAGGAAGGAAAACCTCAATCTTGGTGTTCAGGTATGATACTGAGCTGCAGGAATGCTTTTTGATGTGTAACAATAGACCGATCGGATACAGCCTAAATCTGTCAATTATATCAGGTATAAGCGTGGGCATTCGGTGCCTGGGGCCGACCGGAAATTTTGTCGCCTCTCTATTTTAATTATTAGTCAAGAAAATTAGTAAAAGTAAAAAAGCAGCTTTAAATTTTTTATTGATTAAAAATGCACTTTTCGTGTGTTTTTTTATGGCAAATTCTTTTATACAGTTGTCAATATCAATATGTATGTCACGTTCAATTGCCAGAATATCTAAATTTTTGTTAGCCTTAACTTGTAGAACTTGCTTAGAATTAAAAATATTCCTGACCACGAAATTCTTCATTTTTGTCAGTTGCAATTGCTCATTTCAATGGAAGCGGCAAAAGATTTGTCAAATGTATGTGTAAAACAAAGTAGCAAAATAAGAATGGTCTTTGCGTAAAAAATGTAATTCAAAATGACATTCAAGCCTACCATGTTGCAATAAGCAGATTAATTTTAAGTTCTTATTTGAAAATTTTGTTTTCCTCAATAAAAGAAAGACAAATTTTGTTTGGTAGAACTTTCTTTTCCCTTTACGTATTTTGAATAATTTTTTAATGGCACTCTCATTATTTTGTCAGAATAAAATTTATATTTTTTAGAAATGTACGTCATTGATGTAGTAACCTTATCATGACCTTATTTCATACTTTGCCTAAACAGCTTTAGTCATTCTATAGAATGCCTAGGCAAAGTATGAAATAATTCTCTTATTTTATACTTTGCCTAAAAACGTCCGGCATTCTACAGAATGCCTAGGCAAAGTATGAAATAATTCTCTTATTTTATACTTTGCCTAAAAACGTCCGGCATTCTATAGAATGCCAGCATTTCATACTTTGCCGGTAGCATATATATTTCATGCACTGGCTATGAGGGGAAGAGAGAAAGAAAATGTGCGTGCGCACTCCTCTCTCTCCGTTCGCCTCGCCCAATCACACTTTTCGTAACACTCTCCTCAAGCATTCACCAACTTACTCCCCAAATCAAGCGTGCGTAAAGAAGTTTTAATTCAAAAACTTTTAATAAATTCTTGTGTGGATAACACAAATATGAAATGGTAAATCTAAGTAATTTTGATGTAGGTTTCATAAAATCTAATAAGTAGTCAAGGAGGTGATGCTGCCGCATTAAAGTCCCCCCCCACAAAATTTCTTGTAGCATACTAATAATTTTTTTTATTCCTGGTCTTGTTGTAAAAATACATTTTTCGTTGGAGTATGTATTTTCCAAAATTTGTATCCCCTTTCCATTTAACTGATGCCTGTCAAATTACCAACCGTCATTCAATCTTCTGATTGAACTGGGTCTACGAACTCAAGTTCTTCAATGTCTTGCTCTTATTCATACATTTCCGAGTTCATCAATTGTCAATTTTTGATTGAGGAAATCCAGCGGCTCTTGAATGTCATCACTATCCACTTCTGTATTTATTTGCCTGGCAAGATTGACAACTTCTTCAATCAAATTACTAATCTCATCTGGCTCTCACAATGATTCCGCCTGAGTTTTAATGATGGAAGAAAAAAAAAAGACGAAACGACGTAATTCGAAAATTGTGTAACTCCGAATTCACGTAAGTCGAGGTATTAACTATCTTATAAACTCACGTAGCCCCCTCCCCAAATGGATTTCTGTAAAACTCATTTTTAGAGGGTCTCTACTCAATAAAATAAATATGCTTGCCAAATGTAAATTTAATAGTTAAAAGAAGGAATTTTATTTATCAATTAGCTCCAATAACCAACCGAGTCGATTCCCCCCCATAGGAGTTTATTTCTTAGCGGATCTATGATCGACAAATGAAACATGACCACCAAATTAAAGTCTGTTCGTCTAACAGCTCAAAAACAAATTTTTTTTATCTATAACGCACCTTAAGCCTTCGCAGTGCCCCTAGGAGGTCAATTTTTCCTAAACCTCTTCTGTGGCGGATCTCTGCTCTTATGAAAGGAACAGGCCTACCAAATTTAAAGCCTGTGGGTCCAATACTTTAAAAATGGGAATATTTATTTATAACGCCCCTTAAACCCACACAATGCCCCTTGGTGTCAATTTTCGTAAAATCCTTTCAGTAGTAGATCTCTATTCTATGAAAGGAGTAGGTCTACCCAATTTTCAAGCCCGTATGAAAAACTTCACATTTGTTCAAATTACCTAAAAATATCCAATTTTTGCTGAAAGATTATGCTTCTAAGCAAGAGAAATACATATACAGTCGAAAATCCATATTGCGAATTTTTTCTATATAGCGAACTTTTTTTTGGAACCAAGAACATTTCGCGATTTTATCGTAAAATAACCTCCCAATAGCGCATTTCTATAAAGCTTACTTTCTTCTTGGATTCAATTTTTTTTTCACCCTATTTTGAAGTATTTCTGGACATTTCAACTTATTTTCTCTTTTAACACATTTTAGTGGTTATTAATATTGAACTGGTTTTATTAGGTGCCTAACTTGTCTAGAGCAATAGAATTCAAGGCGTTTCATCCCAGAATAGCAATTTGAAAACCCCACTGTCCGGTTCACTAGAGACAACTTCGATGCCCCCTTTCACCCTCAGTGGAGTTGTCTCGTGTCCTAGAACTAGTCTCCGTTCATTTGTAGCTTTGATCAGTCGTACTGGTAACTTCGTTTCTTGTTGCTCGAAAATGTCAATACATAAGTGCTTGAGCATCAAAGAAAAAAATTTAATTCTTCAGGAATAGCGGAAAGGCTCCCAAGAAATTTTCTTTGCAGTTTTTCTTTCCTTTTTCGATGGGTAAGATATATAAAATAAATATGTATTAATTTACAAAAAGGTGTGAACAATTACTTTATGAATTTAAAATTTTGTTTTATGTGATTTAAAAGAAAATTGAAGGATGAAACTAAATAACAAATTTTTCATATTCGGGATTTAGCGACTTCGTTATATAGAGGTCTGACTAATTGATATAATAAAATATTACCTTGCAATTAAAAAATGATAATGAATCTGACAAAGCCAACTTTACTTAACTATCAAAATAATTTTTCACAGCAATAAAAAATAAATTATTAATGTTATATAAACTATTTCAATAATGCTTCAAAAATCTGAACAAAATAGAGGTACAATTTAAACGTTCTTATGTTCAATATGGAGAGGTATTTATGATAAAATTCAAATATGAAAAATAAAATAGATAACAGCAACATCTTTTATGGGATCATTAATGCTATTCCTAAAAGACTAAGAACACAAGTTCAAATTAAATTCATATTAATAATGATTATTCACTTTTTTTTTATTAAAAAATTATTTTACAAATTAATATATATAATTCTATTCAGTATTTCATTAAGGAAATCTTTATTTATTAAGCTATTCAGTCTGTTTTTTTTTAAGCTTTTAAGAAGTTTTTGGGATTTTTATAATTCATTTCTCCAATCATGAACAATAAATTTTTTTTTCTAAAGCAATTAAGAACATTAGAAAATAGTTGTCTCTATGTTTTAATTTTTTGTAATATCTTAGTATTGCAATTAATTGTTAATTTTTGATATGCTAACTTTAAATTTGTTTACATATGTAACTTCCAGGTAATTTTTTAAAGTTTCTTAAGGCACTTATTTTTTAATTCATTTTTATTTGATAAATGTCTATATCCGGGAATTAACTTTTATAGAAAAAATATTCATAAATATTATACTAAGAAATGCAGCCCATTTTATATTAACTCATTACTCATATTCATCAAGTAATTTTTATAATTTATTACTCATTACCAAATTATAAATAATTACATCCTAGAAATAAGGGAAAAAGTTCATATAATACAAAATTTTGCATGTTTTGTATTAAAATCATTATGTAATTTTAAAGGAAAGGACTCAATAATTTAAAGCATACAAGAATACACAATTCTAAATGTAAAGACTAGTTAATTCTTTATTTTGAAATGTATATATAGCACTCTTACAGTTGATAATATTAAAATCCATAAATACACATTACTGTTCATTAATCAATACCACTTTCACATAGACCCTTTTTACATAATACTATACAAATAAAATAAACTTTAAACAAAACAATACAAAAAATAAAAATTAAATATATTTGTTCAAAGCAAGGTAAATGAAATTTTTTTTAAAAAAAGTGAACAAAGAACTGTTGTTTGATACTTCTACTGTAGATCAAAATGATCTTTTATACATTATGTGAAACATGCACAGCATATTCAAGAATACAATATTACAAAAGTACAAGGTTAAAATAAAAAGGACACTTATGAAATTTTTTGAACTTTCACAACCTATGTATTGACATCTATCTTCATGTATGGCAGTTCTAGAACCATGCAATAATTTTACTTGACAAAAAATATATTTCATGCAGTAATTAATATAAATAGAAAAAATATTAATTTTAAAATATTAAAATTATTCTTATTTATTATTAAAATTATTTAAAAATATCTTGATACTTCTGCTTAGATCAAAATGATCTTTTATACATGTGAAATATGCACAGCATACGCAAGAATACAAAAGTACAAAGTTAAAATAAAAAGGACACTTATGAAATTTTTTGAACTTTCACCACCTATGTATTGACATGTATCTTCA
Source organism: Trichonephila inaurata madagascariensis (assembly GCA_019973955.1). Taxonomy (NCBI): domain Eukaryota; kingdom Metazoa; phylum Arthropoda; class Arachnida; order Araneae; family Nephilidae; genus Trichonephila; species Trichonephila inaurata. Next base: position 25,782 of record BMAV01022953.1, read on the forward strand.
TATACGGCAGTTCTAGAACTATGCAATAATATTACTTGACAAAAAACATATTTTATGCAACAAAAGTGTTAGATGCAGTAATTAATATAAATTTAAAAAAAATTAAATTATTATGTAAAAATATTTTGATACTTCTGCTTAGATCAAAATGATCTTTTATACATGTGAAACATGCACAGCATATGCAAGAATACAATATTACAAGGTTAAAATAAAAAGGACAGTTATAAAATTTTTTCAACTTTTACCACCTATGTATTGACATCTATCTTCAAATATGGCAGTTCTAAAACCATGCAATAATTTTGTTTTTAAAAATTTTACTTGACAAAAAATATATTTTATGCAACAAAAGTGTTATGTGGATGCAGTAATTAATATAAGTTTTAATTAAATTTACAACAGTGATCAACTTTTACAGTGTAGTAGCTTTTATTATAGATGAAAATATAACATAGAACAAATTCAATTAAACATCACTTAGGAGAAATCCCATTCAAGTTTGATTACATAAATTATTATAATGCACAGAGAATCTATTTAATTTTGGTAAAGGCATTCAAGTAACACCTATTTCCTCTATAACTATTCTTGTTGTAGCTAAGTTTATTTAACATGGATTCATTTATAATTATGCATGTTGAATATATAATATTGTGTTCAGAACCACAGTAGGCATTTTTTAAGACGGTAATTTATTAAGTCTGCATAGGCTATATGATGCTTCACATTCTACATCGGAATGGTGTCTTTTTATGAGATTACATAATATAAATAGATTTAATACCAGTGGCGCCATCTATTAAGTATTAACAACTAATATCTAACATGCCCTTTTTTCCCCAAAACACTGAGTTCAATGAATAAAATTGCTTACATAAATTTACTCAATGCTGTACAATCCATTGTTAAGGACAACCAAAACTTACAGAATAAAGACAAACAGAATAAAATCGATCCATTTCTTTGGTGTATGAAAAAAATGGGTTACATACAACAACATTGTCCGAAAACGATCATCGTCAAAGCGCTCATATGGTGGCCAAACCAGAAAGGTTTTACTGTGCATTTGGTGGAACTGGAAAGGAATAACTCATTACAAGTTCTTTTCATAAGGCCAAATACTAAATTCAGATTCTTACTATCCACAATTGACCAGAAACGGACAGAATTGGCAAATAGGAGAGGTGCTGTATTCTATCAGGACAACTCCAAACCACTGATTGGCAAGTATTGATGCATTCACCATACAGTCCAGACCTGGCACCAAGCGACTGCCAAGTTTTTCTTGCATTGCAAAACTACCTTGGTGATAAAAATTAATAACCGATTTTCACAATTTTTTCTTGAAGCCAGAATTTTTTGCCAATAGGGACCAAGACTTCTATGAGAGAGGCATTATGAAGCTACCTTCAAAATAGCAAATTATACAACAAAACCGTGCATATTTTACCAAAATAGGTAATCCGAAACATGTTGAATAAGTATTGAAATTCACATAAAAATAATGGATTTCTTTTTCTCCAACCTAATATTTGCATAATTTCATTAAATTTATGTGCTCCTCTAATTTCTTCTGATAACTGATGTAAAACAAAACATTCATAGTTTAAAATGTTGTGGAAAAAATAAGAAAACTTTATAGGCTAATCAACGTACATGGGGTCAAAAACCAGAAAGAAGGAAATCAGAAATAGTGATTTTGTAGAAGCTGCTGTTTCAGAGGTGGAATTCAACCTTACAAATTTTCTTTTGAGAAAAGTGGATTGGAAAATATAGCTAGCATTTTGCTAGATATGTTACCATACCGAGAAATCTTTGCAAATCTTCTTTGCAGTTAAGGCGTTGCAAACTCATCAATGGCTCTAATTTCATTGGGATCTGGTTTAATTTCTTCATCGGACAGAATATGACCCAGATAGTGAATTGGGGTTTTTGATAGCTGCGTTTTCAACACATTAAATTGGCCTTTCTTAAAATAATAGAAACAAGAAACACACACACACATAAACCTAGCTTAAATTCCTCCCTGAAATACCTTTCATGAAATAAAAGCATTATAAACAAATAAAATCATTCTATATACATTTATTTACAACATCAATAGCCTTGGTATAAAAACACAATATACAAATCTAAATGAAATACATAAACCTGAAATACCTTCATGAAATAAAAGCATTATAAACAAATAAAATCTTTCTATATATATTTATTTACAGCATCAATAGCCTTGGTATAAAGACACAATATACACATCTGAATAAAATACATGATACATAAAATTAACAATAAAACGAATAGACCTACAATCTCACACAATGATTAATTTTGGATGATGTTACAGCAAATTCATGTATAAAACTGATTAGGAAGAAATCAATGATGACTGACAATTACTTAAAAAAATAAAATATAAATAAAAATTATAAATAAATGAAAATTACTTAAAAAAATAAAAATAAATTGAAAATAAATATTAGAATATAATTTAATAAAAAAGGAAATGGTATAAAGAACATGAAATGATACTTCAGAGCAACAATTTAGTTACATGTAAATGACAAAAAAAACTGATTGCTTAGAATTGATACAGGACGTTTAATACGGTGTGTGGTCAATCCTCCTGAACTGCTAAGACTGCCGCCGCACACCTGTTTAGCATGGATTCGATGAGGTTATTGGTGAAACTTGTCAATATTTCCCAAATTGCTATTTCCAAGTGTTGAAGAGAAACAGGAGGAATTAGTCTTGCATCAATGCTTCCTCCAAGTGTATTAGAAACATGCTCAATCGGATAAGAATAAGGAGAGAATGCTGGCCCCTCCATACGCTGCATTAGATCTGGCATTATCCTCTCTTTCCCTTTCCATCAACCTCACAACCCTCCCATTGCGGCTCGATGGCTATTTAAGAGTATCTCCATGCCATGAAGGCACTATACATTTACAAACATCCATGCCTTATCCAGGATTCGAAATCCAGTTTCCAAGGCACCACAGTCAGCGTCACTAACCACTATACCGGATGGGTGGCTAAAGATAAACAAGAACAGCACGGGTTGCTCTGCAAGAGGGTTAAAAGAAAGGAACCACCAATGGCGACAAGGGGCCCCAGGACCCCACCCTCTTACCACACCAAAACACCTCAGGCAACACACCCCACACTGAATCGCGACTCACTCGCGAACAGCACCCGACCCCAATCACCCTGCACCCAATCTCGACGCCCAACAGTCCACCTCAGGCCCTACGGTGTGTTGCTGCCAACAAACACACACCATCGGCCCACGCGCACACAGACCACCCACACGAAGCCCACCCTGAACCGTCTGCCCCGAGATCCCATGCCCTGTTGCCAAAAGAAACTTTGAATCTGCATCGCATTAGGTGCTCCCTCCAGACAAGCTGCCAACAGGGCATATCGGCCACCATTTGCTTTGGCAGCAGGTAGACGACCCTGTCCAGGCCAACGCGGAACATGCCACATTCCCAGGAACCGACTCCATACCCCCGCAACAACACCCCTCGCCACTCCAACAGACATCTTCTCAAAACAACAGTCAAAAGGCTGAATTTCCACACTGAGACACAACAAAATAACAATTTCCGCACCTAATCCTTTTTCTGGTTTTTGATGTTATGTAGTCACCCTACGGTCGATGGTGAAGTTTGAGGCACTTAATAATCAGCCATTATTGTAATATCAATAACAATTTACTATCAAGAAATGTCGTAAATCGAGGGAGGGTTCAACTTAATCAATATCCTAAATTTGTAAGAAAAATAATTAAATCACTTACCCTAGTGGCAATCCGAAATAACAGCCCTAGTCAGGCTTGACCAGTATCGCTTGATAAATGGGAACAGTGGCGTAGCATGGGCTTTCGCCGCCTCGAAATTTGCCGCCATTCATTTTAATTATTAGTCAAGAAAATTAGAAGTAAAAAAAAAAGCAGCTTTAAATTTTTTTTATTGATTAAAAATGCACTTTTCGTGTTTTTTTTCAGAGCAAAATCTTTTATACAATTGTAAATATCAATATGTTTGTCATGTTCAATTGCCAGAATAGCTAAATTTGTTAGCCTTAACGTGGGCATAGTCAATCTGGGATTTTTTTATTAATTTTAGCTTAGGGTTTTCGCAACTGCATTACTGATGGCAGGTAAAAAAATTTAACATTATGACAATGTTTGGAAAAACCATCTCAAGTTTGGACTCTAATATATTTTAATAAACCCAGAGAGCGGGACCAAAGAGTTCTTTTACAGCCTGGGTCTGTTGCACTATGAAACCTTTTAGACGTACACGCTAAAGTTAATTTTTTTATTAATGTCTTGAAAGCGATCTAAGTTTTTGTCCATGCTCAACCACTTCAGGTCTTAAAAAGATTTTTTTGCGCAGATTCTGCAATTTTGGGAATTTTTCTCGAATTTACAGTTACCTATGTAAAAAAACATTTTCGCCTCAAGTCATCTTCGTACGAAAACAAAATATCTTTACTTCCGCCCCAAATATATGCTTTCCCCCGTTTCGTCTTGAGGGTTCAAAAGAAATTTCAAGCTCTTCAAAATAAATTTTTAGCATATATTAAAGTTCACCCCGAATTAGTCTCGTTTTTCTAATACGTCTGTAAAGCACATTTTTTTTTAGCACATTGATGGGGTCCCTCTATTTCAAATTTTTTGAGCATATTGACTTCCAAGTCCCGGGTTGCCAGACGCCTAAGAAAATAAAATCGAATGCGATTGCATTCTTTCTGCTTCTGTTTTTTCACCGTTTCCGTCTTTGCGCGCAGGCGCGATTTGGAGTTTGGATTTTTTTTTAATTTTCGCGGTGCTTGCCGCCGACATTTTAATCCCCCCGGGATGGCCCTCGTGTCCCCCCACGAAGGGGACTGTTACCTTCACTGACTTCGGATATTAAATAGGATTATCAAACTTCTATAGCAGCCTAACAACCAACTCCTAAGCACGCTGCAGCTTAAATATTACATACTAAAATTAACATAAATCACGGCTTAAGAACAGGAAGCGATTTTATGAAGAACGATACACAACTTGGTATTCTGGCTTGCAGTTCTCCTTCCAAAAATATCCTCTGAAAACAACCAACTGAACACCTTGTATCCTTTTATGGGGTCTCCCTAAGAGATGGGGCACTGTCATCTATACTGGCAGATCCTTTGGTCCCATTTTTCAGTCACAAAGCGTCTTTCTTCTGGAGAAATGAATCTGGAGTTTCTTGTCACCGGCTCTGCTCTGTAGGTTGTATGGCTGCCTCCTAGATTTCTTCCCAAGGCCTTGCAGTAGATGATTCCTAAAGTGTCTCCCTCTTGATGGGATATGGACTACTTCTTATGGAAATCTTAGTTGGGCAAAATCTGTCGTTGTTCTGTGAACAAAAGTATACCTAATTACTTCAAACCAGTCTCAAATTCTGTCTGTAAGGTGACTCTCGAGATAGGCGCAGGACAATTTTGCAGGTATCATAGCAGGCAATGTTATCCACAATTGTACTGAGGAGTACGACATTTTCCTGTGCCAAAAAAAAATCTCAGGAAGAACCTGAACTTACGAGACAATTGCTAACTAAGAGGTGAGAGTATGTAGGCGATCCTACGGTCACTCTGGTCAAGTTTCAGATATCGAATAATCAGTCATTGTTACAAAACCAATAACTCTCTATCAATTTGCTAACAAACCGAGGGAGAGGTCAACTTAATCACTATCCAAAATTTCCAAGACAAATAAACCACTTATCTTGCTGACGATTTGAAATATCAGCACTAGTCTCTTATTTACTTAATGAGTCGGATAAAAGACTCTCATCACGAACTCCAAAGACTTCAGATATTAAATGGGATAATAGAACTTCTATAGCAGCCTAACGACCAACTTCAGCACTCGCTTCGCTAGAGTCTAAATGGCACTTAACAGTGATTTGCACATGAAGTTTACTATTTATTTCGTACTACACTGTAGACTATATATGTTTCGTTTTACATTAGTGATTAGAAGAAACATTTGCAAAATTTCATTAAATCCATGAGCTCACTTAACTTTTTTTGAGCAGTGTATTAATTCATACATACACTGGCCATTGAATTAGAAAAACCTTTGAGATAAGCATTTGAATGCATGCTAGGGATGAAGTATGTAAACATGTTTTTTTATGACATGAGTTACACGTGGTTAGAATTTTAGTAAAAGTAAGGTGTAAGAATGCTTTTTGTGAAGAATGAATCAAAATGTAAAAACGATAGATCATTTGAAAAAAGGGCTTATTGTTAGTGCTTGTTAAGAAGGGGCCTCGATTTCGAACACAGCAAATCCCGCTGGGTTCTCAAAAGCAGTCAGACCGAAGGTTTTCAAAAGTTGAAATCGGAACCCACAATCCTTATCTTGAAGTGACTGCAGTTTGAGCACAGTTTTCCCAAGAGCATGATCGGCGGCGTCTCCCGAAATGTAAGGCAAAACATGGACTCTATTGTGCTTCAGCTGACAATCAAAGCCATCTGACGAATGTCAAACAAGGCTCTTAAAAACTGATTTTAGCTCTAATCATGCGTAGAGAATTGCAGAGGATAGGAATGCATAGTCAGGTGCCTGCGAAAAAACCACTCATTTCTGAACGAAATGCAAAAATTTCATTACAGAGGTTGAGTGCCAGAACCTATGAAGTTTGAAAAAATGATGTGGTTAAGAATTCACACAACACCTTATTTTGCATTGATGGAAGACACCAAATTTGTTGAGAACCTAACAAAGCCATGAATCCATCTTGCCTGTACAAGGGTCTGATGGGAATACCATGATATGGGGATGCTGTTTGGGATGGAAGTGGTGCTCTGGGGGTTCCCTTGAGAACAAAACCACATAACATACCTAGTATACTGGGGGATCAATGCCCCTTTTTAATGTTGCATTTTTTTCCAAGGCGACAGATATTTTAAACCGATAAACAACTATACATGGGCAGAAGTGTTCAAAAATTTTTTGTAAATGTTAGCCTCACTTCCAGCACCTTCCCTGGCCACCCCATAGAAAAAGTGCGGAAAGACGAATCCGGCAGAATACTGGCAGATCAACTGCCCTCTGCAATGTGGCATTTTTATCCTGTATTGCAACGGATTCCTAACGGCTGATAATGTAACTATACATCATGCCAGAAGTGTTCAAAATTGGTTTGCTAAATGTTAGTCTCACTTCAAACACCTTTTCCCCAGTGCCTGGGTCTTTACCAAAAGAAAAAGGAGAAAAGACGAATCCAACAGAACGATTTTCTTTTATCTAATTTACAAGATCTAACAAGCTGCATAGCCAATACATGCTTTTCTATGGGAAAAAATGCATGTCGGAAGCATGTAGACTCAATGCTCAAGCAAATCAGTGCAATAATATATTGACTTTGGGTTTCTCATTCATTGGACAAGAAATGAATATCTAGATTTAAAACTATTTAGATCATGAATGATTTTGTTGGAAAAGAGCCCCAGGCAAAAGGAATTAGGACTTACAAGATGATCTTCATTCAGATCATAATACATATTGAATCAAAAGAGTAAAAGAGAAAAAATCTGACAATAGACTTAAAATAGCTTAAAAAATGGAATAAAAAAGAAATGAGGACAAAAATTTTGTTCCTGGATGTTAAGCAGTAAAAAAAGTCAACAAAACTTGACCAAGTCTCTTAAAAATAGATTTCAGCTCGAATCATACGCAGGTAATTGCAGCGGATAGGAATGCATATTCAGGTGCCTGCGAAAAAACCACTCATTTCTGAACGAAATGCAAAAATTCCATTACAGAGGTGTCGAGTAAAAGAACCCAGAACCTATGAAGATTCGAAAAGGATGATGTGGTCTAATAAATCACACGACACCTTATTTTGCATTGATGGAAGACGTTGAATTTGTTGAGAACCCCACAAAGCCATGAATCCATTGTGCCTATACAAGGGTCTGATGGGAGTGCCATGATATGGGGCATGTTCTGCTGGCATGGAAGTGGTGCTCTGGTGTTCCTCGAGAACAAAAAACCACACGACATACCTAGATATACTGGCAGATCAAGTGTCCCTTGCAATGTTGCATTTTTACCTTAAAGGCAATAGATACTTCATGGCCGATAATGCAACTATACATCGTGCCAGAATTGTTCAAAATTGGTTCGCTAAACGTCAGTCTAACTTCCAACACCTTCCCTGGCCATCGCATAGCCTGGATCTTGACTGCATAAAAAATATACGGAAAGACGAATCCAGCAGATCAAGTGCCCTCTGCAATGTTGCATTTTTACAATGACAGCAACGGATACTTCATGGATGATAATAAAACTATACATCATGCCAGAAGTGTTCAAAATTGTTTCGTTAAACGTCAGTTTGCCTTCCAATACCTTCCCTGGCCAAAGCATAGCCTGGATCTAGCCCACATAGAAAATGTGCGGAAAGACAAATATGGCAGATCAAGTGCCCTCTGCAATGTTGCATTTTTACAATGAGGGATACTTCATGGCTGATGATAAAACTATACATTGTGCCAGAAGTGTTTCGCTAAATGTCAGTTTGCCTTTCAACACCTTCCCTGGCCAATGCATAGCCTGGATCTTGACCGCATAGAAAATGTGCGGAAAGACGAATCCGGCAGAATAATGGCAGATAAAATGACCTCTGCAATGTTCAATTTTTACCCTGATGGCGATGGATACTTCATGGCTGATAATGTAACTATAAATCATACCAGAAGTGTTCAAAATTGGTTCACTAAACATCATTTTGACTTCCAACACCTTCCCCGGCCAGCACATAACCTGGATATTGCCTGCATAAAAAATGGGCGGAAAGACGAATCCGGCGGATCAAGTGCCCTCGGCAATGTTGCATTTTTACAATGACAGATACTTCACGGCTGATAATAAAACTATACATCAAGCCAGAAGTGTTTCGCTAAATGTCAGTTTGCCTTCCAACACCTTCCCTGGCCACTGCATAGCCTGGATCTTGACCGCATAGAAAATGTGCGGAGACGAATCCGGCAGATCAAGTGCCCTCAGCAATGTTGCATTTTTACAATGACAGATACTTCATGGCTGATGATAAAACTATACATGTGCCAGAAGTGTTTTGCTAAATGTCAGTTTGCCTTCCAACACTTCGGCCACTGCCAAACCTGAATCTTGACGCGCATAGAAAATGTGCGGAAAGACAAATGCGGCAGATCAAGTGCCCTCAGCAATGTTGCATTTTAACAATGACAGATACTTCATGGCTGATAATGTAACTATAAATCATGCCAAAAGTGTTCAAAATTGGTTCACGAAATGTCATTTTGACTTCCAACACCTTCCCCGGCCAGCGCATAGCCTGGATCTTGCCTGCATAGAAAATGGGCAGAAAGACAAATCCGGCAGATCAAGTGCCCTCAGCAATGTTGCATTTTTACAATGACAGATACTTCACGGCTGATAATAAAACTATACATCAAGCCAGAAGTGTTTCGCTAAATGTCAGTTTGCCTTCCAACACCTTCCCTGGCCACTGCATAGCCTGGATCTTGACCACATAGAAAATATGTAGAGAGACGAATCCGGCAGATCAAATGCCCTCTGCAATGTTCAATTTTTACCCTGATGGTGATGGATACTTCATGGCTGATAATGTAACTATAAATCATGCCAAAAGTGTTCTAAATTGGTTCACTAAATGTCATTTTGACTTCCAACACCTTCCCCAGCCAGCGCATAGCCTGGATCTTGCCTGCATAGAAAATGGGCAGAAAGACAAATCCGGCAGATCAAGTGCCCTCAGCAATGTTGCATTTTTACAATGACAGATACTTCACGGCTGATAATAAAACTATACATCATGCCAGAAGTGTTCAAAATTGGTTCGCTAAAGTCAGTCTAACTTCTAACACTTTCCCTGGCCATCGCATAGCCTGGATCTTGACCGCGTAGAAAATGTGCGGAAAGACGAATCCGGAAGAATAATGGCAGATCAAATGCCCTCTGCAATGTTGAATTTTTACCCTGATGGCGATGGATACTTCATGGCTGATAATTTAACTATAAATCGTGCCAGAAGTGTTCAAAATTGGTTCTCTAAATGTCAGTTTGACTTCCAACACCTTCCTTAGCCATGCAAAGCCTGGATCTTGACCACATAGAAAATGTGCAAAAGAATCTGACAGAACTCTTTTCTTCCATCTAATTTACAAGATTCTAAAAGCTGCATAGCCACTGCATGGTATTCTCTGGACAAAAATGCATGCCTGAAACATGTAGACTCAATGGTCAAGCGAATCAGTGCAATAAAATATTGACTTTGGGTTTCTCATTCATTGGACAAGAAATGTATATCTAGATTTAAAACTATTTAGATCATGAATAATTTTGTTGGAAAAGTGCCCCAGGCAAAAGGAATCAGGACTTACAAGATGATCTTCATTCAGATCATAATACATATTGAATCAAGAGTAAAAAGTACTTAAGAGAAAAATTCTGACAATAGACTTAAAATAGCTTAAAAAATAATTAATAAAAATGAAATAAAAGAGAAATCAGGACAAAAACTTTGTTTCTGGATGTCAAGAAGTAAAAAAAAAGTCAACAAAACTTGACCAAGCGAGAGAAAATGGAGGAATAATTAATTCCTCATGATCAAATGTTAATAGGCAAATAAAAGAAAAGATGACGAACACAGAGAATGATAATGGCAACAGCCCTAAAAAAGGCAAGACAAAAAAGAGGGAGAACCACACCAAGGCCTACATTGGAGAATCGAAGCTTTCAGTTGTGCCAATTCCACAGTGATGCACACCCAGCCACCAAATGCAAGGATCAGTGTCCCCATAGCATAATTGCTGCACGTAAATGAGGCTCATACCAATCAAAGGGATCAAAACGAATATTACTCCCGGTATGGATCCACTAAGTAGACTCTGGAACTGTGCCATCAGCACCCTGGTACTGCTTTTGTCAGGGGACAAACTCCAAAATATTTGTTTGGGGAAAAAGAAAATCCATTATATTTTTAGTAGATGCTGTAGTGATTGATATCCTGATAAGTATCGATCAAACCATTTCAAATTTATGCTTGTTGGAAAGGTGACACTTCGCGCTTAAAAATTTCTTTTTTTTTTTCGGCCTTTCAGATGCAAGTCACAGGGTGTTTTAAAAACGGAAGTCAACAAAGGTAAAATTCGGTACATTTTACAGTTTTTCTTTGATAAAGGTGAAAATTCAAGCCAGGCAGCTGAAATTGTGAGTGGTGTTTATGGTCCCGATATTAAAACAGCCAATTACTTGCAATTTTGGTTTCATTGATTCCATTCAGATATGGCCATTGTCGAAAATGTCACTAAAATCACAGAAATAATCGAAGTTGACTGGCATGTTAAGTAGTCGTAGCATCGCCCAGGAGCTAAAGATGGACTATAAAACAGTTTTAAATCATTTGTAAAAAACTGAATTTAAAAAAAAAAGCTTGACGTTTAGGTGCTACACCAATTATCAAAAGGTATGATGGATCAAATTTCCAGCTGCAAAGCCTTAGACAAACAGAATAAAATCGATCCATTTCTTTGGTGTATGAAAAAAATGGGTTACATACAACAACATTGTCCGAAAACGATCATGGTCAAAGCGCTCATATGGTGGCCAAACCAGAAAGGTTTTACTGTGCATTTGGTGGAACTGGAAAGGAATAACTCATTACAAGTTCTTTTCATAAGGCCAAATACTAAATTCAGATTCTTACTATCCACAATTGAACTGTTTGAAGCTAACAATTGACCAGAAATGGACAGAATTGGCAAATAGGAGAGGTGCTGTATTCTATCAGGACAACTCCAAACCACTGATTGGCAAGTATTGATGCATTCACCATACAGTCCAGACCTGGCACCAAGCGACTGCCAAGTTTTTCTTGCATTGCAAAACTACCTTGGTGATAAAAAATTAATAACCGATTTTCACAATTTTTTCTTGAAGCCAGAATTTTTTGCCAATAGGGACCAAGACTTCTATGAGAGAGGCATTATGAAGCTACCTTCAAAATAGTAGCAAATTATACAACAAAACCGTGCATATTTTACCAAAATAGGTAATCGAAACATGTTGAATAAGTATTGAAATTCACATAAAAATAATGGATTTCTTTTTCTCCAACCTAATATTTGCATAATTTCATTAAATTTATGTGCTCCTCTAATTTCTTCTGATAACTGATGTAAAACAAAACATTCATAGTTTAAAATGTTGTGGAAAAAATAAGAAAACTTTATAGGCTAATCAACGTACATGGGGTCAAAAACCAGAAAGAAGGAAATCAGAAATAGTGATTTTGTAGAAGCTGCTGTTTCAGAGGTGGAATTCAACCTTACGAATTTTCTTTTGAGAAAAGTGGATTGGAAAATGTCAAGACAACATGGATCTATCGAAATCCATGACTTGGCGTATTATTAGAAGACTGAAATCCGCGGGCAAACACATAGATCTGTAGCGAACATTATTGGAGTGGCAAAAAGTGTCAATAGAAAACTATGGAATCGATTCCAAGAAACAGGGCATGTTCGATGTAGGCCAGGACAAGGTCGTCCACAGTTTACCAGCAAATAATGACCGATACATTGTGTAAACAGCTCATTGAGACAGAACAGCCAATGGGATGCTGACCCAAAGATAGTTTCCTTCGGCAACATGATGAAGGGTCCCAAGTCAAACAATCTGAAACAGGCCCCACGGGGCAGTCTGCACATACGCAGGCAAACGGTGCGCACCCATCGACAGCAAGACACTGTGCAGGCCCAAAAAAAGTGGGCTGCTGAACATCGAGACTGGACACAAAGCAACCAGAGCCAAGTGCTGCTCAAGGACAAGTCATGACTCAGTCCAGAATGTGACGCCAGAGGTGTCCCAGCACGGCGAGAAAATGAGATCCCCAGACCCCACATTGCAGCCATCGGCAATTCCTTTATTTGAATGCAGGGTAATCATACAGCTTGTCTTGTGGAGAATTTTCTTGAAGAAGAAACATTACAGCGAATGGAGTGGCTAGCAGTAGCATAACGTACACTATCGCCAAGTATCTACCTTTTGTAAAATCTAACATGGGGTCCCAAAACCTGATTTTGCAGGGGGGCCCAAATGTTTTCCGTTACGCCACTGATGGCCAGCCTGTTCTCCTGACTTAAATTTTATGCAGCATGTTTGGGATTCATTCGGACGACGCATTCTGTGAGATCACTGCCTGGAATGTGGAGATTGTACTCATTGACCAATAACCTCATTGCCAGGGGCGTAGCTACTGCTGTATCAATTATACGGGGCTTCCAAGTTTTAGGGGCCCCAAAATGTGAGCCCACCAAAAAGGGCTTTCAAGGAATTTCGATACGGGCCCACTCAGGACTAGCTACGCCAGGACTCATTGCATCCATGCTAAATAGGCGTGCTGCAGTCTTAACAGTTCAGGAGGGGGACCATATTAAACATCCTATATCAATTCTAAGCAATCAAGTTTTTTTGTCATTTTCATGTAACCAAATAGTTGACCTGAAGCATCACTTCCTGTTCTTCATACATATATTACTTTTATAAATTAGCAGAAGGTTCAGTTGAATCTTTAATAATTGAAATATAAGAAAAGTTAAAATTAAATTAAACTCAATTAATTAAAAACAAATTAAAAAAAGTATAAAAATTTAAAAATTAAACAAAGAATCTATTGGAACAGAATTAATAGAATTAATTTTTGATAACATTTGTTTTGGAATAGGGGAAAAAAGGTGATTATAATCAGAGAAAAGGGAAGGACCAGGTAGGGGACATATTGACAATTTACTATTAATATTATTTTTAAATTTAGTTGCATCCCTTTTCGAAACAACTGAACATTCTGTTAATTTATAATTATTTTTTTTAGCTTTATTATTTTTTGAGTCAGAATAATTAATGATGTACTTCCTAGGTCTTAGCCTAGGAAGTTCAGCCACCAAAGATTCTTCCTTGCTGCTGCTGTTTTCATCATTGTCTAAAAATAAAGTACAAAAATAAAGCATGTAGGAAAGCAAAAATAAATACATGAAATATTACAAATACAAAACATTTTAATATGTCAGCTGTAATTTATTTTATAACAAAAAAATCTTTGGTTTAATAAGATTAATATTTATTAACTGATATCAGAATTTCCACCAAATCAATTTTAGCCCCAATCGGTTTAACCCTCTAAGCGGTCTGCACGTAAAATCTTGCCATTCTAGAGATGCTTCGAAAATGCACTGCACGAATTTTTTTGGCTTCAAGTAAGATTTTCAAAAGCGGTTGAGCCGTATTTTTAAAAATACGGCTCAACCGCTTTTGAGAATCTTACTTGAAGGCAAAAAAAGCATCTCTAGAATGGCAGGATTTTATGTGCAGACCGCTTGGAGGGTTAATGATTATTTATATTACTTTGACTTAGCTAACATCTTCCACGGTGATTCAATGAATTTGCAAAACTAATATGTGATTCTAACATAACTAGGTCTATAATAATTGTTCTTTTTTTAAATGACATTATCATTACTTTTCATTGAAAATATATTAATTTTTTTACCCCTATTTAATTTATCACTTGCGAAAGCAATAAAATTTGAAGTGTTTTTTGTGGAACAGACTGGGAAGTTAGTTCCAAAACCTTAAAGACAACGTATACTTCATATGTAAGACCACTTATGGATTATGTCTCTCAACCTGGGCACATGCTTTTAAGACGACACTGAAGAAACTATAGATACACACACACAAATTATCTTTACCCAAATGTTTCAAACTGTACTAACTAGACTTTCAAGAATAATTCATTGCCTTGAAAAGCAGAGGCAAATATTTAATTAAAAGGATGGTATATTATACATTTCAAGTAATACTCCCAGGACTTGAATAAAGGCAGTAATCAACATGAACAAAACCCAGAATGTGAGAAAAAAAATGATTGTTAGAGAGGTTCTTACAACCATGATATTCTTCATTATAGTTATTCATTTGAAAACAGTAATTCAATGTATGAAGTTATTAAAAGCAACCAAGTTATTTAAGTAAAGATCATTTTATCAGAAACTAGTAATACTTCCTTAAATATAAATATCAAAAAGAAAATTGAGTCACTTTATATTATTATTAAACTTGATTGGTCTTAAAAATAGTAGGAAAGTTAAAACAACAAATTTTTGCAAATTTTTAAAAAAATAATCATTTCAGATACATTTTAAGTCAAATAAAACGTAAATTTCTTTCAAGTTTGAAACTTAGCTGTAATAACATTAAAACCTTTTATTTTTTTAATGCAAAAATAGCAATATTATATCAAAAAGCAAACATAGCAAAATTGAACAAATATTATATAACAATACTGAAAACAGAATCTTCTGATCGTAAAAGAATTTTAGATTAAAATACCTACAAAGTTCAACAAAAATTTTAAATGCAGAAATACAACATGCACGATTTGAAAATGAATCAATATTGATATTATTGCCTTTTTAGAAATAAAGAAAAAGCAAATTAACTCACTTTTTTTCTGGGGAGGACTCTTTTTTGTCTTCCCCATATTTCTCTTCGTTCCTGTAAAAAAAATTATTTTTTTAAGTACTAAAGCAAAAACATTACTCCTTATTTAAACCATATTTACTGAGCACACCACATTAATAAAAACAAAGCTATTATATTTAAGGCATTTTCATCATCACAGCTGTCTTTGCTTTTTTTTGAAATATGTTTCCACATCCAAAATTTTTGATATTAAAAAAAAAAATACAGTTCACACAAAAAAATTGGGTTCTTAAAATACATTTTACTGTATAAACAAAAAAGGCAACAGTTCTAAAATTTTTTTCTCATATCAAAAGAATTTAATGTGTTTGTGAAATGGGATTTTTTTGACACACCTATCATTTCTTATAAGGAGCAAAAATTGAATACAAATTAGTCTTTTCAGCTAAACTATTTTCTGTCTTTTTGAAATTCTTTTTGGAATTCATATAACAGGTGCACAAATTGCGGGAAAATTTTTTTTTTTAAAAAAAAATGTTAAAATTTAGAAAAATGATAAAAAATACTTTTTTTAAAATATGTTCCTAACTTATTCTACAATTTTCCCATTTTGGGCAATTTATGACCGGGTTTCTAAAAAAGGCCCCACTTTATTACAAAAAAGGTTTTGGCGTCACTATCAATTTCAAACTTCAACTATCTGTCAGAAGACCAAAATGACCGACTCCTCCGACACCTTCAATGTTTATTCAAAAAACTCGACGAAGGAGTTAAAAAGACCGATAATTTGGTTGAATAACTATCTCTATAAGATAAAAAGGGATCAACAAATTTTATTAAAAAAAATAGCAGAAGATTTGAAAAGAAGATTTAACATGTTTGTCCCGCCACCAACCAAGTGAAGCTAGACAAGTGGGACATTTTTAAAAGTTGGAAGTGGGACAAAAAAACAATTAGACTAGCTATTAAGAACAATTAAGGAAAGTTCCCAAAAATGAATTGCACCAAGGTAGTAAAACTTACAACAGCAAGTGGAGAAATTGTATGTCCTGTACAACACTTGTACCCCTTTGGAAATAGATAATGATGATCCCATCATTGTCACAGTTAAACATCCAGTTACTTCAGAAATCTCAAATTTTAAGATAAAATACATAATCAAATGAACATTAATTTTTTATTATAAATTTTTATTAATTAACTAAATAATAATAGAATAAATATTCATAGAGTGAAATGAGAAGACAAATATCCATTTAAACTCAAAAAGAAAGATATGATAAAATGCATTACCCTGGTAGGGGAACAGGCGAGTTGGTTCTGCGGAAAGTGGTTGAGGGCCTAATAAAGAAAAAAAAAAAAAGATACAGAATATTATTACTTATACAAATTTTAAAAACTTTAGGAAATATTTTTGCATTTAAAAAATATAACACCGAAAAATATTTGAAACTAAATTAATATGCACCTTCTAAATCTTTTAAAATTTTATATGTTTTGATGAATTTATTTTAAATTAAAGTATTATATGTTTTTAACATACAGTACATCAGATAATTTCAAAGTGAAAACAAGAATGTTTATGGCCACTTCAAAAACTTATTTTAAAAATAAAAAATTTTTTGAGTACATGTGGATATGTGTAAGTATGTGATATTTGTATCAACTTACATTATTATTATTAATAAACTTCAAATATCAAATTCATGGCAGAAATCATTTTTAGGTTGAATTCAATGAAGGAAAAATTAGGGATTCTGCACAATTATTTGATATTCATATACAAATATAATAAATAAAAAAATAAAATTATGAAAATATTAATATAGAAACCAATAAATAAGTTAATCTACTTGATATTACTATAAGCACCTGATTCTTTTTATTCACTACAATAATCAGACACACAAATTTAACAGCCAATTCACAATTAATATATTATATTTTTTTGCAGTACTAAAGATAATTTAACACAAGGGAGAGTCATTTAACACATTGAGTGGATTGCGATCAGCCATAGGATCACCAAGACATTCTGGGTGACTACCTGAACATTAGCAGCTCCTTAAAAATTGCAAATTAAACTAATATATTTTAAATAAATAAAATGAAAATTTTATTCAACACCTTAAGAACATAATAACCTTTTTTTTTTAAACAGAAAAGCAATATGTCCAAAAGCAAATGTAACAAAAATTACACAAATATTATAACAAAACAGAAAAGAAAATTTTCTAAACCTAAAAAAAAAATTGGACTGAAATATATACAAAGTTTGTATGTTTGTATTTTTTGAATGAACAAATAAAATATAAAGTATTTTAAAATAAAATTAAAAACAATATTAAAAAAATTGCCTTTTAAAATGAAGAAAAGAGCAAATTAACTCACATTTTGCCCTCTTGGGAGAAGCTCCCACGGGCTGTACAACAGCCCGTCGTTTTGTTCCTGTAAAACAAGATTTTGTTAAATACTACAGCAAAAACATTACTCCTTATTTAAACCATATTTACTGACCACACCACATTATTAAAAATACTTATTTATTATATTTTGGCATTTTCATCATCAAAGCTGTTTTTACTTTATTTTGAAATGTTTCCACATCCTAATTTTATGATATTAAAAAAAAATATACAAAATAGTATCAGTGCTGGAAAAACATATTTATGTTTAAACAAAAAAAATCACCAGTTCTGAAATATTCTCATATAAAAAAAAATCTTAATCTGTTTGTGAAATGGGATTAATTTTGACACACCTATCATTTCTTACAAGGAACATCAATTGAATACTAGAATTAGTCTTTTCAGCTAAACTAATTCGATGTCTCTTTGAAATTCCATTTGAAATGCACACATATACCAGGTACACAAATATGAAATGCAGATTTCTTTTCTAAAAACACATGTGAAATTCAGAACAATGATAAAAAGTGCTTTATTTAAAGTATGTTCCCTAAATTGTTATACAATTTTCCTATCTTTCGGGCAATTTATGAGAACAGTTTCAAGCAAAGGTCTCATTTTGTTACGAAGAGGTATAGGTACTATCCATTCTAAACTTTATGAAATGAATTGCGGAAAAGATTTTGAGAAGAATATTTCAGCATGTTAATCCAAAGACCAAATGGAAGGGAAGCTAGACAAGTAAAGGTGGGAAACATTGTTATAGTTGCAAGTGGTACAAAAACGCAGTTAAATTTTCCATTAGGGAAGATTTTTGACATGTTCCCTGAAAAAGATGGTTGCACTTGCAACACTTGCACTTGCACTTGCAACTGTACAACACTTTTATTCTTTGGAACTAGATAATGACAATGTTATCTTTGTGAAAGTTAAAGATCCAGTTGCTTTTCTGATATCTGAACTCCCAAAATACATATTCCTATATCACAAAAATAGGTTATTTAACATGTTCACAGTCACCTAGCTTGTAACTTAGCCAACAAACACAGAAGCATATTTTGCTTTGTCGATGAAAATGGTAAAACAAAATAAAATTAGTGACAAACTTGCTGGGAAATAAAACAAGATTATGAAAAAGAAATCTCAAATTTTAAGATTAAAACACATAATCTACTGAACTTTAGATATAAATTTTTGTAATTGACTGAAAAATAATATCATGTGAGAGAAATGGCAAGAAAAATATCCTTCCATTTAAACTTGAAAAACATTATAAAAATGCATTACCCCTGGTGGCCAGGGGAACAGGCAAGGTTGGTTCCGCGGAGAGTGGTAGAGGGCCTAATAAAGAAAAAAAAATAATACAGAAGTATTACTTATACAAATTATAAAACTTTAGGAAATATTTTTGCATTTAAAATTATAACACCAAACAATATTTGAGGCAAAATTAATATGCACTTTTTAGATCATTTAAAATGTTATGTTTTGATAAATATATTTTAAATTAAAGTATTACATGATTTAAAAAGTTTCACCAAGGCAATAATACCCTTAAATGAATATAATTATTTGTACCCGACTTCATATAACTCAAAAGTTTATTTCCACAAAATTATTTCAATAAATAATAAAAAAAAAAGTTCACAAGATACAACTATTGTTTCAGACAAAATTCTCAGACTTTTCTTTTAAACAGAATAAGTTGAACAAATTTCATATAATTTTTTAAAAAGTCTGCAAAACATTAAATTAACATAGAGAACATCAGATAATTTCAAACTGAAAACAAGAATGTTTATGGCCACTTCAAAAACTTATTTTAAAAAAAATAAATATTTGAGTCATCTTGTGTTGTTTTTATTATTACTAAACACTAAATATCAAACTCATGGCAGAAATAAGTTTTAGGATGAATTCACTGAGGAAAGAAAAATAAGGGATTCTGTAAAGTTATTTGATATTCATATATGAATATCTTCAATAAAAAAAATAAAATTACGAAAATATTAATTTAAAAATCAATAACTTAGTCTACTTTATATTACTATAAGCAACCAATTCTTTTTATTCACTGCAATAATCAGACACAAAAATTTAACAGCCAATTCACACCTTATATATTATATATTTTTGCAATACTGTAGATCATTTAACACAAGGGAGAACAATGACTACATTGCGATCAGCGAGTGGATTGCCAAGACATTCTGGGGTAACTGCCTGAACATTAGCAGCTCATTAAGATTTGCAAATTAAATTAATATATTTTAAATCAATAAAATGAAAATTTCATTCAACACCTTAAGAACATTATAATCTTTCTTTTTAAAGAGAAAAGCAATATATCAAAAAGCAAACATAACAAAATTACACAAATATTATAAAAAAACAGAAAAGAAAATCTTCTAAGCCTAAAATAAAAATTTGATTGAAATATATACAAAGTTCAACTGTTTATATTTTTTAAATCAACACACAAAATATAAAGGATTTTCAAATGAAATTAAAAACAATATTAATAAAATTGTGTTTTTTAAAACGAAGAAAAGAGGAAATTAACTCACCTTTTGCCCTCTTGGGAGAAGCTCCCATGGGCTGTAAAACAGCCCGTCGTTCTGTTCCTGTAAAACGAAATTATTTTCTTAAGTACTAAAGCAAAAACATTACTCCTTATTTAAACCATATTTACTGAGCACACCACATTAATAAAAATACTAAGCTATTATATTTAGGCATTTTCATCATCACAGCTGTCTTTGCTTTATTTTGAAATATGTTTCCACATCCTAAATTTTTGATATTGAAAAAAAAGAAAAAATACAGTTCACACAAAATAATATCGGTTCTTAAAATACATATTTACTGTATAAACAAAAAAAAAGGCAAGAGTTCTCAAATTTTCTCATATCATAAGAATCTTAATGTGTTTGTGAAATGGGATTAATTTTGACACACCTATCACTTCTTATAAGGAGCATAAATTGAATACTAGAATTAGTCTTTTCAGCTAAACTATTTTCTGTCTTTTTGAAATTCTATTTGGAATGTACATATAACAGGTGCACAAGTATGAAATGCGGAAATTTTTTCTAAAAAAACATGTTAAATTCAGAACAATGATAAAAAGTACTTTATTTTAAAGTATGTTCCCTAACTTATTCTACAATTTTCCTATTTTTCGGGCAATTTATGACAGGAGTTTCTAAGAAAGGCCTCACTTTATTACAAAGAGGTATTTGACGTCACTATCAATTTCAAACTTCTGAACTATCTGTCAGAAGACCAAAATGACTCGACTCCTCCAACACCTTCAATGTTTATTCAAGAGACTCGAACGAAAAGAGTTAAACGACTTCGATAATTTGGATTGAATAACTATCTCTATAAGATAAAAGGTATCAACAAATTTTATTAAAAGAATAGCAGAGAAGATTTCGAAAAGAAGATTTAAGCATGTTTGTCCAGCCACCAAGCCAAGTGAAGCTAGACAAGTGGGAGACATTGTTATAGTTGGAAGTGGGACAAAAATCAATTAGACTAGCTATTAAGAACAATTAAGGACATGTTCCCAAGAATAGATGATTGCACCAAGGTAGTAAAACTTACAACAGCAAGTGGAGAAATTGTATGTCCTGTACAACACTTGTACCCCTTTGGAAATAGATAATGATGATCCCATCATTGTCACAGTTAAACATCCAGTTACTTCAGAAATCTCAAATTTTAAGATAAAATACATAATCAAATGAACATTAATTTTTTATTATAAATTTTTATTAATTAACTAAATAATAATAGAATAAATATTCATAGAGTGAAATGAGAAGACAAATATAATCCATTTAAACTCAAAAAGAAAGATATGATAAAAATGCATTACCCCTGGTGGCCAGGGGAACAGGCGAGGTTGGTTCTGCGGAAAGTGGTTGAGGGCCTAATAAAGAAAAAAAAAAAAAAAGATACAGAATATTATTACTTATACAAATTTTAAAAACTTTAGGAAATATTTTTGCATTTAAAAAATATAACACCGAAAAATATTTGAAACTAAATTAATATGCACCTTCTAAATCTTTTAAAATTTTATATGTTTTGATGAATTTATTTTAAATTAAAGTATTATATGTTTTTAACATACAGTACATCAGATAATTTCAAAGTGAAAACAAGAATGTTTATGGCCACTTCAAAAACTTATTTTAAAAATAAAAAATTTTTTGAGTACATGTGGATATGTGTAAGTATGTGATATTTGTATCAACTTACATTATTATTATTAATAAACTTCAAATATCAAATTCATGGCAGAAATCATTTTTAGGTTGAATTCAATGAAGGAAAAATTAGGGATTCTGCACAATTATTTGATATTCATATACAAATATAATAAATAAAAAAATAAAATTATGAAAATATTAATATAGAAACCAATAAATAAGTTAATCTACTTGATATTACTATAAGCACCTGATTCTTTTTATTCACTACAATAATCAGACACACAAATTTAACAGCCAATTCACAATTAATATATTATATTTTTTTTGCAGTACTAAAGATAATTTAACACAAGGGAGAGTCATTTAACAAATTGAGTGGATTGCGATCAGCCAGAGGATCACCAAGACATTCTGGGTGACTACCTGAACATTAGCAGCTCCTTAAAAATTGCAAATTAAACTAATATATTTTAAATAAATAAAATGAAAATTTTATTCAACACCTTAAGAACATTATAACCTTTTTTTTTTAAACAGAAAAGCAATATGTCCAAAAGCAAATGTAACAAAAATTACACAAATATTATAACAAAACAGAAAAGAAAATTTTCTAAACCTAAAAAAAAATTGGACTGAAATATATACAAAGTTTGTATGTTTGTATTTTTTGAATGAACAAATAAAATATAAAGTATTTTAAAATAAAATTAAAACAATATTAAAAAATTGCTTTTAAAATGAAGAAAAGAGCAAATTAACTCACATTTTGCCCTCTTGGGAGAAGCTCCCACGGGCTGTACAACAGCCCGTCGTTTTGTTCCTGTAAAACAAGATTATTTTGTTAAATACTACAGCAAAAACATTACTCCTTATTTAAACCATATTTACTAACCACACCACATTATTAAAAATACTTAGTTATTATATTTTGGCATTTTCATCATCACAGCTGTTTTTACTTTATTTTGAAATGTTTCCACATCCTAATTTTATGATATTAAAAAAAAATATATACAGTTCACACAAAATAGTATCAGTGCTTGAAAAACATATCTATGTTTAAACAAAAAAATCACCAGTTCTGAAATATTCTCATATAAAAAAAATCCTAACCTGTTTGTGAAATGGGATTAATTTTGACACACCTATCATTTCTTACAAGGAACATCAATTGAATACTAGAATTAATCTTTTCAGCTAAACTAATTCGCTGTCTCTTTGAAATTCCATTTGAAATGCTCACATATACCAGGTACACAAATATGAAATGCAGATTTTTTTTCTAAAAAAACATGTTAAATTCAGAACAATAATAAAAAGTGCTTTATTTACAGTACGTTCCCTAACTAATACAACAATTTTCCTATTTTTCGGGAAATTTATCAGAAGAGTTTCAAGCAAAGGCCTCACTTTATTACAAAGAGGTATTTGACGTCACTATCAATTTCGAACTTCTGACCTATTTGCCAGAAGATCAAAATGACTTGACTCCTCCGACACCTTCAAAGTTTATTGAAGATACTCGAACGAAGGGAGTTAAACGACTTCGATAATTTGGATTGAGTAATTATCTCCATAACATATAAGTATGAACAACTTTTATGAAAAGAATAGCAGAGAAGATTTCGAAAAGTAGATTTATGCATATTAGTCCAGCCACCAACAAAGTGAAGCTAGACAAGTCAAAGTGGGAGACATTGCTATAATCGGAAGTGGGACAAAAAATGATTCAACTGGCTATTAAGAAAAATTAAGGATATGTTCCCTAGAAAAGATGGCTGCACCAAGGAAGTAAAACTTTAAACAGCAGGTGGAGAAATTGTATGTCCTCTGCAACACTTGTACCCCATTGGAAATAGATAATGATGATTCCATCATTGTCACAGTTAGATATCCAGTTACTTCTGATAAAGTGTTTAAAGTCCCGAATTCTGAAAATAGTGAACGTGAAAAAAAACCATAAGTGGAAGAAGAGTTATTAACCTTCCTGTTATGATTAACTTTTGAACTTTAAACTTTATTTTTATGCGTAACATCTTTCCTCTCAGTTGATGAATATTTGTCGGAGTGATTTCGCGAAAAGGGACAGAAATGGGTAACAGGAAGTGACGTCAATGGGAACTTGGCGATACAGCCAAGTTGGCATCATATTTGGCGATCAAGTTTGCCGCGAATTTGGTGACTATTTAGGCAACCATGTTGGAGAGTTCAGGACCCTCTGCATTCTTCTAGAAATTAGTGAATTTCTCTAAAAATTCCATGCTGTGACGCGTGCAGATTTTTCTGGAAGTTTCTGCCGGCTCTATAAATAGAGCGATGCTGGCAGCAATGAGTCAGTCTTGATTCAACCCCCGATTAAGTGAGCATTGTTTTGATTACCGATTAGCTCGGCTGTGCTTGTGAATAATCTTTTACATACGTGTATTTTAAACACTGATAACTGTGTTTGATTGTTGTTGAAGGTGTAAAGATTTTCAGAGATTTACTTTGTGAATATTGTTGCCTGTATTTAAAGAATTAGATTTCCGATAATAAATTTGCATCGTTCTTAAAAAACAGTTATTTTTCTGTGTAACTGTTTTACATAAAATCCTCGAATCCCAATCAATGTAAAAATTTGATTCCGGGGTTCCGGGGGCGGGGGGGTTAGTATTTTTCCCGGTGTCATTGGGGTCCATATAGTTTTATTAACTAGAAGAATTTAATATTTAAAGATAAAAATAATTCGGGTCTTAAAGGGATATACTGAAGATGGTTCTGCTCTTTTAAAAAAAAACTATCACTCTCTTCCCATGATTTTGAGTGATTTTAATTTTAACATTAGTTTGCCAAAAGCTGAGCTGCTCAAAGCTTTTTTGAATGATGAACCCAAACTCAAAATGAACACAAATCAAAATGTTTCGACAACTAACAGTGGTACTGTTATTGATGCTGTTTTTCAACGGTTTTTAAATACTTTGAAATCACAAGTATATGTGTCATATTTTAGTTATCATAAGTCTATTATCTCCACTCTTCCCCAAAATTGAACAAGAATAATTATTTTTGATAAAAAAAATTGCATTACTCCTTGTGTTATTTAAATAAACTTTTCATTAAAGATAAAGTTATTAGATAGAATATTATTTCCAATCATACCCGATTCATTTTTTTCAGGATATAAGTTACTATTGCAACATGTCAGATGTTACACATCATATGCGACTACTGTAAGGTTTGTGTCTTTTTTTTTCTATAATTTATGCACTTTCATATGTTGCTTGCGAAGTTTCAGAATTCATAATTTTAAATAATTAATTTTCTAATTATTTAATAATCTTGTTTACATATTCAAGCGAGATTATGAAAAAGAAATCTCAAATTTCAAGATTAAAATACATAATCAAAGGAACTTTAATGTATTATTAATAAATTTTTGTAATTGATTAAATAACAATAGTATAAATATTCTTAGAGTGAAATGACAAGCAAAAATGAATTTTAATTAAACTAAAAAAGAAAGATATGATAAAAATGCATTACCCCTGCTAGCCAGGGGAACAAGTGAGGTCGTTTCCGCGGAGTAGAGCGGTTGAGGGCCTAAGAAAACAAAAAATAATACAGAGTATTATTACTTATACAAATTTTTAAAACTTTAGGAAATATTTTTGCATTTAAAAAATATAATACCAAACAACATTTGAAACAAAATTAATATGCACATTCTAAATAGTTTAAAATTTTATATATTTTGATAAATTGAATTTAAATTGAACTATCTAGAGTTTTAAAAAGTTTCACCATGACAGGAATACCCTTAATTGAATATAATTATTTCTGACAAAATTCACATAAATAAGAAGCTTATTTCCACAAAATTATATCAAAAAACTATTAAAAGATATTATGAAACTACTTGTTGCACAGACAAAACATTTTCAGATTCTTTTTTTCAAACAAAATAGACGAGTATATTAAATTTGATTTTTAAGAAAATTTTAAGAATATTAAATTAATATTAAGTTGGAAGGAGAGTTATTAACCTTCATGTTATGACTAACATTTCAACTTTATCATTTCCCCTCCCTAAAATTTATGCACTTTTGTATGTTGCTGGCATAGTTTCAGAGTAGATAATTTTAAACAATTATTTTCTAATTACTAAATAATTTTGTTTACATATTGAAGCAAGAATATGAAACAGAGATTTCAAATTTTAAGATTAAAATACATCATCAAATAAACTTTAGTTTTTTATAATAAATTAGTCTAATTGACTAAAATAATAATAGTATAAATATTCTTAGAGTGAAATGACAAGCAAAACTGAATTCCATTTAAACCAAAAAAATAAATATATGATAAAAATCCTTTACCCCTGGTGGTGGCAGAATCAGGGGACATTGGTTCTTCAAAGGGGGAATTGAATTCCGAAGGACAATGTCCAAGGTCTAATAGAGAAAACAATTCATAAAACAGAGTATTAATACTTATATAAATTATAAAAACTTAAGGAAATATTTTCTGCATTTACGAAATATAACACCAAGCAATATTAAAAACAAAATTAATTTAAAATTTTATGTTTTGATAAATTTATTTAAAATTAAAATACCATGGGTTTTAAAAAGTTTCACATGGCAGGAATACCTTTCATTAAATATAATTATTTCTATCTGACAAAATTCACATAAATAAAAAGCTTATTTCCACAAAATTATTTTTAAAAATAATTGAAAAAGTTAACGTGAAAAAACTATTTATTGCAGATAAAATTGTCAGGGTTTTTTTGCCGTAATAAAAAAAGGTTGATCATATTAAATGATTTTTTAAAAAAGTCTTAAGAATATTAAATTTATAAATGAAATACAGCATATCAGATAATTTCAACAAATATAATTATCACGTAAAACACTGGACCAAGATCATTAAATTTGAAGTATAATATTGAACAGGTGAGATAGACAAATAGACCATAAGAAGCTAAGAGTAGATCCCATCATACATGAATAAAGCAATGGTAAGGAGGCCACAAAAATCAGTATATAGCAAACAGGCAATAATCAGAATAAACTCTTACAGCTACAGCTTTATAATTTAGTTGATGACAGACATGATTACAGTGATCTAAAATATTTGTAAATGATTACATAAGTAGAATTTATAGGCATGCTTGATATGCAACACATTTTCCAGTCATATGAAGAATATTGAAATAAAGACAAATTATCTGTGTCCAAGCTAAATGTATTAACCCTCTTGCTGCGCATCCAGCGATTTCCACGAGCCAAGTACATGTCACAAAATGCAGCAAGAGGGTTAAGTAGACTTTCAAGAATAATGCTTGACGGCTAATGCCCCTGTCTGACATAGTCGATGGGCCCCCGAAATTCATGGGCGGGGGGTAGCCCAGGGTTCCCAAATTTTTTTGCCTCTTAGACCCTTGCCGGGTTTTTTCGTTTTATCCCCCCCTTCTTCCTAATATTGTTCTTCAAATTCTCCCCAAATGTAATTTTGACAGCTGGTATAAAGCTAATTTACAACATTTAAATTCCTAAATTTAGTGAAGTATAGTGTTTAAAACTTAAAAAAAAAAATTAAAATTTAAATAAAACTTAATAAAAAAAATAACTTTTACATAAAGAAACGGCACAAATAAATGCTTTTAGTGGGGGGGGATGAATTTGGGGATTCAATAACAAATTTTCAACATTTTTTTTTCAGTCTTGCCTGGTTTAACCTAAATATCCCCTTGGTTAATTGTTTTTTTTTTTTTTTTGGGGGTTTGGAAACATACGAAACTTAAATGGAGTATCTGCGACAGTCTGGCGCCAAGAAAGTAATCATGTGATTCCTCTGAAGAACATTTTTATTTTGTACCATGGTAAACCATATGGAAGTTGTTGACATTTTTTTTTGGTTTAATTTTATCAAATTAAAAACATATGATATCATGTTTTTTTTTAGAATATATATTTGTTGGGGAAATAATCTTAACAACTCCCCTATATAATTTTGTTTTATTCTAATTTATTTATCTAATTAGGTAATTGTCAAACTTAAAATTTTAACTGGCATATTTATTTATCCTAACTGGTTTGGACCCTGCATTTATTTACAGTTCTTGGAACACTTAGGTTTTGCTCTTATTTTTTTAGTTCTTAATTAATTTAGTAGTTTTTTTAAAAAGTTTTTGGGGGGGCAAAAATTTTTTTTTTGGTTAAAAAACGGGTAAAAAAAGAAATTTTTCAAAAAAAAAAAACTTTTTTTTTTAATAAATTAAAAAGGGGTTTTACAAAAAAAAAAAAAAAAAAAAAATTTTTTTTTTTTTTTTTTTTTTTTTGAAATTTTAAAAAAATTCTTTCTTTAAAAAAGTCACCTTTAAATTAAAAACAAATTCTTGGGGGTAAAAATTTAAAAAGGGGAAAAATTTTTAAAATATTACATTTAATTTGAATTTTTATTTATTTTTTTAAGAATTCAATTAAAAAAGTTTATTTTTAACCTTTAAAAATTGTTTTAAATTTTAAAAATAAAATTTTTTTTGGGTAAAATTTTTTTTTTCCCATTTTTTTTTTTTTTTTTTTGAAACTTAGGGTACTTAAAGAGTATTTTTTATATGTGAATATTTTTTTTTTGACAATTTAAAAATTTTAAATTCCTGAAAAACTAGTATTATGAGAAAGATAATTAGGATCGGAAGGATTTTCATTTTTTTTTTTTTAAATTCAAAAAATGCTTTTTTAAAAGTATGGTTACCAAAGGGGGACTTAAACAACCCTTGAAAATTTAAATAGAATTTGAAATAATCCTGAAAATTTTGTTTGATTTATAAATATATAGGGTTCTTAAATTTTTTTCCTTTGTTTATAGCTATAGTGGAAAAACCTGCTTACACAATTAAATTTATAAATAAATAAATTTATCTGAATTTTCTTTTTTTTTCCCAGTACTTTTGTATTTAGAAAACAAAAAAAACTTTTTCAAAAAATTAATATTATATTAACTAATTTTCCTTTTTCTAAAATATTTTATTTACGTAACATTTTTAAAAATAAATTTTTTTTATCAATTCTCTATTTAAACTTTAATATATTTAAAATTTTGAATTTTTAAAAATTTAAAAAAAATTTTCTTAAAATAACATTTATCTTTATTTATTACTTAGTAAAACCTTTAAAAAAATTTCCCTTTAAAATAATTACCCTTATTTTTTCTTAGAAATTATTTTAAAAAATACTTGGAAATTTTTTAGAAATATTGTATAAATAAAAAGAAAATCTATTTCACTATTAAGTTAAAGAAATGAATCATATTAATATAAAATTTTTAAAGAAATATTAAATGAATATGATTATCCATTATTACAAAGTTATTGAATTACATATAAAGTGCATAATCAGGGCTAGTAACTAAATAATTTTAAAAGAGTTATTTCCCAATGTATTAACTGTTTTATTTTTTTTTCTAAGTTGCAGTTACTAGCAAGTGCTAGAGTTCTTTCACATATTAAAAATTTAAAAAAAGTTAATTTCAGTCATGCATGTGTACAGAAAAACCCCTTGCTATATTAACACATATTTAAAATAAACATGTGTTTGAATTTTACTGTTAAGTGCAATTTTGCAGAATTGAACAGTTTTTATTGGAAACTTCACCATATCTTGGCTACTAAATATTATGCATGGATATCGACATTTATCACAAATTAGATTATTAATGCGGTTAAATTTATTAAAATTTACATTACAAATTCAATACTTTTTTAATTGTCTTTGATAAAGTGCTTATAACATGTTGAACAACTTATTTTTTAAAATTTTACAATATTAAGGGGTGTTTTCAGAAAAATGCTATAATTTTCACAAATTCAATTTAATTACTTAATGAAATTTCATCTCTTTAAACTACTTTTATCTCATATTAGATAGGCTAATATGAAAATTTTTTTATTAATAATAAATTTTATCCATTGATGAAAATGAATTTATTTTTACAATACAATGTTTCAAATAAGATAGATAAAATTTAATACAATACATATAGGAAAAAAAATAGTTGTATAAAATTTCCATTCACAATTTCTACTGGTTATGTCTCTTGACCAGATATTTCTGTTTAGTGTTAAACTTTGGGTTCCATTTCATCAAACTTAAAAATTGGAGGGAAAAGTATTGGCGTTATTTTTTTATCACTAATATGCATCTAAAAATATCCTTTATATATAATTATATTTATACTTTTAAAAAAAAAAATTTATCATTATAATACACAAGTCCCAAAATTTGTCTTGAAACATGTCCCAAAAATATGAGTGATTTTGGCCTATTCCCTTTTAAAAATAATTTTAAAAAGATTTTGTAATTTCTTCAATAAATATCTAAAATTTATCCAAGTACTCTTCTTGGTTAATTCAACTAACTCAAAAAAATTTATTCAGGACTTATATCATTAGATTTATTTTTGAGAAAAAATATGAAATAAATCTAATCTCTATAATGATAAATCTTCTGCAAATACCAATAAATGCATATTTGTTACACATATGTAGTAAAAAAATTTGTATATGTGTGTAACAGGTTTATACCACAATCAAACTCAAAAAAAATTGTTTAAAGATACGTCAAATATATTACAATTTTTATTTTTGTAAAAAATTATGGATTCAAAAAAGACTTTTATTTTGGTCATGTAGGGTGGAAGGACTTTTATATTTAATATATGGACACAAATTTATATTCTACTATATAAAATTCTAATTTAAAATTTTTTAAAGCCTTAATTTATTACCATATTTGGAATTCAGTTCTAGATAAATCATATATTTTACCTAAAGGAGTGCAGCGAATCAAGACTTGTAAAATGTTGCCAAAGCTATAATTGTTATGTTAACTAAACATAATATGTTCTCAATATAACTTTAAAATAAAATAAACAAATATTTGCTTTCAAGTATTTAAATTTTTGTAGAAATCTACATCTTTTCCTTTTTTAAAAGTTTCATTTGTCTTACATTTGGAGACATTATTCAAAAGTGGTCAAACAAAACACTGGGAAAGGGGGATTAATCCCCCGCTTCATCATGCTTTTAAAGGACTTAATTTTTTTTCTGGGATATTAAAAATTTTTTCTCTATAATAATACTTTCTTTAACTGATGACAACCATTTCAGCAAAATAAGACATTTTAGAAAGTAAAATGTAAATGTTTAAGAACAAAATAATTGTAAAACTTTTTAGTTAAAACATTGGCCATAGTCACATGCCAAAAAATCGGGGATGATGTAATGTATTTATCCGTTGGAAAAGCTATCTCAAACTTTCTCAATATATTCTATAATTTAGGATAAATAAAAGGTATAACTTTTTAAGGCCAAAATTCCTGAAATCCGTTTCTGAACTTTACTTCAAGATCTTCGATAGTGCCTAATTCTTGTAATTTGACACTTCTTTTTCCAATGTGACCATATGAAGTGATTACCTACTGTGGTATTACTACAGTCAAAGCATTATCAAACCTAATTTCCTAATCTAAAAAACGGACATTTAAATGTTGAACGTAGGTTAAAATGTCTTTTTTCTTGCAGATTTTCTGTGACAATTAAGAAACTGGGAGAATTCGCAAAGTCCAATATTATACACCTTTAGCTTAATTCTCACACAAGAAACGCTGAAATGAAGTCCTTGTTAAAATAAAATTTATGCTGTTGCCTTGAAACTACAAACTATCCTCATTAAACTTAGGAAATGAATCTATCAAATAGGTAAGTCTGGTTTCCATTTCATTGAATTTCCTTTTAAAATTAAAGTCAAGATCCGGTTTAATGAGTCACAATTGTAGATCCCCATTTACACCTCATGGAACCCCAAATTATTTTTGGAACGTAGACCCCTTGGAGGTCGTTATAGACCCCTGGGGGTCTACACAGACTGCTTTGGGAATCACTGGGCTAGATGTACGCCTATCGTTGGCCTTAGCCTAAGCATTGACTTAAAAAGTATAAGCAAACATTTACTAAAACACAGATGGTATATTATACATTTTAAACAACACTCTCCAGACCTGAATGAATGCAGTAATCAACAAGAAAAATCCCAGAATGTAAAAACAAAAATGATAGTTGAAGAGGTTTTAACAGCTATGATATTCTCTATTACAATTATTCATTTTGAGAACTATAATTTAATTTTTTAAGGTATTAAAGCTCCAGGTTATTTTTTAAAAAGTCAATATCAATTAATACTTATAGTTTACACAATGAACAATGTCAGATTTTGTGAAAACATTATTGCATGAATATAAGTGATAAAGCTACAAAATAAGTACTGTTTTGTGCTTTCTAGATACCTCAATCTAAACTGCTGTTTGTAAAAAATACAACAAGAAGAAATCATCATCATTAAATGAAATTTAATGCACAAACAACTTGTATTAGTGCAAATAAATGACGAAATTTTCAAAGCAAAAAAACAATATTAAGTGTTTGAAGCTGCAAGACGCGAATCACGAGCAAGACGCCAACCAACCAAATCCTACACTTGCTCAATAGGCGACATATCCGGCGAATAAGCAGGCCAAGGAAGAAGTTGCATGTGTTGGGCTGAACAGGTTTTGTGAACAGTCTTTGCATAATGTGGGCATGCATTATCCTACTGAAAGATAGCCCCAGGAATGCCTTGAAGGAAGGGAAAGACTTGGGGCTGTAGCACTTCATGGACGTATCTGATGCTATTGAGATTACCCTAAATTCGTAGCAAATAGGATCGTCCATGATATGAAATAGTAAACTCTGGGTGTTAGGCTACTAAGTCGTTCGATAACTCACTCTGGAAGGCAGCGTTCACTGGTATAGCGTCTAACACGAATGCGGCCATTATGGTCCCACAAATTTAAGCATGATTCATCTGAAAAAGACAAATTCGTGCCAATTAGCTTGCCAGGCTCTGTGCTCTTGAGCCCATTACAGACGCAGCTGTTGATGGTTTGCCAAGAGGGGGATCCTGTATAAAGGCACCCTTGCACGCAATCCATGGTGTAGCAGACGTTGACAAACTGATGAAGCCGGCATTAGTACACCCGTAGCAGTAGACCAACGTGCTGCCAACTGCTTGGAGGAAGCTGTACTGTCCTTCACCACCATACGGAGCAGGTGTCGATCATCGCACACTGACTTTACCCACTGCCAGTTTTTCAAATTGTTCGGTGCTCATCAGTCCACTGCTTCCAAACTCGCATCACTGTGGAACTGTTCCGCTGCACACACAATTTCTATTGTGCAATAGGATAATCCTCCCCAGTTCAAACTCTGTAAGTTGTTGGAATTTTTCCTTATTTCATCGAGGAGGCATATTTAGGACTCACTAAACGCTCACCACCAACAAATGATCATTAACTATTTTCAACAGGGGTCCCGCTACAGCCCTCTATTTATACGCTTTCAGCATCAGTTCAGAGGATGCTGCACATGCCATGCATGTGAAATGGCTTTAAAACTTTACTATTTTACGTAACATCATATAATTGATATTTGCTGCAAAGTTCATTTAATTCTAATGATTCCTTCATGGTGTTGTAATCTTTACAAACAGCAGGGTACATTAATTTTGGTCATTCATAAATAGGGTGTAGGTCAAGAGGTATTAAAAAATCCTGAAGAGGAATATATTAACTAGTTTATTTGAAATTAGAGGAAATTTCTTTTCTTTTATTTATTTTATTTTCTATTATTACCATTTTTATGCTTTGTATTATAGATTATTAAATTTTTTTGTTCGATCAATTGATATAATAAACTTAATGTTCATTACATCATGAAGGAATACATTTTTCTGAAAGATATATACTTATTCCAATTAATGCTATTTATTTACTATAATAACAAGCAAAACATTTATTTTTTATTTTCAAATTTAGTTTGTTTTTTCCTATAACAGTTTTATAAAAAATAAATAAACAGGATATAGAAAGTTTTCTATTCACACTTAGGAAATAGCAGTCTAAGTTATCAAGAATTTACTTACACATTCACAATTTTGACAATTGAGATTTTTCAAATAAAATCGTGAAAAATGAATTCAGATTTTAATAAAATGTGAAGCATATTTTGTACATGTTATTTTAGTTTTGATTACACATGACTACCAGTACAGATGTGATAAAATTTTATACAATATCAAAAATTTCAAAAATATTTATGTGAAATAAGTATACCTTCATGGAGCTTGCCACCTGAATTTACATGCTTTGCGATTTTCCCCATAAGTTCTAGGGCTGAAAAATAAAAATAAATGAAGTAACACATCCATCAATACATAAAATTTGAAACATTGATAAATATAGCTCTACTCATGTAAGTGCAAATAAAATGAGGAAAGAAAGTTATACCTAAAACTCAGCTTGGATAAATATATTGAATTGATTCAAAGATATGATTACAATTAACAACTTTTAATAAATAACCTACAAAAAGGTTTTTATTATTTAATTAAATTTGATTTTTCTCACATTTAATTTTTTTTCAAATGAATGCTGCATAAGCACATTTATATAGAATGTAACAGATTTCTTGATTTTGATGTAAATACATGGGGGGGACATATCAGATTTTACATATTAAATTTTACATGTGAGCCCCAGCTAAATTTATTACAAACTTCCATTATTCTACAAGACATTTCAGGAAATTTTCACTTGAACCTTAGATTCGATGACAATTGAGGCCGCTGTAGCCGAGTGGTCAATGTATAGGATCTTGGCTGGCCTGGCCATGAGTTTGAGCCCAGTACCACTCGATGCACGTTAAATCTGTGGAGAGCTTAAACGTCCGCCTATTGGTGTGGTGTGGTAGTTAGGAGAGGGGGTGCCAGCTCAGGTGTCATCCACGTCACTTGATCATGGTTCAAAATTTCGAGGTCTGCCGTCAAAAGCCCTCAAGTAGCTGAAAATTTTGACATTAATATTCACTCACTCACTTTGCGATTTTTTAGCCTTTTGTACCTTTTTGGAGTTTGCTCCTTAAGAATTGATTTTCATTTAAAGTCCCAGGTATGGAAATATTATGAGTAGTGAAAATTGTACAAGCATCAACAAAAATGTGTTACGCTGTGTTCCACACATGTGTCAAATCGCCGTCAGAAGAAAGCAGGTAATCGAGTATTTTAGCGGTAACTTAATAAGCCAGTAACAACCTCTAAAAAGGTGTGCTCCATTTGTGTAGTGGTCATGTTACCGTATTTTCCTGTATATAATCCGCAGCGGCGTATTATCCGCAAAGCATTTTTTTCTGAGTAAAAAAAATATATTGTATAATCCGCAGCAGTTTTTACGGTGAAT
Source organism: Trichonephila inaurata madagascariensis (assembly GCA_019973955.1). Classification (NCBI taxonomy): domain Eukaryota; kingdom Metazoa; phylum Arthropoda; class Arachnida; order Araneae; family Nephilidae; genus Trichonephila; species Trichonephila inaurata. The sequence continues at coordinate 61,256 of BMAV01022953.1, forward strand.
AATCCAAAATATAAACTGCCAATAATGAATGTCACATAAGATAAAAAATACACAATATAATTAAAAACAGAAGTAAGAAATTGTACTGAAAACAAAATTTATTATGAAACGTCTTTTTAAACATGTTGTGACATCTTTCGCGTTCTTCTTCTAACATAACTCCTACGTTCCTTGACGGCCACGATTAATGGCAAAACTTTTCCAACCCAATTCCAAGAGGAAAAACGAAGCAATAATGCAAATAAGATATCCTTTAAAAGCATAGAAAGTTTAGTGAGAAAGGATGGTAATCTTAGAGAAAGCTTAGCGTGGAGCAGTTCGGAACAAGTGTTTAGACAGCCTACTCAATCAAGGAGACGCCCACCCTCAAAGAGGAAGGATTGCACCCGAGCACATAAGTCTACCTACAAGTATCAGAATCGTCGAGTCTTCAACCAAGGTAGGAAGATTATATTCCGAAAGCTAGTATAATATAGAAAACGAGATTAGGCAGATAATTATATTTATGATAAGTGATCTAGTTGTGTGGTCTGACTTAAATACATCGGCATACTTTGGTTTATTCTCACTTAATATAAGTTTGTTCGTTATATAAGTAATTTAAGTTAAATTCTTAATAAAGTTGTATTAAAATTATAGAAAAGTCTCATCCTTCCGATAATCCACACCTCTAACTTACCGGAACCCCCAAGACATAACTATCGACAGATGGCCATGTCACATTGGCGCCCGAACATTTAAAATTCTGGATTAGGTAATGCAGGAGGATTTGGTATATTACCTGAAATGTTTTTTCCGGGCCCCAGAATTTTAAAATTTCCTTAAAATTGGGCCAAAAAACCTTTTATTTGGGGAAATTTCCCAAGTAATCTGTCTGTGCTTATTTGAAAAAATTTTGGGAAGGGCTCAAGATTGGTACCCCAAAAATTTTGGATCGGTGCTGGTGCAAGATAAAACCCAGGTTTCCCTTTTAAAAACCCAAGGCGGGAATTAAAAAGCTTTTCCCGCAATCAAAAATAAAAAAAAAATAGGAGGCGGGTTTTGGACACAGCAGGAAATAATCAGGAACCAACAGACTTTGTGTACGATTTACAAAAAAATTCAAAAAAGTTTAGAGCTAAAAAGGATGTCGCAGGGGGGTTGGTTGGTCACTTTTTTTGTTAGACTCGAACCACAAGCCCAGGACTACGGGGGGAAGTTAGCAATCCGCAGAACACCATACAATTTTTGGGAAATATTGGCTAAAATTCGAAAGAGGGTATTCTTAAAAATTTAAAAAAGGGGTTCACAGAATAGTGATAATGTGGAAGACGGGGGTCAAAATGCGCATAGGATGCCTAATTTTGATGCTAATCGCAGAAAACTGGAGAAATTCTGGGGGTTGGGGGCGTGGGACCAAATAATGGAAAGTTGTTTTTAGAGGTACGTATGAAATTTACCCGCCCGTAATAGGGGGTTGGGGGAAGGGGGGGAATAGATTTCAGAATGACGCCCAAGAGATTCAACAAAAGGGGGATACCAATTTCGAAATGATCGAAATGATAATTTTAATAGGGGGCCCGTGGGGAAATGGGGGTTCGAGTGAAAATTTCAGTCGAGGCAAAAAGGGAAACAAAGGGACGATTGAATTTTGAAAAAGTTAAAGAAGTTCATCCTAAAAAGGAAATCGGCAGGAATATACCAATTAAGTTTTTCTCCGTATTATATCACCCAAGGGCCCCCCATTCCTATTTTATTAAATAACACATTTTTGAAAGCACTATGGGACACCGGAGCAGATAAATAAATTTATTATGGAAAAAGTATATAAAAATTTTTTTTTATAAGAAAATTTAAAAAAATTCGAGCAGGTAATCCCAAGGGGGAGCAGAAATCCCAAAATATAGGAATTGTGGGATTGAATATTAAATCAAGCAATTCGAAAGACCTTGGTCATTTCATGTGTTGACGGATTTGGAATCCCCATGTATTCTAGGTGTTGTTTTTTATAAGTGGATCAAGGGATTATTTTAGTTTTTTGATCGAAAACGTTGGCAATTCAAGATTCGCTGGTTAAAGATAATAGGGTAGATAAAGGGAAATTTGTACGTTGATGGGTCAGGGGAAAAGGGTTTAATTTTTTTAATTTTTTTATAAAAAAATCCTTGGAAAGTATAATAGGAAAAATTAATTGTCCCTAATCAGAGATTTAGTACTTATTCCCCGGGAGCAATTAAAAAAGGAACAAAAACATGACCCAGAATTAGGTCATATCTATAATTTTTAAAGAAAACCCGGAAATAACTCTGTTAATGCGACGATATGTTGGGGTTAAAGACTTCCGCCCAAATTAAAATTTGTTATTTTATGCGAAACACGCAACGTCGTTAGGTGAAATCGTGTATACTTTCCCAAAAAGTCTTTAAGGAATGAAAAAAAAGAGAAATTTCACGAAAACCAATTGCGGGACTTTTTGGGTTAATTTAAAACTTATCAAAAAATTCGGGACGTTTGTTTTTTTCCCCGTATATAGAAAATTTATTGATCAATATGTCTCTACAAAACCATATGTGCCAAGTTAATAATTAAAAAAACGGTTTACCAGCTGGTCGATTAAATCTGATTGTATCAAATTATCCAAAGGGGAAAATAGTTACGTTAGATTTTTTAGGCCCGTACCCTATATCGAGAATAAGACATAATCGATATATTTTAGTAATAACCGATCTTTTTTCAGCAAATGGGCTGAAATTATACCTTTTAAAAAAGGCCTCGTCTCGTATAATAGCGGATTTTTTTTTGATAATTTTATATGCTTTTTGGGTTTAATAAAATTAATAAGTGATAATGGTCCCCAATTTATATTCAAAATTTTTTGAACATTTAATTTGAAAGATTAGGCAAAAAGGCAGGGAGGCTTTTGCATATAAAACCACAAGAAAAATAGGCCTAAAAAGGGTTAATCAGAATAGGTCAAATGATTGCAAATTATGTTTAAATGATCAACACGATACTTGGGACCCAATTCTTTACGTGGTTTTTCTTCGCTATTCTACGGCAGTAAAATGAAAAAACCCCAGGAAAAACCCCTGCTGAATTTTTTTTTTGGGTCGAAAATTGTTTTACCCCTTTTCAAAATTAGTAATTTTTCCCAGATGGACCCAAAATTCACAGTAAAAGACATGGAAAAAGTTTTTTAATGAAGCTAGACTAAGTACAAAAAACTAAACAGAAAAGGGGGGAAAAAGATATTATAAAAAACGAAGAAGGATATACAAATTAAGGAAAAATGATTGGGTCTTATTGAACACACCCTTTAAGTTCAGCAGCTAAAAAAAATCTGTTCCAAATTTAAAAAAAAATTAAAGAAGGTCCTATAGGGGTATTGAAGTAAGAAATAATAATAAAAATTTGTAATAGGGAAGTCGGGAAAAAGATTAACTTTTAAACTTGACCCAAAATAAGAATTTTCGTCATAGGAAATGTGACGGGGTTGAGTTAAGGCGGGGCCCCAGATAGTTTTTGGTTCACGTCGGGGAAAGGTAGTTTGGAAAATGCATAAAAAGATAAAAGGGAGTCACACTATGGGAAAAAATCTGCGGTGAAACTTGATTTTGGGGAAAAAAGGGGTTAATCCCCAATAAAAAACAATAAAAAGAAAAATGCGGATAGGGCCGAAAAAGCGCAGATCACTTGTCAGAAAACTTCCGGGATTCATTTACAAATGAAAAAAAGAAATAAAAGAAATGCTAGAAAAAGGGGAAAATTTAAAAAAGGTCATGGATCGGGGGCAAGTGGACCACAGAAAAAATTTTGGCAAAAAAAAGGGACCCTAACATTAAAAAAAAGACCATTGTCACCCAGTACTTTTTTATAAAGTAGGAAGAAAAAAACAAGACGGGGAGACAACTGGAGTTAAAAGATAGGACATATGACTTGCGCCCACCCCAGAGGATAAAGGGCCCCCGCCCGGGCCCAAAGGGAAACAACAAGACAAAAAAGGGCCGAAAAGGGGAGACCACAAGCCCTACAGCAGGCAACATAAAAATTCAAGTGCAGCAGCGGAATGAGAAGAAAAAAAGAACAGTGGTAGCACCTCTTCCCTTTAAAAGTCATGTTGAGGACTAAATATAAAAATCAGGTTGATTTTTTTCATTTTTTGATTTTTCCCAAAAAATTGGTCGGAAGAATTTTGCAAAAAAGGGGAAGTCTCGGGGCCCGGTTTTTAAAAAGTTAAAATTTAAAAAAGCAAAAGTTGACACTACAATGAGTGTATATTTATTTTTGAACTTTTGACTTGTAAAAATTTTTCTCTTTAATATTGGAGAAAACAATTGTAATTGCACATTTGTTTACTTCGATGTATGACTTCGTGAGATGCAACAATTCCTTTAATTTTATTTGTTTTAATGGTTTTATTGAAAATTTTTTGTTAATTTTAAAATATGTATGTTATGTATATATATATTTTTTGTTATTGTTCCGAAATTAAGATGCATCTGGTTGGGGGGAAACGCGGTAGTCAGGGCACTCTTAAAAATTAACGGCGCTGCGCGGCTCTTTTTGGGATTTTTATGGAGCCAGATGGGGGTTTTAAAAAAAGTTTATTTGATTTACAAATGATATATAATGCAAAAAAATTGTGAAACTTTTGGTATTATTAAATATAGATTTGACAAAGTAATTTAAAAGTTTTTTTTTCCCGGGGTGACAGCCCCTAAAAGTATTTCCAAAATTTGATAATGGCCTCAACTCGGAGCAGTGGGCCGGTCCCAGCCCCCTATTAATGTTTATCCTGATGCAGAGTTTGGGTCTGCGCACCCAAAAAAAAAAATAAAAGGGTTTTAAAGGGGTGTATCAATATTTAAGTGACGTTGGATATAGATTTTAAATATATATATGAAAAAGGGGTAGAATATACCATTATTAAACAACAATTTTTAATGTTGGCCTTTGGAGTAAAATTTATTGTGTATCTGTCAGGGTTTTTAAATTTTAAAAATTTAAAAGTTGAATATTAAATTTAATTCTAAGATGAATAATAAAAAATTACAGTCAAGTTAAATATTGGAAATTATAAAAAGTTAAAATGAGGATTCAAGGTTAAAATTTAAAATGAAACTTGGGAAAGGAGATTCAGGGAAAATAAAAATTTAGGCACGAAATTTTTTAAAGGGGGCATTGAGAACCTTAAATAAAATCATTTTTTCTTCTTGGAGGGTTGTGACATCTCTCGCGTTTTTCCCTAACCTCCTCCTCCCTTTTTCCTTGGCGGCCACGATTAATGGCAAAACCCCCCCAATTTCCCAAGAGGAAAAACAAGCAACAATGCAAAAAAAGATACCCTTTTAAAAAGGGGATAAAAAGTTTAGTGAAAAGGATGGAAATCTTAGAAAAGCTTGGCGTGGGCAGTTCGGAACAAGTGTTTGGACGGCCTACCCCAATAAAAGGGAGACGCCCACCCTCATTAATAGGTACAAAGAGGAAGGTTTCCCCGGGGAGCACATAAGTCTACCTACAAATTATCAGAATCGTCGGGGGTCTTCAAAAGGTAGGGAAGATTATTTTAAAGCTTTATAATATAGAAAAGAGATTAGGGGGGAAATTATTTTTATGATAAAGTGATCTAGTTGTGTGGTCGGGCTTAAAAAATCGGCATATTTTGGGTTTTTATTCTACTTAATATAAGTTTGTTCGTTATATAAGTAATTTAAGTTAAATTCTTAATAAAAGTTGTATTAAAATTATAAAATTGTCTCACCCTTTCCCGAAATTTTACACCCCCAAACAAGGGGAAACCCCCAAAAGCCCAAACTATCGACAATGGCTATGTCACAATGTATGATAATATTTTTTACGATAATCTCAATAAAACAAAAATATTCTTTGCTACTGAAATTATTTTTTTGGGTTTTTTAAAAACAAAACATTTTGCACAAAAAGAAAAAACCCTTTTTTTTTTTTTAATTTAGCAAGTTAACAAAAAAAAAGATAAATCGCTTTCCCATTGTCTCTTTTTTTTTAAAATCCATATATTTTTTTTCCTCTAATTCTGGCCGGGGGGGGTTTTTCCACGATTTTTGGGCCCCTTTAACATCGTCAAAATTTTTTCGAATTGGGTCTTTTTTTTCTCCGCAAACGAATATTGGGTTCTCAACGTTAAAAAATTTTTGAAACTTCCCGATTTGGTACCCCTTCTCTAAAAGTTTTTTAACTTGAAGTTTGCGGTGAAATTTACTCGTTTTTCCTTCAACAGGGTGAAAACTTTAAAAAGGACGAAAAGCTCTTTTAAAAAGAAAAATTGGAAATGGCGCCAGGGGCTAGAAACTTTTTTTCCTTTCCCAAAGGAACCGAATTCATTCTTGAATTAATTGGAAAAAATTTAGTTATGGTTAAATTTAAAATCAGCTGGTCATGAAAGCGCCATCTATTATTTATTTTATAAAACATAAACGGCCTTTCTTTCAAAACTTTATTGTTAGCTTTTCCGATCTAGAATGTTTTTTCTCAGATAATCCGCAGTGGCATATAATACGCACAACGAAATTTGAAACTTTTTTAACACATAATCCGCGGATTATATACAGGAAAATACGGTACTTGGTTTCAGATCCATAGATCATGGAGTCTATACTCCAAATAGGCCCCCGCTACTTTACGTTCATTGAGCCTACATTTTAATGAAAAAGTGATCAATTTAAAACTGCTATTTAAAACGGTAAAAATTATTCTTTTTTTTTAAATTTTGGGAAAATACTTTCTAAAAAATCCATTAATAGTTTTTTTTTTAGGACTTTTGGGTTTTTTTTTTTTTTTGGGGTTTTTCAATAAACTAGTTTTTTTTTTTTAGTGCCATTTTAAAAGCGGTTGTCATAAAAAAGGTGGAAAATGATTATTAATATTAAAATTTAAAACCCCAAACCCCAAAGAGATTATTTTTAATAAAATAATCAATATTTTGGGTTTTTCTTACGATACATTTTCCAAGGATACTTTTTCCTTTTTTTTCCAAAAAAAATTTCTTCTTTTTTCCCAACCATTCTCTTAATTTCCGGGGAAATCGGGAAAGAAAAAATTGAAAAACCAAATTTTGGGGAACATTTCATTTTTGATTTTTTTTTTCCTTATATAATTAAAGTCCCAAATAGGATTCAAAAATAAATTTTTTATTATTTTAAATTCAAGTAAAATTCATTAATATAAAAAAGAAAAAGTATCATGTACATCCACTCATACTTGGCGGTGATTTCAATATTGATTTATTTAAAAAGATAAAAGGATTGAGATTAGTACAGTTTTTTAAAATCAGAACTTAATTTGGTTTTGTTTTTCTTGTAATTACTGGGGATGACTAGGTATGGGTACAAACAATGATTTCGATATTTTTCCCCATTTGTAAATCATTTTCCCAAAGTTTCGTACCATACTTAAAATTGCCACAAAAACCTCTTTTTCCGTGATTAATAATGGGGGAGTATTAATGCAATTAATATTCAAAGTGGCGTTAATAGGGGGAAATAAATCAACCTTCTTAACGGGTACTCATATACTATGGTAACATAGATTCCGGAAAAAATTGATGTATATTTATATTATATTATTTTAAATTAATATGAAATATGTAAAAAGCAAAAGAATATATAACACTTTTATATATTCTCTTATAATATTCTCATGTAATACTTTTTAGTATTATAGAAAAATCATTTTTACCTTTTTTTAAAAACAAACTCAAACGGCACAACAGCCCTTGAGGACCAGGGCCTACTGTGCCCATACCGTTACATGACCATTGGTGAGTTGCATGAGCAAATGGCCCCATCAGGTGGGCAGTCTGGCAGGGCCAAATCTAATTTCTTTTTGGAAAATAAATGGTCAAAACTGCTTCCTCGGATAATTCTCGACCTTTTGATACCTTCGGCAAAATTTTTGGCAAACAGTTCCCCGGGAAAAAAAGCATACATAGATACATACATATGTACGTTTGTTAGTCTTCGGGGGTTTAATAGTGTAGATTTTTTTTCCCAAATTGGCCCCAAAAAAATATCATGTGAGTAAAATGACAAAAACAAAAAAATAGATTTTCCCTTTAAACCAAAATAAAAATATGATAAAAAAAAAACTCTTTCCCTTAGAACTAGTAGCATATACAACTTTCTCTTCTATCAAAGAAACAATAAATAAAAACAAGATCCCTAAAAACTTCCGGAAAAATTATCAAAATTTACAAAATATAACATCTAGCAAAATTTGGGGAAAAAAAATTAATAGACTTTTTAAATTTTTTTTTTTGATATACAGTTGAACCTCCATATTATGAACCTTTATATTTAAAATTTTTTTTTATACGAAATTTTTCCCGGAATCAAAAAAACATTTAATGATTTTCTGTAAAATAATCTCCCAATAAACGAAATGAATGTGAAGTGAACTTTTTTTTCTAGTTCTTCAATTTTTTTCCCCCCCTATTTTTTAAAATATTTCTGGACATTTAAAGTTATTCTCTCTATTGAAAAACAATTTTTTGGTGGTTTTAAATCTTACACTTAGGTGCCTACCCAAAAGGGAATAGAATTCTGGTGGTTTTTATTCTTTTTCAGAACCAGCCCCCACTGTCCAGTTCACTAGAAACACATCTTTTACATCCTCTTTCACCCTCCCGTAGAGTTGTTTGTGTCCTTGAACTAGTCCTTAAAAGTCAAACATCAATTTCTAGTTAGAAAAAAATGTATGTTTAAAATTATTTGTATGCTTTAAGTCAGAGAAAAATATCCTTAAAAAATTTATTAATTTTTTAAAATAACTTTTTTTAATATAAAAAAGCAGTTATTTTCCCCCGATATTCTTTTTTTTTGTTTTTCCTTCTGTTTTCTTTTTTTGTTTTTAAGATATATAAAATAAATAGATATTAATTTACAAAAAAGGGGTTAATAATTACTTTTTTAAAATATAATTTTTTATGAATTTAAAATTTTTTTTATTTAGTTTATTAAAATACCCCCCTATATAACGGGTTTTTTTATATATGGCTTTTTCTGGGGGTTTTAGGGAAATTTTCCCTTATATACAGAGGGGCCCAAATGTATTTATTTTTTAAAATTTTTAAAATCATGTGAACTACCAATTCCAAAAAAAAAATTTTCAAAAGGGGTTCCACCATGGCAAAAATATTTAAATGAAGATTATTATTTTTTATTTGATAAAATTTGCGTAACTAAAAAATTTATTTCCCCAAATTTTCTTAAAAAAAAAACATAAATCAGTTTTTTTTGCAGACAAAAAATTTTAATTTTTTTATTTTCAAATAAAAAAAATTAACATAATAAAAAATGGTTTTTAAAAAATTCTTTTTAATATTAAATTAATATATCAGACACAGCACATAGACAATTTCAAATAAAAAAAAAAAAGAATGTTCAAGACAACTGAACACTTTATTTTAGAAATAAACTTTTTTGTATTTGTGGGAAAAAAGAACCAAAATTTTCATTTTTTTATAGATGCAGAAGAAACTAAACTCCTAAAATGGATATTTGTATCATCATCTTATGTTGTTTATTTAAAAGTAAACTCCAAATATCAAACTTATGGGAGAAACAAAATTTCTGGATGAATTAAAAAGGAAAAAAAGAAAGATTAAGAATTCTGCAAAATTATTTGATAATCAGAAACAAATATATAAATAAAAAGATTATAAAAATGTTAATTAAATCCCGTAAAAATTAAAAAAACTTTTTTTTATAAATTACAATAAGCACTTGATATTTTTAATGACTAAAATAATCAAACAAAGTTAAATTTAACAGTCAGGTCACATTTAATATAATATTTTTTGATTTAAAAAAGATCATTTAAAATTTTAGCAATTTCAGAAACTTGTTTAAAGTTTTTATATATATATATATATATATATATATAAGAAAATGTCACTTTATATGTATTATTAAACATGTTTTGGGCTTAAAAATGGGGGGAAAATGCTGGAAAAAAAGCAACATGTTTTTAAAACTAAAAATTTCTTCATTTCAAAATAAAATTTATTCAATATTTAAAAAAAGCAACACAACAAACTGATACCCTTTTAAGTCAAAAATGTAAATTTCTTTTTAATTTTGAAATTTAGAATGCATTAACATTATAAAAATTTTTTGGGACTTTACTACTGCAACAAAAACCAATATTGGCAACCATATACTTCATTTTTATATAACTTCACTCCCAAAAACCCCGGTTTGCAATAAAATGTAAGTACCCCTTTCATTAATACAAAAAGCAATATTGTATCAAAAAAACAAATATAGGGACAACTACACAAATATTATAACAAAACTGAAAAAAAACAACTTCCAATCCTTAAAATTTGGATTAAAATATATACGGGAAATTTTTTTAAAATTTTTTTTTAAAAATTTTCCCCATAAAATATGAATGATTTTTAAAATGAAATTAAAAAAAATATTAATATTATTGCATTTTTAAGAAAAAGGAAAAAAAAATATGAATTAACTCACTTTTAGACTTTTTATTTTTACTTTCCATCGCCCGCTCTGTAAGTTTTCTTTTTTTTTCCTGTAGAAAAAATTTTTTTTCCTAAGTACAACAGTAAAAACATTTCTCCTTATTTAAAAAAACCACATTTAAAAAAAAAAATAAGCAATGATATTTTAGCATTTCAAAATAATCAATTTTTTTTCATAACATGTTTTCCTTTGTTTTTGGGAAAAGTTTCCCAAAATTTTAAGGTTTTAGATACTGGAAAAATTAAAAACTGCTCACACAAAATAATATCCCGTGTGGAAATTTTATATTTTCTGTTTAAAACAAAAAAGGGAAAGGGTTCTTAAATTTTTCCCTTTTCATAGCAAAAGTTTTTTTTTAAAATTTGGGGTTTTTTTGGCCAACCAAAAAAGTCAATTACATTTTTAAAATACTTTTCAGCAATTTTTTAAACATTTTTTTTTAATTTCTTTTTCAAACTGTGAGCTGAAAACCATAAAAATCAAAAAAATCTTAATCTGTTCCCATGAGAGATGGAAATTTTTTACTGATCTACCATTTATTACAGGAAGTTCAATTAAAACCTAGAATTAGTCTTTTTAGCCACACTATTTTGTTGTTTTTTTTTTTTTAAAACAATTTGAAATCACACATATAACAGGTGCAGAAGGGATGAAATGAGGATATTAAAAAAAATGTTAAAAACCTGAGAAATGAAAAAAAATAACTTTTTCTTAAAAATATGTTTTCCTTTTTCATTTTTACAATTTTTTTTTTTTTTTTAAACTTTCCCGGCAATTTGTTGGGAAAACCATGCTAAATAAAATCCTCCCCTTCTGCTGCAAACCATTCAAAGGCCCCTTTTTTTAAAATCCTTGGTTGGAAACAAAAACACTGCCCCGAAAAGGCATTTCCCCTTGATACAAACAAATGGTAATCCCGAAAAGGAAAAAACTCTGGTGAAAGTTACAGAACGGGAAACCCGAAACCTTTGAAGTTTGGTGCCAAACCCCAAACTAAACCCAAAGATTCAGGATGCCCCCGGTGGAAATCTTTAAACAGTTTTGGGGTTCTCCTGATACTTTCCCAAATTTTACATTATTTTGAAAACTCAGTTGTTTAACGAGCTTCTCTGTGAACTTAAAATACTTTTTATAAAGACAAAGATTTGTTTAAAATAGGTATTTGAACCTAAAAATGGAGCCAAAAATTTTAATTTTTCTCATCAAACAGTTGAATCTCTCCTTCATGACATCCCAATAATTTAAAAAAAAGCTTCCCTTTTTTTGGGGTTTCAATATCTTTAAGACTTTTTTTAATTCTGTGAATTTGCTTTTCCCAAAATTTTAAAAAATATTAGTCAACCAATTTTTTTAAAAATTTTCATTTAAAAAATCAATTCAAAAATTGACAAATTTGCAGGGAAATAGCATGGAGTGCAACCAAGAACAATACCATATGTCAAGTGGAAGCGGTTGGTTGCCAACAACAGGGTAGAATTTCCCAGCTGTGTGCTTCAATGTTTTCATGAACTGGTTTTGCCAGAAAAGATGGAGCAATGTGACGAAGAAAAATGACTTTGTGTTGCCTCTTTTGGTATTCTGGCCTTTTTACAAGTAGTGAACTATTCAAATTGGTCAATTGTAATGTTTAGTGTAAACCGTTTCCCCAGGTTTTAGCAGCTCATAATTGAGCCCACTCCTCTGATCCAACCAAAAATAGAGCATTGTTTTTTTTTTTTGCCAAAACAATTTGGGCTTTTCAGTTGATGTGGATGGGATCCCCGGTCTACCCCTAATATTTAATCTTTTTTAAATTTTAAATAAATCCCTTTTATTTCAACTGTATGGTAAAAATGACTTTCTTTTTTTCACAGGTAAAAAAAATTCCCGTGTTTTTGCACTTTTCCATATATTTGCCTGTTGTTCAACTCATGTGGTACACCCATCTACCAACCTTGTGAATCTCTCCCATCTTTTGTAGCCAATTGGAAACAGCTTTTTGACTAATACCCAATTTCCTGGCAAATTGTTTTCCCGAGTTTCCCAAAACATCTTTGTCCAACAATGCTTGCAATTCCACGTCATCATATATATATATATTTATTTATTTATTATTATTTTTTTTTTTTGCAATTCTCCATGTTTTTTGTCTGCAACAAAAATTTCAACTTTTTTAAAACCCAAGCATTTTTTCCCCCGAAAGCTTTTATGGAGCATGTTTTGGGTTTTTGGGGAAAAAATCAGTGATTCAGCGGGGTTTTCTTCCAAAATGAAAACAAAAAAAAAATTAAAAAGTTTTTTTGTGAATGCTCTTTGCTTGGTATATTTTTGACACATTGGAACACAACACTACGCATACACTCTTCCAATTTATCACTCATATGCACAACATTTGTTGATGACACAACAAAATGGCACAGTGTCAACACAAAATGCATTGGTGTATCATCTGTTGTTTGAAATTCACACTCATATTTGTACACCAGGTTTGCTTTGTTTATTTCCGAAAGATATTTTTTCCAAAAATTTTTTGAATTTTTTTTAAAAAAACTCTTTAAAGGGAAAAAAAAATGTCATATTTTCACATTTTTTAATTTTTTTTTTAAAAAAACGAATTGCTTTTTTAATGTAAGTTTGTCTGATATCAATAAATCAATTGCTTCTATGTTTATATAGAACAGCAATAAAGTTAAAAAAAAAAGTAAAGGGGGTAGCTATCCCTTGATTCCAAAAAAATTAAAAAAATTACCCCTTTTTTAATTTCAAACAAATGTTTTTTTAGATATTGTTTCTTGAGTACACTTTCGCTTTGAAAGATTATTTTAAAATTGCTAATGCACTATTTCATGTATACAGTGATTCTCAAATGTTTTCAACCTTTTTTGAACTAAGGATTTTCCAAGGTACCCTTTTGAAGTCAAAGTATGGCAAAATATAAGTAAAAGGTAAACTGTTGCAAAATTCTGAGGTGCCCCTGAGAAGACCTCAAGCCATTCTGGGGGGTCCTCTCTTCCAAAAATGTATGACAGCAAATTTTAATATAACAATTCAAAGTATTTATATTTTGTCTACTTAATATGCCTAATTTATATATATATATATAAATTATATGTTATCTGTCATTATTAAATGTTCTATCAAATGAATTGGCTGGGAAATACTAAATTTAATCTGCAATATAAAATAATTAATACAGTAAATAGAAAGTGAGTATAGAGGAAATTCATTACAAATATCAAAATAATAATTACTTTTTGAAATAATTGTCATTGAATCCAAATCCGAAACATCCTCCTCCTGCATTTCCATACTAAAAAAGATAATTTTATATTTATTCCCTGTATTTCAATATTTTTGCATTTATATTATACATGTATAACAATATATAACCTCTTAATGCAAAGCATATTTTACTAAATTACAGAATAAAATACAAAAAAATTCATCTCTTCCTCAAAATTTCATTTCGTTTGCTCTTATTATCTTTCCCTTTACAGATAATGATTAATTTATTTCAATAGTTGATTTTTAAAAAAAATTCATATTATGGCTCCGGTTGACACGCCTCCATGAAATCCCGAGCGTAATGTCAATCCTATGGAGTTTCTTCTGTTTCGCGTTTAGGGTAATGCTTTTAATTGTATGGAATAAAATGCATCCAAAAGATCAAGGGAAAAAATCAAAATTTCTGTCGTTTTTGATTTTTAAAAAATTTACAAGTATTTTTAAATATTTATTAAAGATTTGAAAATTTACATCTGGTGCATTAAAACGATCATAAAAATATTTTCAATCATGAGATACAAAAAGTAAAAAACAGGGAAAACTTCCTTTTTATGTTCTTTCAAATGCATAGATTTTGAAATTTTTAAATTACTTTTATTCACAGTAATTAAAAAGTTAGTATTGCACATTTGGAAAGAGGGAAAGTAAACTTGTAACTACGCCTTCTTGCAGAAGGACATATGAAATTTCCCCGTATGTTCCATTGACGAATGGTGTTTTATGACTCGTTTGGTGGGTTGTGAACAAGAAATGTGGTCTTCTTGGAATTTGTAGGGGTATTTAGAGGAAATGTGAAAAAAGCGTTTACTTTTAAGTCTCTTCGTTCCATTGGAAAGTTCGGACTAGTTTCTTACATAAATATCAGCAGATATTTGCAGTTTTTAAAAAAGAGTACAATGTATACAATGTGAGGGGGAACTATCTTTTGTTTTTTACATTATTTTAACTGAAAAATATTTATAAAACTACTCTAAAAAATCTTTATTAATTACTAAAGTGAGCAGTGAGTTTTATTTGGATACAATGATTAGAGGTTTTTGAATAATAAGTAACTATTTTTAAATTAAATTATAAAGTAAAATGTGAACTACAGGAGAGAAATATTCTTAAAATATGTGGAAGACCAAAATTGCAGCTCACTTGATTTTATGAAACTGATATTGTTAACTTTTTTAATTAATATATATACATATAAATATCATGTAATGTACAGATGGGTGACAAAATAATACGAACGCGAAAATGGCATGGCCCATTTCAAAGACGCACAGCGCGCATGTCATTTTGCGTTGCAGTCCCGCCAAAGCGGATTCGAAGTAATGTATCAGTGCTCAACAGCTGCAATAGGTGTTGCACGGCGTCTATGTAATTTCTAAAAGCAATAATACGGACCTGTCAGAGTTCGAAAAGGTATGATTGTTGGAATGAGGTCGCTGGTTGCTGCTGGCGGAAACAGCTAATTATTTGGAGGCGTGCAAGAAGTACTGTATCTGCGTTATGACAGCATACAAAAGTGCGGAATGTGGCGTCTGGCAAAGCACAACAGTGGGCGGAAAAAACTTACGGGGAGGATAAAGAGTCTTAACCCGATAGTGGCCCGAAAGCGCAAGCCATCGCTATCCCAAATAACGTCTGAGGTGAATAGTCATCTTCGTAACCCTATTTCAGCAAGAACCGTCAAAGGGAACTGCATGCTTGAACTTGTATGGAAGAGTTGCAATTAGTAAACCTTTGGTAACAGCGCGTCATGCTTTACAGCGGCGCCAGTGGTGTAGAACACACAGACAGTGGACCCCACAACAGTGGCAACAAGTCATCTGGTCAGATGAATCAGCGTTCTCCTATTCCAGACCACGGACGAGGTTTATGTGTGGAGAACGCCCAAAGAACATTTGCTCCTGAATGCATCATGCGACTGTGAAGCATGGAGGTGGGTCCTTATGGTATGGGGGCGATATCTTGGCGTGGTCTTGGGCCACTTGTTACTCTGCATGCAAGGTTCAAGCTGCCCACTATTGTCGATATCCTGGGGGATCAGGTGCATCCATTTGTCCAGACTTTATTTCCCAGAGAATGCCCATTTTATCAAGGCGACAAGCGGCTCCTATCCACAGAGCTAAAATCGTGCAGAGAATGGTTTTGCAAGAGCATGAGGGGGATGTAGGTCATCTTTCTTGGCCCCCTCAGTCACCTGATTTAAATATTATTGAATATTTGTGGGGATATTTGGAGTCAAAACTCGTGCTCGATTCCCCCACCATCCGATTCGATATTAGAGACCAGCTCTCCACGAAGAATGGCTTCATATTCCATTAAAAGTTGTTCATGACCTCTATGCATCCATCCCGTGCATACAGTCTGTAATTCAGTCAAAGGGGTCCAACTCCTATTAATAAAGCATTTCTCCTCTTTCATAGGTGTTCGTATTATTTTGTCACCCATGTGTAACTGTGTACAATATCCCAATGTATTCAATTGCATTTTATATGTCTATAAAATAGAATTTATAAACGTTATTCAATGCATGTTTCAT
The DNA here is from genome assembly GCA_019973955.1 of Trichonephila inaurata madagascariensis. Taxonomy (NCBI): domain Eukaryota; kingdom Metazoa; phylum Arthropoda; class Arachnida; order Araneae; family Nephilidae; genus Trichonephila; species Trichonephila inaurata. The sequence goes on from BMAV01022953.1 coordinate 77,552, forward strand.
AACCTAACAAAGATTTGCTTCTTGAATATAACATAATTATGGAAAAATTGAAAGTTTTTTGATAAAAAATGAATTTATACATAGATTTAGTGAAAAACATAATTTCTAAGGAGATAAATAATATTTTCTAGATATTAATTCCACAAAAAATAAAAGATCAAGCTAAATTTTTTTTTTAATTTCACTTTTAAAAGTAATTTTGAAGCATTAAATATATTTTTCTTAGTATTCATTTTGAATTGTGATATCTTTTATGTTAAATTTTCATGCCTTAACTTTTTTTTAAGCAAAAAAATTTGATGACAAAATTGATACGTATTGAAAAGATTGGATTAGAAAAAAATTAAGAAATTTAATTGGCAAAGAAAAAATTTAATTGGCATGTCTGTAAATGCTTTACAAAAAATGTTTACTGTATACCATATATTCTGGTGTGTTTCTATACTCCAGTGTATAACACTTAGAGTTTCAAACTGCAATTCTTAATTTTAAGGTATATTCACTGTGTAATGCTTGCCCTTTTCTTACGAAGAAACCAGAAATGTATCTGTGCTGTGTTCTTTTGAAGTCCAGATATAGTGTGGGTGGTTAGTAAAACATGAAATGAAAATAATCCTGGTGTACCTAAAAAGTCATTTAAAATATGTAGTATATCTAACAATCTAAACTGAATTTTAGAACATTTTAATATTGGTTAACATTTTATAGAAGTTATTGAGATGTTTCTCTTTCTCATATCTTCTCTTTTCTAGTAATTAATTCTCCTCATTCACTACCAAAAGTATTTAAATAAAGTAGATCCTTTAGTAAAATATTCTTTTAACTTCTTTGACAAACAGAACCAGGTCCACTTTTCCGCTTAAGCACATGCCTAGAGAGCAAAAGATTGGAGAGTGAAAAAAGAGAGTTTAGTTTTAATGCCTCGGGACCTTCAAGCATTCACCTTCTTCGTGACCTTAGGAATATCAGCGTCTTTAGAGATTATGGTACCTAAGGGGATGAGGTGTCGCTCCTGTTTATCCCATCCTTGACCATAGTTCAAAAACCCAGGCTCCTGAATCCCCCCATGCAGCTTTTAAGGCGACATTAGCAAGCCCCTCTCTCTCTCCTG